>OY776278.1:42070469-42670469 GCA_963675445.1 Linnaemya vulpina | reverse complement strand
AGTTAAAGTACAAACGTTATGTAAAAATCGACAGTGAAATGTGAACTGTCGATAGTAGAAAATATTGAAAACTAAAACTAACCTGGAGGCGTTAAATCAAAGGTATATGAATAGTAGGACCACTTCGGGAAATAAAGTCGTAACAGAGAGCTTGTTAATGGCACTGATTTGCTGATTCATTTTCGGGAACTAAAATGTAATCAACACCGCTTGTTATTTACCATAATTACTGTTGCTGCATTAGTTCGCCACAACATATTTTCTTCGCTACGCACATGTATTTTATCATTTTATATCGATGTATGATGCGAAACTAGTTCAAAATGCTCTATGATTATTAACTCTTTTTCAATGAAAATTTCCATAGTTTGGAATCGTTCTTCTGACTATAAGCTATTCTTAATGGTGTTGCTAAATCTTACTGGGCAGATATTTCAACACGGTTTGAAATTCTTAGTTATCGATAGTTCGCATGCTTAAATAAACATCCAATAGGTTTTCGCAGGTCTTGCGAATGTTCTTTTTAAATACTTCAAGAGTCCGAGGATTGGTGATTACTTCATATGTGTTGGGGCTAGAGCATTGTTTTCTGTTGCGCCGTTCTGTTGGAATCATTTGTTCCGAACAAATGTCGTTTGGCCCGCGGTGTTCCAAAAATATATGGTTCGATGAGTTTCCAGCGTAGACAGTACACCATCCACTAATTTTGAGTGGGTGTAATATCTCCTCGAGGGTGAAATGCGGATTTTCGGTGTCCCAGAAGCGATTATTTTATTTATTCATATAACCGGTAAGATGGAAATGAGTTCATCGCTGATGATAATATTCGACAAAAAATCGACATCTCTTTGGTTCTTGCCTTGTAGTTCCGTGTTACACGTTTGTTTTTTATTTTTTATTTTATAAATGTCAAAACCGAATTGACATTTGATACCATTCGCAAAATTTGTAGAGTTTTCCAAAAGGGCGAATACTTCTACCGCACCCGTGCATCATTAAAATTGCACACTGGCATTTTGCAAACGTCTGCGTAAAATTAATTTTCCATCATCACTAAGTTTCAGTTGAAAAGCCTAAAGGTTGTAATGCCTTTAACACATAAAACACACATGCATGCATACGCACATGCATATACTCGTACAACTTTCGATGGATGAACCATTAATTCGACTAGATGAATGTTATTTGAGTTTTATTCAATTGATTCTTTGTTACAAAAAAGCCAACGCATCATGAATAATGCTTGTAAATATGACAGAAAATGTGCAAATTGTAATATTTTTATAACAGAAAAAAGTACGTTATTCACATGGCAGTTAGTGTAAATATTCACTGATTCAGATTTAATTACTCTAGAATTTGGGGTGTGGCTTCTTGCGTTATTCACAATCATGGTTGTACATTTATTTTGAAATTCAATTAAAATTAATTGTAAAGTAGAGACCGGTCTCAAAAAGTGGGAACAATGAAGAACTTTATTCATGCTATTAACTGGCCGATGCATAAAATAAAATGTTTTCTTGTCGTAAAATGCAAATTATAAATAAATTATTTAATGGAAAAATGAAGCAACTAAATCTACTCGAAAATTTTTCGTTTTGAATTATTAAGTTGGAATTTGTTTATGAAATTGTCTTAAATTTGAATACTTGTTAAGAGTGAAACATATTATTATTACAATCATCTTACTAGCAAAACGGATCAGTAGTGGTTAGAAGTCCACCGCACCATCTCATCAACGTTTCATATTCAGTTGTTGCTTTCTAGGATATGGTACCATTCAGTAGGATTATTAGCTATTTCAGAAATCTTTTTAAAGAAGTAGAATATTAGTATAAAATATTGTAAATTAACTCACTTTTGGCTAATAAAAAATTTCCCAACATTGATAGTTTCTGTTCCAGAAATGTTGGCAAAAGTTGTATATTTATTTTTTATTTACTTCAATTTAATTTTTTTAAATATATATTTTTTATACAAGTTAGAATTTTGGTGGTCTTATCTTCCAACCTCAATTCCAAAAACCTTTTCTCTTGCTTTTGCCAGACCCAAAGGGTGGCTTTTTATCATTTCGCTCAAATTTTAATGTTAGTTTTCAATTAACAATGAACAAGTAAACATGATGCATACCTGCGTTTTGTTAATAATGAAAACATACTGTGCGTGACTTTTGATGTCACATATGGCAAAATGTATACTTTGCGATTAGATTTTTGTACCAAAAATAATTTTTGATCAAATATATGAATTGATTATATAACTCTTAAAAATATCTAGATAAAATTTTCATTTAACAAAATATTTAATTAAATCAAAATGCGACAAAGCTGCTTATTTATTGTATGTATGTACATAATTTGAAGTTGTATTACAAAGATAGAATGTCTATGTTATATATTACATCTCTTTTCCTGTTGTAATTCATGATTGACGGTATATAACTTGATTGTGTAAGGCTCTGATGTTTACGCCAAAGTTGTAAAAGATTGAAGAAACACTTATGAGATTTTTTCTTTAGTCTTTTACGAAACTCATTTTCGGCACAAACGCCAATGTTTTATGCAATCAGGGTGATTAATAGTCGAATAAATGTTTTGACAATGTCATGACATCAATAATAGTGTCTTACAATGTAACCTAAATTACAAAGTTGAGAGTCCCATTAGCAGGATTGAATATTTTCATAGTAAGTTCGAAGCATATTTTTACCTCTGAATGTACTGTAAATATGTAACCTGTTGCATCTGTTATCGGCACAATTTTTCAGCGGTTTCTAAATGGGTTATGCGGTTCTAATAAAACTTACTCAGTTTTGGACAAGGTGTTATTGACTGTAATAGAAAAGTTTAACTTTCTTCTACTATACAAAACTCGATATGAATTCAAAATATTCAAAAAGTCACTGATCATAATTGCTGAACAAACTTGTTCCATTCCGGCAACAATGAAGCAGCCGATTGCTGTATTGGCTGTGATAATTGTGATGATGTGACAATGATGAATTCTGTCAACAAAAGCATTTTAATACGTGTATGTATGAGATATTCGTAAAATATTATCAAATACTATTAAGATTTATAATGACAATGCATTATTTAAAGTTTTTAAACAGTTGCAATAATGGCCATTATCGCCACAAATGTTTTTTTGGCTTTGCATGTGTCTCTGTAAATGAAATATATTGACTCACAGCGGAACACTGAATAAAACAATATGAACTTATATTGTGCAACTTTGTATGATTTCAGTAATTATTTGGGTGACATCATTTAATATATATTGTGTTTTCAGTTCAGTCAACAAAAATAGTACTCATAAAAAGTGCTCGTAATCTTAACTCTAAAATTATTAAATACATACGGTGATTTTTTGAAGACCCAGAGAAAAATGCAAAAATAATACAAAAGAAATAAACTTTAATTAAGAAAATTTGTTCTGTAAGATCAATACGTGATATTATGGTTTGATACATGCCAAACATTTGCCACGAACAAAATGTCAGTTATTGTTGAGTTGTTACCATAAATCAAACACTTTACGTTACCAGACAGGATATAATCGAGAGATACCAAATCCGGTAATTTTGGAGCCCAATTGACATGTCAATTTCTCTAAATCCACTTATCGCTAATTTTTGATTTCTTTATTTACGGTCGGCATATGGCATGTGGTGTCATCCTGTTGACACTACTCTTTCCCAGTTCAGTCATAAATATTGAAACTCAGGGCCTCGGTTTAAATGTAAAAAGAATAATGCTAACTGTGTCTAAACCGCACACACTGGTTTCACTTCATATTCGCTATTTTTGTTGGTAGAATTCGTCCATATTGCTTTTTTTATTTTAAATGGCTAAATGCTTAAACAGTCCACACCTTCAATCAATAAATAAAGCTCATAACTAAATTGACGCCCAGAACTTCAAAAACCCTTATTTCTCATTTCTGGTTATGGAAATTAAATTAAAAAAATTGAAATATTTTTGTGTACATGAATACTGAGAATTGAAAGAATGAGAAAAAAATGCTGTTAAAATAAAATATATTTCATATCGAACCGTATGCAAAATATCGTTTAGCTCCAGTTCCGTTGCATAATTTATTAAAATTAAAAAAAAATTAATTAATGCAATTACTCACAGGTGATATAAGTTTAGTTTAAAATATTTCGATTTTGCATTGTCTATGTAACGCATACACACATGAGCAAACTTACCAACCCATACTTTTTTCCTCTAGCTCATGCAATAAACACGTTATGGAAAATTTTGAATTTAAATCGATTGCAGAAATTAAATATATATCAAAAATATATTTGAAATAAATAGTTAATTATATAATTAAAAACAACCTTTTTGAATGTGTGCTCAAGTAGGAAAGCGATTTCGAGTCGTAAAAATCGATAGCTCAAATATATATTTTTGTTCCAAGATAAATCATTTTTTTTAATATTATTGCTGTACACAATTCAATGCTTCAAGAAAATCACGATATTTACAAAAATAAATGCGAGGACAACGTTCAGATTTTTATTTCCGAATGCATCCTCAGTTTCGAATTATTCATATAAAAAATTTTAGTATGTGTTATTACAGTAAAAATATTGCAAAACAATACAAGTAAGAAATATTATGTCTTGGAAATAAAACGCATCGGGCTGTACAATTTATGTTTAGATGATAAAGGAAAAAGGTGTACTATCGTTGAAATTTTGACCTGCGATATCGATCGAGGTTATATTGTAATCGATATGTAATATACCGATAACTAATGCGGTGATATGGCGCCAGATGATCATGAATTTTTAAGAAGCTTACACACATTGTGAGTCCATTTAAATGTGTATTTTATATAACAGATTTGTTAAAAAGCTATTTTTATCACTAATAAAATCGCATATAAAAAATGGATAAAAAATAAATAGTCGATTAAAATAAAAAGTACAAACTAACTGTGAAAGGGCATCTCCTATAACCGGAGCCACTATTTTTTTGGGTTTTCCGTAAAAAAATGTATATCCACAGCCGCACATTCTAATAACCGGGCTCGGATACTGAATTATAAAAAAATTTATTTCAAAAAAAACTTTCATAAGAGGACAGAAGTGCCTTGATGGGAAATTTAAGCTCGAAACAAATGTGTTGCTGTATAATTGATGGTTCTGTTTTTAACTCTGATTCGTGTTGCGCCAATATTATTCCCCTATCGACACAAAGTTGCTGCTTATTGCAGTTTTTTTTTTTTTTTTTTTGCTTAAGTTCATGCTGTGTACTTTAGATCTACAATGTTAATTCATAATAAAAACGAACATGAAGCATGAAAACATTCTCTCCGCTTAAAACGATTGAGTCACACTCCAATACCTCAAACACAATAAACATATTTTGAAGCTCAACAGCGATATAAGTTTAACATTAAAATATCAATAAATGTTGCTAACCACAATAAACAAGCAGTCAAGTATTCCTTCAATAAAATATAGTATTATCAAATGAAATATTTACAATAATAAATGTGGACACACAACCGCGTCCGTTGGTGTCCAGTTATGAGAGGCTTCAATGTATTTATTTACTTCCCCATCTACATGTTGCATATTAAATTTTTTCTGGTTTCTATTATTTTGCACAATATCAAAATAATTAATGCATATAATGCGTTCCTTTGAAGACTCTTTAGGCGTTAATGGGTTAAAAAATAGTTAATAATATATATTAACTGATATTTTGTATATACATATATATATGCATAAAAGAGTATAGCTTCCTCCTTTGTGCAGTTACTTATGACCGGAATTGTTTATTTTCATGACTATTGTTTTTTGTAGTCTATTACTCTCCATTATAATTAGAGTTACTGATTTTGCGCTTTTGCCAGTTTTTTCGGAGATTGGGAATAAAATGAAAATAGTCGGAATCACGGGAACTGCCGTAATATTTCGGACTTGACCGATATTACGAACAAAATAAAAATAACTCAGCTTTACAAATTTTTAATTTGAAAAAATACCAAGAACGCTACATGCCTAGATAAGTTAATTTAGACCACTTCGTCATTTTAATTTAAATTTTTTGAATTTACGCCGAATTTAGTGTGTGAGCAATGAAAATGAATATATATTCGCTCCACAAAATCCTTAATAAAATCTTGATTTTTCATCCGTTTTTTTTTCAAATTACGCTTAAAATGTTGGCAACTAAATAAACATTCCAGATTTTTACTATAACATAGAAAAAAACGAAATAAAAATGAAAAATTTTGAACAAAACGTAAAAAATAGGCAAATTTTGAACTTTGAGGTGCCATAACTCAGTCATTTCTTGTCTCATAGAAATTTGTAGCACATAGACGGAAAAGGCATTCAATTAACTTTTCAACGATATGCGATTTAATCCAGACTTTTCGGTTGAGCTCCACAAGGGTTTGAGTGTAACCATACACCGAAAAACACAAAAGTACCGTTATCTAAAAAAAGGTACTTAAGAAAAAAAAAATTACAGCGTTTTTCGTGTTCAGGGGGTCCCAATTAACTTATCTAGGCATGTGGCATTCTTGGTATTTTTTGACTGTAAACCAGTGTAATTGTGTATATTAAATTGTGCTCTACTATAAAATTATTCTGCAAACATAACAGCTCCGAAGTAAATGATATAGAAAAGCAAAAGTTTTAACAATTCTTAATAACAAAAGATATAAAGTAAAACAACAAGGAACTTTAAAAATTCTAGTTTCTATGATAAAACATGCATATTTAGAATAGCTTAATTGAAAATTAAAGAATGAACAATAAACATAAACTTCTTTGTTCAAATATTTATGTGCTAAAAAATATTATTATGATTTTTTTTATAAAATACCAGCCTCGGGTTTTCGTTACCCTCAGTCTCACATAATACAAATAAAATTTGTAAGAAAACCATCAATGGGTACTGCTGTTCCCTCTCCGATAGTCTAAAAATTTGGTAGAAAATTCACTTTAATTGTATTTGGGCAGAGCCTAGAAAATTAGTAGTTAGTTTTTAAAGGGGTATCCGTCATCACCCTTCGAAATCGTCACGGTGCTGCTGTGCTTTGCTCAGAGTCTGAAAAAAATAGTTGTGGAGATACGGATATCCGTTTCATTTATGGTGTGGTACACTTTCCACCCATATTTAAAGAAAAATCGATTGTAAATAAGACGGTTCCGAAATTTCAAATTAATTGGTCGTACGGAAATATTGTTGAAGTGAAATATATCGAATTACATCGTCCATCCCAATGGTCTACTTTTGGCTGCTTTTTCCAATTAAGCTGTCAATGATGGGTCGAAAGTTAGCTTTAAATATTTGAAGAGTTCCGAGCCTCTATAAAAGTATTAAATCGTTACTTCTGAAAAACAAGGTCGTTACCAAATAGATTTTTCAATAAATCGATTATTAAACGCGCTGTATGACAAGTTCCGCTGTTTTTTTTACGAATACTTTAATGGTCTTCATCACTAAACACAATTCTTTGATAATAGTCCTCTGTGAATTTCGTTAACAGACATTTTCCTTTCAA
Source organism: Linnaemya vulpina (assembly GCA_963675445.1). Taxonomy (NCBI): domain Eukaryota; kingdom Metazoa; phylum Arthropoda; class Insecta; order Diptera; family Tachinidae; genus Linnaemya; species Linnaemya vulpina. The sequence continues at coordinate 42,662,933 of OY776278.1, read as the reverse complement.
CATCAAATTCCCATATTTCAATGTGTCCTTTTAGCGTTAAATGATTCATGATGTCCTGCCAAACTTTACTAGTATTTTTCATCTGATAGTCGGTTTCTTATTGTTACGGCCGTTCATACAGACCTGCGATCTGCCAATTACGACATGTCTGCAAGTCTTGTGATTTGTAAAACCTTATAAAATATTTATAAAATAATAGTTTCCATGCGAACAGAGTAGATTTTATAATAAGCCATCGGGAAAATTGGTTTTCGTCTAAGCCAACAGATGTTCTTGCATCATTGTTGTATAATAGTGTCACCTTGTAGGTCGTTTTCAACCGATTTGCTAAGTTGGTCAGATTATTCTTTGAAAGATGTGTGCGATTGTGCAAAATTGTGAAATATCCAATTACTAAGAGAACGTTGCCTATACATTTAGTTCTATTTCGGCCACCTCGAATTACTTCATCTGTTTTTTTTTAGTGTTTTGTCGTTTTAAATGGAAATCACACTGGAATAATATCAGTTGTATTACTTGTACGGAACTCGAACGCCAGTAAAATGTGGCATGAAAATTACTGAGATAAATTAGCATTTTTCATAATATCGTTTAATTCTTTAATTTAGGCCTTAATTTTGTAAATCGCTTTGTGTCAATGAATTTTATAGGAAAGTAAAAACAAATTTGTTTGCCGAACAAACGCAAAGTAATTTGCTAACGCAAGGGAAAATTAAGCTCATAATTTTAGCTGTATCGTGCTGTTTTCTTTTCTCAAATTTCAAAAAATTTAATTGCCACTTTAATATTGTTTAATTTTGGTTAAAATTCAATAAAAAAATTCTTAATTTTTTTCCGGAACAGCAACCTCTGCAAAACCTCTAAATGAAATGTTTGTACGTGCACATTGTTTATTGAAAAATTATTCGAATTTCCATATTACTTATTTCAATATGTATAGATAGAAAAGAATGAGCTGAAATGAAATTTAGAAAACGTGACAATAGCTGTTAATAGTTGACATTAATGTTAAATGATCCTCTCTACTTAAGTATGAAAATCAATACTTAAAATGCATTGTACGTATAAATGTAATAGGGGGGTTTTAAGAGGTATTAACTTCTTTTATTAAAAATAAATTGCAGCTGGCTTGTAAAATACTTTATAAGTCTCATTAGAAGCGCAATTTACTGTTACATGAAATTAGAAATTTGTGCTTTGAAATTTAACAATTTTACAGTTGGAATTTTTAACTCATTTAATGTGATTTTTATTGTCAGTATACAAAGCCAATTTCACAATTTTATGATAAACAGACTATTATGTGACAGTAGCACTATAAAAATCATGTATAGCCCCTGCACGAGTATGTTTGTTAGTGGCGTATATATTTTACAAAAAAAAATAAAAAAATAGTTATGAAAAATTCACACAAAGAATGTTAATAAAAAAGCAATTACTGAATAAACGTAGCAACTCTTTACAACTTCATCATGAAAAGCTGAGTTCACCAATAATTTGTTTTCATAAAATAAAGTTTTATGTGATTTTATTTTTATTGAACATTTTTATTTTGCTATATTAATATTTATTTAGGTTAAATTGTTCTAACTTAGTTAAAATCTCAGAAAGACATGATGATAAATATTCCTAGGCACAAAGGAAGTCAACATCAGTTTTATTCAACTTACACAGCAGAGCAGAAGAGCTGTTTTCGAAAGTCGCTACACTTTCATCTTCAGTGCACTGTTTAGGTTTTATGGCATTCTGTGACACCTCTGTCATATGTTTAGAAGTATTTAAATTTTTATTGTAGTATGTCACGCCTTTCATTTTTTAATTTTTTCGCGTCAGACAAAATTTTTTTGCTATTGGAAAGACCCATAAGCACTAAATCAGTCTTTCAAATTTTCTTTAAAAAAATTAATAAAATAAAATAAAAAAACTTGAAAGATAAAAAAGAGAAACATACATACATACAAATGTAAAAAAATGTTTGCTTTCATATAATTAAAAGGAATTAATAACTTTTAATTAAAAATTTACACCCTATTTTATGAAAAAAATTACTCATGAAAGGATCATAGAATAAATTTTTGTATGTTACAATTCGAAAAAAGAAAATTTATAAAATATATTTTTAATACATTATATGTTTACCCCCTAATTCACAAACGATTGTTAAAGTTAATTAATGTTTTAAGAAATCTTTAACCATACAAAATTTATACTTTAAAACCACTTTAATTTTAATAATCGTTGATGAATTAGGGGGTTAGTATTATATGGGTGCAATTGTCTGAACTAGCTAACATGTAGACTACGACGAAGCCAAAGATATTTTAGTCATCAAAATGGTATTGACATTTTTGTGATTAGCTTAAGTGTGATTGTATTACAGAGAATTTTCTGGACTATGCGTGCATGCAACTGTTTCACCGACCGATTCTACAAACTAACCATTACTCTTGGACGTTATGGAGGACCACAAGAGCTACAAAACAGATCAAAATTTAGTCGCCCACATATTCCCGTTTTCCAAAAAAATTATCTTTTAAAGAAATTCCATGCATTAAATTTGACTAAAGTCCAAATTTCTTTATTAAAAATCCAAATGTAGAGAATTATACCTATTGGGCGTTATAGAGGACTACAAGAGCTACAAAACAAAACAGAATTTAGTCACCAATATATTCCTGTTTTCCCAAGATCCTGGCTTATCCTTTCTAGAATTTAAAAATCTTTGTATACAAAAAATCATAGCTTATCGGCATAGCTACACCAAAGTATTAATTTATTATGAAAACTAAGGATCTAGTTGGATGTTCTGTTAATTTTTCCAAGGTTGGTACAAAAATGTAGCCATTATTCTATTCGGAACATATATACTCGTGCTGAACTGTGTTCTGTTGACCTGTTAGGTTGACAGAGGTGTGTTAGCGTGCCTGTTTGTGTCTAGAGTTATAAATTTCGAAATTTAACTTCACACGGGTTAAAACGTACTACGCGAAAAATCATTTTCAGTGATGAGAAACAAACGCGGCCAATGCATCCCGTTAGACTTTTTCTTGTGGGAGCTTCATCGGTCAATTTCATGGAAAATTTGATATGTGTTCAGATGGGTTCCATCCAGAGAAGTCCTCTTGGACGATATTATGTTCCATAGATAATGAAATCAATATAGCTCTCAAACCAATAGGAACATTCACTGATATCTCATATACACATTTGAAATGTGTATATGAAATATCATTTATAAGAGGCATATAACAGATTAAACGAGTACCACATCTATTGTTGTTTAAAAATCAAACAAGTCTGATAGTTTTTGAATATCGTGTTAAGAAGTTCAGCTTAATTATATTATATGTTTTAGATTTTGTGTGTCTACCAGATATTTTGATTATTATAATTATTTCGTGTTGAATCATTAAGTAAATACTTCATAAAACTTTATATTTAGCCATATGACTTTAAATCTTTATGACTTTAATCTTTAAGCGTAATTGAAAACGAATGTGTTCTAAAATAGACTGGTTTATAAGCACATATCGATTGTTAATTCTCTTTAACTGTTCTATATTCTAAAACGAAATTAAAACCGTTTCTAAAATAGTCTAAAGCAGTTCACAATAAAGCAACAACAAACATTGAATTTAAAAAAAATATTGAATTACCAAGGTTAAGCAATTATTACAGTATCTGAACTTAAATACATTGTATCGGAATTCAGGTACCGAAAAAATAGTAGAATTAATGTGTGGGTTTAGCAACGACTTAATCAAGTGTAAAAGAAACCATCCATCTGTCCACTTATCGATCATACTAACAATCAATCATAAGTCATTAATCCAATTTGAATGCTTAATGATTGTGTTTGTGTTGTTGGACACACCGCATGCATGCACACATTCGATTCTACTGGCTCTCGTTCGTTGTCTAGCTGAATTAGCCTGCTGTGCATTTTCGCTTGATGTTAAGCGTGCTCCCTTATAGAATGGAAAGCTTATACGATTTGCATAAATCTACAGTATGATAATGTTTATTTTTTTGTTCTTGTTTTTTTTTTGTGCGCCTTTCGTTTATTTTTATCATCAAAGAACCGTCTGTCAATGGCAATAAAAACAAAAATAAAAGATTGCAATCTTTACGAGGTTTGCTGTTACGTGATATTTTGAATAAAATATCTGTACAGTGGTTTCGCATAAAATAATTTTTATAAATTTAGTTATCAGTGCTGTTTATCAAACCTATAATGAATTAATTTATGCAAATAGAACTAATTTGAAACATTTTTTTTCTTATGGATTTATTGTTCTGGCAATGACCATTATAATTTTAAGAACTTGTGATTGTTACTTTTTCATCAAAAGTCATTAAATTTGGTGTTTGAATAACTATTAAAGCTATAAACTACTGTATTAAAAATCTTAAGGCATATAGTCGTAGTAGTGCTGGGATATTATTGATAGTTTTAAAATATCGGATATATCCATATTTTATATAAATTGTAGCGTTTAAAACTTATAGCAGTTGGAATAAAAACTTGCTTGAATATGTAATTCACCTCTATCATGAATAGCAACTGCAATCTTTGTTCCCATGAAATTTTTATTCCCATCGAAGGGAAAAAATGCTATCGCGAATCTCCCTTCAACAATATTTAACTCTCTCATTTTTTAGTGAATGAGAAAACAGAAGGTTGAAAAAAAATTATGTTCATATTTAGTTTTATATGTTTTACTAAAACTTAAAAAACAAAAATATTTAATATCGGTGCGATAGTTTGATGGCAACGCTAGTGCGGTGCGGTATTTTACTTTCATGTAGTAAAATAATTGTGTTATTTTGTGGAAACCCAACAAAACAAAAGAATTACAATAAATTAAAGCGTACGAAATGTATGTACATATATCAGCTTGTGTCTTATTAAGAATCTTGCCTTTTAAGCTAATTTTGTAAATTAATATTCGAATTATATCAACAATTATTTGCTCTGTACCCCATCAGAAATAAAATGAATAAATTAAAAGCCAAAATAAAAAAAAGTCGCAGAAAAAAATATTCATGTTCAGGAATATCTTATTTCAGCATGAAGTAATTCACGCAAAATTTTTTTTGCGATTGGAAATTTAAGGAATATGGCAAAATTTCGAGGGAAAACGAGTTCATGATAGGGATTGTAATGAACTCGATAGCCTTCTATGATTTTACGCAGCCCTCTATTATCGCCAACTGAAATTTTCATACGTAAATTTTTTTTACAGTCGTGTTAGAAAATCACAGAAAAAATAATTTTTATTCCTAAGATTTTTAAGAAAATTATACGCGAAGCCCATCTTAGGCTTCCAATTTTGGATTAGTTCTTCGAGCAACGATCACCGTATTTCAGTCAGTTAGTCAGTTATTGCTGGCTTATTGGAAAAAAAGCTGTACATGTTTATTGAAAATTTAGCCATCACTCAGTGAAATTCTAGTGATAATTACCCGGACATAAAACTGGAGTACAGCGCGCTGAGTTGCCTTTCCTCTAAGAATCGAAAATGATATTCCGAACGAATCCTAAAAACTAAATATGAAAAAGATAAGACAATTAGGATTTTAAAACTCCGTATTATGTCAAAAATAAAGCATAACAGTTTTCTTAATTATTGATTCTTTCAGCTGAATCTATGACGATATTAAACAAAAATTATTTCGTATGTTTTCAAGAAGTTACTTCTTAGATATTCTTATGAAATACTTGTTAAATATTCTAAGTTCATTAACTTCGATTTAATTGCAAATAAAAGACATTTTTATTTCATTTTGCATTTATATTCAATTTAATGGCATCAGAGACGTGAATAGAACAACAATATTATCACAGAAAGGTCGAGAAATCATATAATAAATTATTTATAAATTAACTATTTGACATACTGTCATTGTACTATTATAATATGAAATTTATTTGACAATGATATAGACATATAGATATTGCTTAACCACCCAACAAATAAATTTCCTATTATTATTAATTGGAAATTGGTCAGTCGCTTCCAGATAATATTTCCAGTATTATTTACCATGGCTTTATTGTGAAACGGACAAAAGTCCTAAAATGTATTAAAGAAAAAAAGTATATATGATTTCCATCCCTGATTTAGGCCAAAAAACTGGTCAAAAAGATTTGGATGAAAATTGAAGAGAATCTTAGAAACTGTGGACTAATGAATCCAGCAGTTTTGGTTATTTACGACCAAATACTTTCTGGCTTTTCTTACAATGCACATCAGTGATATCATGCATTTAGGGAGTAAATATTGTATTAATAAATAAAAATTTGCTGTAAATTCTCTTGTGGGTGATAATCCATTAAACGTGTTGTTGCCATTTGCTGCAAACAATATTATGTGTCAACTGGGAATTAAAGGTTATCAATTTTAAATGTCATTAAGCGATTCGCTGGCTTAACAAATTTTTAATTAACCACTGGCAAAGTAATTTAAGTTCGATTACTGTTTATAAACGATTCATCAAGTTTTGCGTTTGGTTCGTTTCTTACAATGGTAAAAGTTGCTCGATATACATATTAACCTATAGAAATTTAGTACTAAAACTAATTTTTGTTTGAATATCTAATAGTATTTATAATATCAAAATTTAGGTTTTAGGAAATAATTTCCCTAGAAAAAATTAAAAAAGTTTTCACCACACATTTTAAAGTTAAAAAAAGGCAAAGAAAAGTTTTTTTTTCAAATCAAGAAAAACTTATATTTAGTTATTTAATTGTGTCAACAGTCTCCGCGACACTTAAGTCGGGAAGGTTAAGAAAATTAGATGCATATATTTAGTTTTATTAATGAATGAATTTGTATTAATGAATTGATCAATAGTTATTATTAATAATAAAAAAAAAATGGAAAATGGTTGACCCTAAAGGCCATTTCTGCAGGTTCCCGCTAATTTTTGCGGCACGACTATAGTAACGTGGTTTTGTAGAGCTCTTCCATGCCACTAAAAAATTTCATTTAAGTAAAACCTATATACATTTACCCTTTTACTTTTTTGTGACGGGTATAAAAACTGTTATTTTAATCTTGAAATGTGGCTGATAAAGTTTTTCGAATCGTATAAAATAATCAAGAATACCTAATTCATTAGATTGACATTTAATTGCTAAGTTTGAAAAATCAGATTTTTCAAGTTACCTCTTTTAAACGGCCAGCTGCTACCTTTGGAAATGTCAAGAGCTGATTAGTTTGAGGAGTCGATCGGTAATGGCTTTTATAATTAAAAAAAAAATCATTTAACAATTGTTTTCTTAAATTTTCCAGGGGTTCGAGTGCATTCCAATTCACTACAATTTTACAAAAATTGTCAGCTATTTAGAAAATACAGATTGATATTTAGAAAACCGAAAAAACACTGAGAAATCGAAATTGATGATTAGAAAATACGAAAGGATAGTAAGATATCTGAATTGACGTTGACAAAATAAAAATTTACATTAAGAAATCCAATTGTCAATATGAGTTTAAATTTCTTAATATCGATTTGATTTTTCTCAATATCAATATAAATTTTTTCTCATCAATTTTTATATTTGATGTAATCAACGCTTTCAAAACACATAGCGAGTTACATACTTAACACACGCACAATACAGAGATAGTGACACCCTTTCAGGAGTAGTCGGGAAACCTTCCTCGTAACTCAGAACTTTAATTACATGGTAAAAATGTTTTAAATTAATAATAATTTGTATGATCGAGGACAACAACCAGACAAACAGGTAAACAGTACTTTGTAATAGATTTAGAGTTAATTATGCTCTCACCGGTTTGATAATAGGAATTACGTTTTTAGAAACTGAAATATAAAGAAATTATGGGGTGGGATTGTGAGTGGACGCAAGTAAACGAAAACAGCTTTAAACCAATGGGTTTTATTTCAGAATTCAATATAGTTTTAGAGTTTACAAATTGGCTTTTAAGAAATTTTAGAACTTCCAGATTATTTACATGCACTTGTATTTATGTGAAAGGTCTTGTATTTAGTGCTTCCTATTTACAAATTTAAAAAAAATGTGTGTGAGATATCATCGATATGTCTTATTCATTTGAAAGAGCTATTGATGCCGAAAATGATGATCGAATATGTAAAATTTTCTATATCTCTGACACATAAACCAGACTGAATTGGACCGCTGCGGTTTATGGCTTATCCGCATACCCCAACGGCTCAAAAGAAACCCACAAAAAAATATGAAAAAGTCTAACGTTTTCAAATCATAAGAGCTCTTTTCACCTCAACTTTAGGCGACCGTGATTTTAAATCGCTTAACGGAATATCGAATGTACCTGGAGCTGTGCGGCACATAGCGCCATGCTTTTAAAACCACGTGTTGTTGGTGTCCAGATCACCCAACTCAGACCGAAAAAAGTTGGTGATTATCGACCTATAGCTCAAGACATTGAATGACCAACGTCGTTCTAAAATAGTATGTAGTGGGCTCTCTTCGGTTTCATGTGCATTGGGGTCGACACAAATTCCACAATTTTTTTGGTCACATACCCATTCATCAAGAAACGGGCCATCGCTGGAAATTGGGATTAATTTTAACTGCTCCAGAGCAAATTTAACAAATTGTCTATGGCCGTTTAGCTTCACCTCCCGAGTTAGTTAAATTTTGTGCGAGTCCCAAGTCACTACGAAAAATTTGCCAACTTGTGCTCTGCGAAAGGCCGAGTTCTTTTGAGCCACTCGAAATCGTCTATCTCAGATTCACCTGCACACTCACGAACAGCGGCGATGTTTTTTCCGCAGATCTTTCATTTCGTTGACGTAAAGATGTTGGTTACAAAACCAATGGACTCTTAATATTTCTATCTCGTGCAATCTTTTTGGTAGAAGAATTATGACTGTAAAATCATCGGATAAAACATCCGTTTATGGTGATATGGCAAAAGAAACTGAATAAACGACAAGGCTGTTAGCAACTGTCAAAGCTGTCAAGACCCTTTATAAACAATTGGCGTTGAAAAATCTAAAATTAAAACTGTTTTTAAGTGAAAAAAACTGCTCATTAAAAAAATTAATTTTAATATTTTTATGACTGTAAATTCGTGATATATTTTCTAAAGGCACGACCGCGCTTATCAAATACTTTCCCAAAAACTTATTTGACTTCAGACAAGTATTTGTCCAACAATATTGTTTTCTATGACAGTGTCATTAGTTGTTAGTCAGTATATATTATTTAATGAACACTGATATGAATGAAAATATTAATCATTTACAGTTAGTTGTTATGCTAATTTGCGCAAATATTTGGCAAGTGTGAACGGGTCTTAAGTAAGAAAAGAAAAGAACAGGACTAGAAGTATAGTTTCAATGGTACTTTTGCACCTCTCAGCGTTCTTCAGTATTCGCTGTACTATAATTCATTTCGATTTTTAATTGTAAACAAAATCGATAAGAAAATTTTTACATGCTGTTGCCGTAAGTTGATGAACTACCAATCGATGCAAAATTTAGTCGCAATTCATGGCTTTATTCTACAATTAATTTTAAAGTCTATAATAGACAAACTCGTTAACATCCAATATAATTACGTCACTTGTACTAAAATTCACACTAAGCTTTTGTTATACAAACTGGCGTAGCATTTCAGTCACATTTCATTCAAGCAATTCCATATAATAAAATATTTCTTCTCAAATTTTAACAATTGAAAACTAGATTTAAATAAGTTTAATATGTCTGTTTCTTAAATATTCTCTAAACGAAAATTTCAAGAGCGATATTAATTTTATATATGCAACATTCTGCATATTATCTCTCACATGACTGTAAATGACAATTTTGTAGGGTGTGTGGAGAAGGCAACAGCCAACCATAATTTGATTTCTATTATTCTCTTGTTTTTTATATTAATGAATTTCACTTAGTTTAAATTGATTTTTATTTTCCAATTGTGAAGGTGATACCTCTAGTAAGAGTGTGTATTTCTTTTTTGTTTTTTTGGTTTGTTTTTTTATTTATGCCATCACTCTGCTCATGGCAACTGCCCTAATTTATTTAAACTAATTTCTCATGTAAATTGTTCAAGTTCAATACCACACGTGTTTATAAAACTGTCATTGTATTCATGCAGTTCTACAACATGCAATCATCATTAATAACCCAACGATGGAAGTATATTAATTATTTTTTCTATTAATGTTTAATAAAACACGGTGCTTTGTGGTCTTGTCTCTTGTTCTGCATTCAATCCCTTGGTCCTAAATGAATGCTAATTGTGAAAACTAGATTTATTGTTACTAAAGTGAAACAAAAATAGCATACATGCACTTAACACACAGTGCATTATTGCGTTCAATGTCGTAGCATTAGAGTCCGGTGTAGTAATCGTTTTAGGATTAAACCAAGCTAGTGGTTTCGTTTGGCATTTGCCATCAAAAAAAAAAAAAAAAATAGGAACAGTGAAAGATAACTTTAATAAATATTGCAATTTTACAATACAAACTCGATTTTGTCATTGTTTATATACCAACATAAGAGGGGTAACCAAAGGGTAGTTATAAAATCATATGACGGAAAATAATAAGATGAAAAAAATATGACTACTGTAAACAACCCGTCATTGTTGTTATTTAATAACAATAAAATAAAATGTTAGCAGCGATGAATATGCACCGTAACTGAATTAGAACAATAGAGTAGGGAAATTCCATTAAATCGTTAATTGTATCAAATAGCGATTGTTGTATCAGGGTACCTTAAGGCCCATTTAGCCAAACTCTGAAATCGTAAACGCTGCGTAAGTGCTGAAGCAGCGCAAATGCTAACGCAGCACCACTTACAGAATGCATGAAAACGTACAACACGCGATCTTTCCCACACTTTCATTTAACATCAATATACGCCATCACTCTTTCCGAGAGTGAAAGTAAGCGTTTTCACAATTTGCCTTATAATAGATTGCATCAGCTGATGCGTTTGCGCTGCATTTACTATATCAGCTTTAGCCTAAATGAGGCTTTAAAGTGTGGGATTGTACCAAAAAAAAGTACAATTGCAAGCGTGATGAAATTATATGTACATATACGATGGCGTCGGTACGCCAGATGACAATTTTTGATCAACCATTATTTGGCTATATTGAAGTCCAGTTCTTGTGTACAACAAGTACTCGTTGTGTTTGCATATGTGAGCGTTATTTGCAATTGTGCACGTGTGCAGTATTTTAATAAATTTTGTTGCTATAACATTTGACGTGGACCATAACTTTACACAAACGGCAATTGTTTTGGTTGTTGTAATATAATATTTTTGTTAAGGGATACCACCTTATTATTCCACAACGAATGCTCTATCTTTTGCAGCCCTCACTTACACTCTATTTCAAGCGATTTTCTTTCTGTTAGAACTCTTTAAAATATTAAGGCGTTATAACAATATGACTTAATAGAACATCGTTTCAAATGTTTTGTTCCTGTCTTGGATGCCATTAATTGTACAGTGTGAAGTAAGTTTGTAAAAATACTTTAGAAAGTTCGTGAGCTATCGAGTTAGTTTCGATAAAGCTCCAGCGTGCCATTATTAATACTTTTCTCTTAGATAGTAAATAAAACTTTCCTTATAAAAATATATTAAAAATAATAAATATATGTATAGTAATTGTTAATAAATTAGCTATTTGACATACTGTCATTGTACTATTATAATATGAAATTTATTTGTTGGGTGGTTAAGCAATGTCTATATGCATTTCATTGGCGCTTTATACCAAATCGTCAACAGACGATATTATAATAGTACAATGACAGTATGTCAAATAGTTAATGCAACAAAGCGGCAAAAACGTTTCTTTTTTTCATGCCGAAAGGACTATTGGCCCAACTTTTTATGAATACAACCTTCGACTGCCATTGCTATATAATCTGAAATATCGGAGTATATTGGAAACAAACTCAAAGCTATGAGCTTTGTGTGTCCTGCTGCTTTATATGTATGTATATCCAACAGGACGGATATACTTTCTTAAAGTAGTTCACTTTATACACAACCTGATTATTGAAGATAAAGTTACGCGAGTAACAGTGCTCGTAAGTGGACACCTTGTTTGTGCCGCGAGTATTCAAACAATTTACATTATTTTTTTGAAACTTAATTAGATAGTAATTAATTAGTTTATGAAAATAGAAGTTGGGTAGTGCCCGTTCACTCGTGTGCGCATTCCAGGCGGAATTAATGTAAATATAATTTTCATAATTAATCCACCCTTCACTCTTCTGTTTTAAGAATATTTCGGTTTCAGTATCTGTTTAAATATGTATATATATTTTTTTTAATCTCAACAATAATTCAATATGTGAAGGTCAGTTGCTTAAAAATACATTATTTGTATTGACCTATTTTCAGATTTGGTTCAGCCAGCAGTCAAGCATCACAAAGTAGCGGTGATATTTGCCGCATATGTCACTGTGAAAGTGATCCACAAAATCCACTATTAACGCCATGCTATTGTTCGGGCAGCTTAAAGTATGTGCATCAGGCATGTCTACAACAATGGCTAACAGCATCTGAGACAAACTCCTGCGAATTATGTAAATTTCCATTTATAATGCATACAAAAATCAAGCCATTCAATGAGGTGAGTACACAATTATATTACGTCGATACGGAATTATGCGATTGTATGCAAAACTGTTTCGAAAGCGAAAAGTGTTGCCAAGTTATATATTAAAAATATCTGATAATGGGTGAAAAATGCTTTTTTTCTTTCGGTTTTTTTTATATAAAATAATGTGTTTTTGAATCATTCATTCGCTCTTTAGAGTATTTCTATACTTTTGCAATATTAATTTGCAAAATATGAAACAATTACTATTATAAACTTTAATGTAATTTTTTTATACACACAAAACCAGCTGCACTACAGTTTGTGCATTAAGTATTGTATAAAATGTACAAGAAAATACCACAACAAATACAGCTACTTCTATTGGAGATTCAAATTGTTGTGTTAAATCCTGAATTCATGAAAACTGTAGTGTGAACGCAAAATCATATGTTTAAAGCTAAAACCAGATTTTAAATTTCAGTGTAAAAAACACTATAAACAATTAGTGGGCTGGCTGCACTCAAAAAATAGTCACCTACGATGCTTGATTAACAAAACTTTGTATTTTATAAGCAAAAACAAAACAAAAATTTTACCAAAAATATTTTTTGCTACTATTTGTGTCGCAAGGCTACAATTTTATGAGATGATCTTATGCTGCAACCTCTGAATTGTTTCCAAAATAAAATCATTGCATGTTATTGATGCGGAAAAAAGAAAAGAAATCTGTGAATTTATAAATAATAATTACTTTTCTCCCTAACACGTTTTAAATGACTATAACTCATTTACAAGCAAAAAGTGAAATTTTTATTTCAAGTCTTTTTGATTACTGCATCTTCCCTTGTTAATAATAACAAAATAAAAGGTAATTAATTACAACTCCACTGGCAACCAATTTTATATTGACACTCATAATCCTTCGATTACGGTATTAAGTTTCATGTTTTAAAAATAAAATATAAAGCTATAAAAAAACTATTACTTTTCGGTTTCTTTTTAATAGCAGGACAATAAAGTGTTGCTTTTTTCTCTCTTAATTTTATTGTAATGGATGGATATTTGTTAACAAAGGATTTCCATACAACCATATAAAAAATTCGTTACTAAAACTTAAAAATATCGAAGCAAATGAATTTCTTTTCAAAGTTTTCTGTTGTGAGTTAAATTGATTATTTTACTTACATATTAGGAATAAAAATATGCATGAGAGGTTGTATGTGCATATGTATTATTCAACAATAATATTGTGTTTCCTTTTATTTAGTTGCACACGCTACTTTGAGATGTCATTTTATTTATAAAATATAAGATTCGAAAATACAATTTGCATAAATTAAAACACTCAAGTGTTTTAATTATTACAAAAATTACAATTCAAGTAAACTTTTCTTTGAAAATGTTTAAAGTGTATGAGCATAAAATCCAATCAACACTGCATGTCATCTCATAAATTATAAAAGATCAAAGTAGAGCATTCAATAATCAACCATAATACAAGAGTATGTAGTATCCACCCACGAAACATGATAACTAATGCAACTAATTTTCACTACGGCAACGGTGTCTTAATTTAATTATTGTTAAAGTTTACTTTAAGGTAAAATAAACTTGGCTACAACTTATCGTTCACTTAAGAGTCTAGTAAAATTGTAAAAATGAAAAGTTTCTTAGCTATTATTTTGCAAATATTATTTAATTAATTTTACTATGAATTCAAATTCAATTAATTGCTTTTTAAATCTTATTATTCGCAATTTCAAATATCAATAATCTGTTACGATGCGCAGATGTGTTTTGATAGTTCTTTTAACCCTGGATGGTTACTGTTCGTCTACTCGACGAATGCCATTTACTATTTATCATATAACTCTTTGTGTTTGCTCAAATTCATATCGAATTTTAACAGAAAAAATATTTTTCTATTATATTTTATTTCTTTCTTATTATTTTTTGAATAAAATACTAAAAATATTTTTATTTGTTCTGAACTTTAAAAAATTTTCCGCTAGTATGTTATTCTTAATTAACATCCGTATATTTATCGCATATTGCTGTTAAAGTATAAGTAACATAACGGCGAAGAAAGGGGATAGTTAGTTCCCTACTAATATTATTTTAACTGTGTTTTGAGATGTGGATTAAATTTAGACTAAGTTTAACGTAGTCTGAAACTGAGATATTTGAAGCGAAATGTGTGCATATTATTAGTTCATTGAAGACCAACATTTTAAGCAAATCTAAGCCTAAATCCCTGTTACTGTTTCAAAATACTTTTGTGACCTAAAATTCATTGTCCTTACATAAATGTTTTACACACGACAAATAATTATACTGCAAGTACGACGAATTGTTGTAATTTTAACCTCAATTCGAATTCTTCTAAATATTTATCTATACACTTTCTTTCTTACCTAAACACTTACGTGCGTCTGCCAATATAGAAATATGTATTTACAATATTCTTATGTTTCTTGTTTGTTTTATTACAGTGGCGCAGCCTTGATATCTCTGGTATTGAAAGAAGGCGATTATGCTGTTCGGTATTGTTTCATTGTGCTGCCGCTTTGTGTGTCATTTGGTCTCTTTGTGTACTAATTGAACGGGCTGCAGAAGATGTACAACATGGACATATAGGTACAATAGAAAATATTAGCATAAAAGCAAAAAAATCTGTAAAAAAATAATGAGGGGAAAGATTACAAAATATAAAATCAATACAAAAATGCTTTGCAATAAATAGACAGCAGATAGAATTATAATAGCACTGGTATCCTAAATTTGCAAATTTCCAAAATCTAATTTTAATGGGTAGTTTTGCATTTAGACGAAAGTTGAGTAATTCTAAAACCAATTATCAATCACTATATAAAAAGAATGCTACACCAACTTGTTATGTATTTCGTTGGAATAATAAGTGCTTTTACAGCAACAAATTCTGATAACAATTCTGAATTAAAGTAGAAATCGATTTCTATTGCAACATTATAAATATTCTCCCCTATCGAAAATAACTTTCCGTTCGAAATATTGTTCTCTTTTTCCATATTCTTTTTTCTCACAAATATGTAATTTTTTGAAAAACTTAAATAAAAATTGTAAAAGGCTTTGAAATATAAAGAATTTATAAGGCATAGAATTAATAATTTAGTCCAGGACATATTTTCTACTTTATTTTATTAATTTAGTAGTTAATTGATTTCATTGTTTGGAGTTTTAAAACTTTCAATTGTATGGATTCTTGGCACTAGTCATGTTTTAAAAGTAATCGAGATATTTTTAATATACTTATATATTATACTTATATATTCAACAATGAATTAGGGAAATCAAATGAAATTCAAACAGAAGCTAAATTGAAGTATTACATAAAACTAAATAAACAATTGTTCTTGAAGCGTTAGTGTTATATAAAATATTACCAACAGGAAAAAAGATTTGAAATGTCAAAAGTGTATAAATTTTCGTTGCAAAAGAAAACAAATTATTTAAAATTACATTTAGTACAAAGTGATATCGTCTTCTATAGACTGCAAAATAATCCAACCGTTCGCTGCATGCGTCTTAAGCGTTTCCAAACATTTAGTAAATTTTACAGTCCACTGTTGTCGCGTCCTCCTCCAGTGTCAACAGCGCACCACGCAGTCACTTTGAGCGGGTGCAATAGCTCCTCGTGCGTCCCACGTGAATATTCGGAAGCCCCAGAAGCGATAGTTTTGTTTGTTCACGTAACCGCTGAGGTGGAAATGAGCATCATCGATCCATGGCTTTCTCACTTGTATTCTACATCTGTCTAGTTCACAATTCTCAAAACAGATTTGACATTATCTGCCATTTGCAAATATAAGAGCATCTTTCAATAAGGTGACTTCTTTTGGCCCATCTTGTATTTTTATATGAGTGATAGAGTCAATAGACGGCTTAGAAAACTCTTCCAGCTTTACTTTAACAATAGACAGTTATGAAAAAAATTAAACAGCAACTCCGAGCGATATATTCACTGTTGATAACTCTTCTACATGTGCAATAAAACCATCCCTCTTATTCTATAACTATTTGTCGACGTCACTTCAAAACAGAGTAATAAAAAATAGGAAACTTCTGTAATCATTTTCTTTAACAATTGACAATTTCTAACAAGCTTTTGCTATATGCAAAGCTCTAGAGAGCAGTGACAAGATGGCAAAATTAATTAAATCTTTTCCACAAGGAGTAAGTGCCCAACTTTTGATATTGCCTTAACATGATGTTGACAAATAGTTAAAACTCAAAAACAATAATTCCATTACAATTTTTATGCTGTTTTATTTAACTCAGTTTCTCGTTTGTTTATAATTTCGTTCAAATCTGCCAACTCATTTTTGACCCACTTCCTCTGAACCGATTTTGCTCAAATTTGGACCACAGGTCAATCTTGGATGACCTTAGGGGACCAGTATATTTATTATATTGGTGTCATTGGGATGGCCCATAGTTTCATTGGGATTTCAACTATTTGAGAAACTAATTTATATTAGGAAGCCCCAATTTTGACTTTACAATACAATATTTTGGTATCATTAAAGTAGCCCATCTTTTCATTGAAGTGGCCCGTATTTTTATTATTTGAGAAACTACATCAGAATTAAAAGTTAAAAAATAAGTATATAATTAAAAAAAATTTAGTTATACTGTTTTATTTTAAAATTTACCAAAAACTAGAAAATAGTTTTCTTTTTTGTTTCTAATAGTCTAATTAAAAATGTATGTTCACCCTACAAAATACAACAGTGAGCCATTGAACAATTAACATACCGGAACATTTAGCCCCCAAATCTTCATTTCTATCATATACAGATCGTACCATTCTGCTTGAATGCTTCCACGATTTTCATTCTCCTTAATGAGGAATGGCAAAATAAAGGGAACATGCATTTCACATCTTGTTCGCAATAATGATGAATCAGCTCTCATTATATGTCGATTTAAATGTTGATTCTTTCAGTAACCAGATTCCATAACAAAATTGATATATTTTTCAAGCCATGAAGTCTATTTATTCAATGATTTCTGAAATTTTACCCCTATAGTGAATAACAATTTGAATATTTTGCGTTCCCCCGAAGGGAAAAAGCTATCGTGAATCTCAGGGAATGTAAAAAATGTATCCAGTGTTTTCTGTTCGTTTTTTAATTAATTATTTCTTCTCTGCATTAACAGAATGGCCGTTTTGGACAAAACTAGCAGTGGTTGCTGTTGGCCTAACTGGTGGCATTGTCTTTATGTACATACAATGTAAAGCCTATTTACATTTATGCCATCGTTGGAAAGCTAGAAATAGGTAATTAATATATAAACAGCTAAAGACCAAATAGTTTAATGTGTTAATTATTTACAGAATATTGCTTATACAAAACGCTCCCGAAAAAGTTCATCCCAATTCACCACCCTCGCCATTAGCACAACAGCGCAACACTGGACGCAATAATGATTCTTCAAATCAGCAACACATTGTCAACTCAACACCACACAATGTCAATATAAATATCGACGTTAACATGACCAATCCAAGACCTACAACAAGTTATAATTACGCTTCTACCGTAGAGGTTAACGAAGTCGAAGATGTTGCTGATGGGAGTGATAATTTACCGACATCGCCGCACCATATGTTGCAACACGCAGATCTTGATGTGGATTCCATGATATCACAGACATCAGTAGGCGGTTTGCCAGCGCGGGTATTAGTTGGAAAACACCATCACATCAATCATATGAATTTGCAACAGCACCAGCAACAACAACAGCATCATCAACATCACCATCATCATCATCACCATTCACAACTCGGGCAAGTTGCTGTGGCGGCTAATATTGAATGCTCACAATCACATCATAATTATGATAGAGATTATGCTTTAGACGATGTAGTTTCACAGATCTCTTCGTTTCGTCCTTGTCCACAAGGTTCGGGCAGCATGACACCCTTCCATGACTCCATACACAATGTGCTGGAACATTCTGAAGATTCCAGCCGTGTATCAGTAAATGATTTATGTGTAGGCTCGCGTCAGGATTTAAGTGCTGATGGCTTATCGACTGATACGGGGCGAGAGCATGCATTGCAATTGAGTAGCTTTAGTGGTAAGTAAAATATATATTTATTTTTAAATTATAAATGTAATAATTGTTTCTGGTTAAGTAATGTTTATATGCATTTGAACAGTAAAGTTAAACCACAGTTTTCAAAAATTGCAAACTTCTCATCTTTTGAACTATTTGAGATTTTAGAAATTATTTTTAAAAACCACACTATAATAAGAGTAATAGGCTTTTAAACTTATACAAACGAAATTACAAATAAACAAATAAATTTTATTATAATTATAGAAAGTAACAAAAAGTTTGAAAATATTTTATAAATCAGCCATACCACAGAGCTTAGTTCCTTTTAGAAACAAAACTTATTCCGAAAAAAAAAAAAATATTTATGAATGAAAACTTTATGAAATTTAATACTTTAAATTTTAAGAATTAATTAATTTTGTACTAAAAATTGAATTATTTCAAGAAATAATTTCGTGATGTCGAAGTCGCGATATTCTCTTCCCCACTCGTAATATGCTACCAAACTAAATGTTTTCCTGTCTTAACACAGAAATTTTGACGGACCAAAATACAGACTAAAATCCGGAATTGAGCTCTGTGACATGGCTGATTAAATTACAAAAAAGCCGCTAAGGCAAAAAACACTTCACTTTGGCCATGCATCTATATAGTTATTAAAAAATCAATAAATTTGCGCTTTGGTTTTTATTTCAGGTAGTGGTGACCATAAGGCTCCCTCTATTAGCTCTGGTGTTTCACATGCAGTGGCTAATGGACTGGGTGGTTTTGTATACAAACCTCATACAAAACGTTACTCTAACTCATCCATATTCCTAGAAAATCGTGATATACTCAATGATTCAGTAGACTTAGATCTCGATACTGGCCCTTATTTAAAACATGACTATGGCGGGCATAATTCCAATATTTTAACACCGACTGACAGCGATGGCACTTGCACTGATAAGTTGGAACAATATTTAGGAAAAGATCTGCGTAGATATTCGGATACAAAACTACTAGGTAGTGTAGATGTAGAAGCTTGTGATCCCATGCTAGAATGTCAAACAACAACTGCCCATAGAACAAATATAAATCTTCAACCGCCACCACCAACACGCATGTGTCAATTAGTTAAACAACATTCTGAATCCGCAGCCTCTCCGTCAAGCCATAACAAACATACAGTTCTTGATATGGAATTGCCACAATCACCATTGTCACCTTCTATGGTACAAAATATACCGCAAAGCCAAGTACTAATGCGACGTTCGGTCCATACAGTAGATATGGGCAAAGAATTGGTTCCTAAAACCAATAACAGTAGTTTTAATAGCAGAAGCAACACCCAACAACAACAGTCGAGTCATCAGCATATTGACAAGAGTCGACTGTTCTTTAAGTCTTTGCCAAATTTGAGCAGCAGTTGCGAAAGTCTTATAAAGAAATAATTTTTTTTTTTAGTCTTATGTCACTTTGGATTAATTTGTTTGTTTAACAAAATGTATGTATTTATAACGAAATTCCATTTCAACACCATGATTTTATTTTTACAAAATTTAGCATAAACTAAAAAAAATATTTTTAATGGAATTATAGAAATAAAACAAGAAAAAAAGCAAGAAATATTTTAAATGGATTAAAATTTGTGCTTAATATATAGTGTGTTCTATTTTTGTTTCAGCTAGTTTGCTTAATATCCATTTCATCTTGCTTTTTTTAATTTGTTAATTATTTTAAGGTTTTTAAAAAATATTTTATAATTTAACTTTCATTTTAGATAAAAAAGAAACAAATAAACCTTAACTTTTTTATATGTTATTAGAAGCCTTGTTTGTACTTTATCATTGATATGGTCATATGTTAAATGGTTACAAGGTATTTCAAATCTGATTTTCTTTTTCATTTTACCTGATATCCAGACGACAATTTTGAAAGCATTTTCTTGCATATCCTGCACAAATATTTTGCTTCCGTGGGTTGAAAAAAAAATATAATCAGTTCTTGTTTTTTGTTTCCATATGAAATTAAAAAATTGATCAGAAAATTTGCAAATGAAGAAAAACATTTTCTAAAAACCGTGATAAAAATTTTTTAAGTAAAATGTTTTCCTTCCTTTAGTATAAAAAATGCTTTTATAGAAATTTATACCTACAAAAACTTTTTATAACAAAATTTGAGAAGGCGTATATTCCAAATATCCCACCCTTATTAAAATTCGAATTTTATACAAATGTGGTTACACGGTATTTAGATCCTTTTTTTAAATAAAATATTCAAAAAAATTTTGTACAAAAGGCGAATATTTAAAAATGGCCGAACATTCATCAATATGTACGAATATCCCTACGTCAAAAACGTGCACGCGTGCCATATCAATATTTATTAATTCGTTTCATACAATATATTTGGCGTATTGTCTCTTAATTTTTGGCGGGCTAAGGATATATATTTCATAGGCTCTTACAACTAACAATCAGCAGACTTAGATTCAATTTGAAAATAGAACAATACCTCTTAGCTCATGCACAGACAATTATGAGTTTATACAATACGTTTGATCGGCAAAAAATATATTCAAAGCAGGAATAATTGCTTAGTTTTAATTTTAAATTTGTTTTTGCTCTCTTATAAGTTTTTTTTTAACGCAAAGTGATTTACGAAATTAAGACCTATATACCACAAATAAGAAAAGCCAAACATCAAAGCAAACACATTTAAATCCAACTTTAACTTGTATGAAACTCAAAAAATGAAGATGTTTTTATTTTGTTTACATTTTGTTCACCCAAAAAACGTACAGACAGACACGCTAACGTAAGGCGTATACATAATTTTGCCCTTAAAATTATTTGAATGAAGTGTTACGGTTTTACATAAAACAGTTGTCTACATCATGGCACATGATTGCTTCCAGTCTACAAGATATCAAACAAAACTCAAGAGATATTTAAGTCATATTATACAAATATGAATGAAAATTACGTTACGCAATAAAAAGTGACCTAAAGCTCTGTATTTATAATAATCTAAAAAACAAAAGACTTAAAACTGGAAAACAAATCGTATAGCAATTAAAATTTACCAGTGTATACAGATGGCCTTCATAGGCACTTTGATATCAACAGGAACAAATAATGTTTCATATTCTTGCATATTTATGGGCGGGTTTATCCTTTTTATGGAACCGTTTTCATAAGATGCAAAATAACAAAATAAAAGCGCCCATTTCAAATAATTTATGTATGTAGGTGCATGCATATGTAGCTTACATACACACATTTAAGTATGCATCCATGTAAGTTTAAGTGATAAATAATTATGTTTAACCCAAACTAATATATGTACCCATACACGAATTCATCTATACAAACATCTATGATATTTATTAACTACTTGCAAAAAAGTGAATTTTCAGAAACTAAAAGCCTTGTACAACATTCTACACACACCCATACACATTTACAGAAGGATGTAAATAATCCTATATGCAGAGCTTCTGTTATTTTAAACTTTAAGATATAGAGAGTGAAGAACTGAAAGTAAAAAGAAAAACAATGCTTTTACTCAATATTATTACTATTTTTGCTCAGTATTGTTTCTATTGTGGGAGTTATTGCACGGTTATTTAACTCTTCTCGCATTCTCGGGTGTGTAATGATGTTAATAAAATTGAATAAATAGTAAATTGCATTAGGAAGATCAGATTTCATGTTCGGAAAGATTTTTAATATTGTGCTACAGTTATTAATTCAATCGTAAGATATATTTGTTTTTTGGCGTTAATTCTAACAATCAGTCGTTGTTAAGTGAATTCGCGTGTGAAGTAATGTTAATAAAAGTGATTAAATAATAAATCCCTAGCTAATATATGTACCCATACACATATTCATCCATACATAAATGTATGATATTTATTAAGTACTTGCAAAAACGTGCATTTTCAGAAACTAAAAGTTTTGTACAACACTACACACAACCATACACTATCACATAAGGATGTAAGTGAATGTAAATTTTACAATGTAGAGTCTACATTGTAGAGCCTACATTGTAGAGCCTACATTGTAGAGCCTACATTGTAGAACCTATGTTATTTTAAACTTTAACATTTAAAGAGATGGAAGAAGAGAAAATCAAAAGAAAAATAATGCTTTCAGGCAGTATTATTATTATTATTTTACTCAGTGCTGTTCCAATCGTAGGAGTTATTGCACGATATTTAGTTTTCTCGCGTTCTCGGGTGTGTAAAGATGTTAATAAAATGGAATAAACGATAAATTGCATTAGGAAGATCAGATTTGATGCTCGGAAAGCTTTTTAATATTGTACTACTGTTATTAATTCAATATTAAGATATATCTAAGTTTTTTGGCGTTAATTCTAACAGTCGGTCGTGGCTATGTGATTTGGCGTTTGAAGTAATGTTAATAAAAGTGATTAAATAGTAAATCTTATTAAATACATAGATCTGCTTTTGTGCTCGCAAAATTGTTTAATATTGTACTACAGACATTATTAAATAAATATGTATGCATTTAGATAACTTGATTGCTCCTCTTCCACCACCAAATTAATGCAACGCAGATGTCTTACATATATTCAATTATGGGTGATAAATTCCATAAGGTAAGAAAGTACAAGTGCATGAATTGTTGCTTCTAGAAATTATATATCAATATATACATATCTACGTTTTCTGTGTTGTACAGATTCACTAACGTAAGGCGATTTACAAATTTTGCCCTTAAAATTATTTGAATGAAGTGTTACTGTTATACAAAAGACAGCTGTCTACATAATGGCACATGCCATTATGGAAACGTTACGAAAATAAAAGCGCCCAATTGAAAAGCAAGTAAATACCTATGTACATGCATATGTATGTAAGTATGTACGTAGCTGCATGCATATGTAGCTTACATATAAACATTTAAGTATGCTTCCATGTAAGTCTACCTATAATTGTTTAAATTAAATTTTCGCCAAGTTTAGTTCATAAAAAAATTATCTTTAACCCAAGCTAATATATCTACCCATACACATATTCATCCATACAAAGATCTATGATAAAATTATTAACTACTTTGCAAAAAGTGAATTTTCAGAAACTAAAAGCCTTGTACAACATTCTACACACACCCATACACATTTACAGAAGGATGTAAATAATCCTATATGCAGAGCTTCTGTTATTTTAAACTTTAAAATATAAAGAGAGTGAAGAACTGAAAGTAAAAAGAAAAACAATGCTTTTACTCAATATTATTATTATTTTTGCTCAGTATTGTTTCTATCGTGGGAGTTATTGCACGGTTACTTCTTGTCGCGTTCTCGTGTGTGTAATGATGTTAATAAAATTGAATAAATAGTAAATTGCATTAGGAAGATCAGATTTCATGTTCGGAAAGATTTTTAATATTGTGCTACAGTTATTAATTCAATCGTAAGATATATTTGTTTTTTGGCGTTAATTCTAACAATCAGTCGTTGTTAAGTGAATTCGCGTGTGAAGTAATGTTAATAAAAGTGATTAAATAATAAATCCCTAGCTAATATGTGTACCCATACACATATTCATCCATACATAAATGTATGATATTTATTAAATGAAATGCAAAAACGTGCATTTTCAGAAACTAAAAGTTTTGTACAACACTACACACACCCATACACTATCACATAAGGATGTAAATGAATGTAAACTTTACAATGTAGAGTATACATTGTAGAGCCTACATTGTAGAACCTATGTTATTTTAAACTTTAACATTGAAAGAGATTTAAGAAGAGAAAATCAAAAGAAAATAATGCTTTTAGGTAGTATTATTATTATTATTTTACTCAGTGCTGTTCCAATCGTAGGAGTTATTGCACGATATTTAGTTTTCTCGCGTTCTCGGGTGTGTAAAGATGTTAATAAAATGGAATAAACGATAAATTGCATTAGGAAGATCAGATTTGATGCTCGGAAAGCTTTTTAATATTGTACTACTGTTATTAATTCAATATTAAGATATATCTAAGTTTTTTGGCGTTAATTCTAACAGTCGGTCGTGGCTATGTGATTTGGCGTTTGAAGTAATGTTAATAAAAGTGATTAAATAGTAAATCTTATTAAATACATAGATCTGCTTTTGTGCTCGCAAAATTTTTTAATATTGTACTACAGACATTATTAAATAAATATGTATGCATTTAGATAACTTGATTGCTCCTCTTCCACCACCAAATTAATGCAACGCAGATGTCTTACATATATTCAATTATGGGTGATAAATTCCATAAGGTAAGAAAGTACAAGTGCATGAATTGTTGCTTCTAGAAATTATATATCAATATATACATATCTACGTTTTCTGTGTTGTACAGATTCACTAACGTAAGGCGATTTACAAATTTTGCCCTTTAAATTATTTGAATGAAGTGTTACTGTTATACAAAAGACAGCTGTTTACATAATGGCACATGCCATTATGGAAAAGCAAGTAAATACCTATGTACATGCATATGTATGTAAGTATGTACGTAGCTGCATGCATATGTAGCTTACATATAAACATTTAAGTATGCTTCCATGTAAGTCTACCTATAATTGTTTAAATTAAATTTTCGCCAAGTTTAGTTCATAAAAAAATTATTTTTAACCCAAGCTAATATATCTACCCATACACATATTCATCCATACAAAGATCTATGATAAAATTATTAACTACTTTGCAAAAAGTGCATTTTCAGAAACTAAAAGATTTGTACAACATTCTACACACTTTTACAGTACAGATTCACTAAAGTCAGGCGATTTACAAAATTTTGCCCTTTAAATTATTTGAATGAAGTGTTACTGTTATATAAAAGACAGCTGTCTACATAATGGCACATGCCATTATGGAAACGTTTTCATAAGATGCAAAATAAGAAAATAAAAGCGCTCATTTGAAATAAAGTAAATATCTACATGCATACGTATGTAAGTAGTACCCATGCACATATTTATCCATACAAAAATCTATGATATTTATTAACTACTTGCAAAAAAGTGAATTTTCAGAAACTAAAAGCCTTGTATAACATTCTACATACACCCATACACATTTACAGAAGGATGTAAATAATCCTATATGCAGAGCTTCTGTTATTTTAAACTTTAAAATATAAAGAGAGTGAAGAACTGAAAGTAAAAAGAAAAACAATGCTTTTACTCAATATTATTATTATTTTGCTCAGTATTGCTTCTATCGTGGGAGTTATTGCACGGTTATTTAACTCTTCTCGCATTATCGGGTGTGTAATGATGTTAATAAAATGGAATAAATTATAAATTGCATTAGGAAGATCAGATTTGATGCTCGGAAAGCTTTTTAATATTGTACTACTGTTATTAATTCAATATTAAGATATATCTCAGTTTTTTTGGCGTTAATTCTAACAATCGGTCGTGGTTATGTGAATCCGCGTGTGAAGTAATGTTAATAAAAGTGATTAAATAGCAAATCTTATTAAATAGATTTGCTTTTGTGCTCGGAAAATTGTTTAATGTTGTGCTGCACCACAAAATCAATTCAACACAGATGTCTTACATTTTTAAATAATGGTTGATAAATTCCATAAGGTAAGGAAGTAAGAATGCATGCTTTGTTGCGTTTAGAAGATATATATATATATATATATATATATATATATATATATATATCAATACTCACATGGCTACGTTTTGTATGTGTGGCTCATTTATTTAAAATGTACAGACGTATGATACTCATCATACGTCGATAAACAATTTAGTGTGCTTGATAGGTGTGATGTAGTTGTATCAACAATGTTGATGTAAGAACTTACATTGTAAGTTCAACATTTTACTATTTTAGTGCGACGTGTACTATATATTTTACTTTCACAGTATTCGTCTGTCCGGTTAAAAATTTTTAGTATATTAGATAACTAATCGCATAATTATGTTGTGATAAAGTTAGAATTTTACATACATATTTAAAAAAAATACAGTTGTACTGATGCCAGGTCTGGGAATATCCATTTTTAATACTAATATGCAAAGATATGAAATAATTGACAGAAAATAAATTTACTTAGTGCTAAGCATGTATAATTTTGAATATCCCACCCCTGGCTTGCTTTCATGTCTTCAATTAAAGTGAGTGTTACTTTCTGTTAAAGATGAAGAAGACAATGTAAATAAAAACAAATGAGAAAATAAATAATTTTATGCAGAAATGGAAGCAAATTCTTCCGTTGTGGTAAGATTTCATTATGTATGAAATTCATTAACTTATTTAGAATGTTTCCAATTTCAGATTAAGCAGAGACGACTTCGGGTAAATCCAGTTAAAAAGTGGACTGTTGCAGAAGAAAAATCTCTTATAGAGTTTTTGCTGGAAAATCGGGAGTTAGAGGTATAGTTTACCGTAAACTTTGTTTACATTTTTGTTTGTTTGTAAAAAATAATCATAAATATATGAATTTTGTTAGAAACCAACCGCTCAGATATTTTATAGAAGATTTTCAAAGGAGAGGAGAGTCGCCGCTGATTGGAAGCAAGTTCGCTCTAAAGTAAGGAATTTGAAAATGAATTACTATAAAGCTAAACAATGGGAGGAAAGTATAGGTCAGGGTAATGTGGATGACAGTACTATAAAAAGTAAGTTTTCATTTAGCATGAGCTTAAAATACATATAAAATCATATAAAATATGTATGCACATACCTACTTGTATATATGTCAACAGGTACGCTGCTAAAGATGTGCGCCTATTTTGACGAACTCGAATACATCTTTCTACATCAAGCCCAAGAATTTGTTGCTATTGAAGATAGCCTTGACTCCGGTAGTGAAAATTATCTAAATACATCTGAAATGTTTATGGATGAGACCACCACTGCATCAGATACCTCTAAACAAGATTCGTTACCTGTTACCGCTTCCTCCAGCAGAAAGAGTACATATCCCCGAACGCCTGTGTCGGATATAATGCCATGGCAATGCGATACAATAGAAATAAAAAAGAAAAAGCTCGATTTCGACAAAGAAATGAAAGATAAAGAAGTGAGTGTAATAGAAAGAACAATGATGTTAAAAGAAAAGGAGTTACTTGTAAAAGAAAAAGAAATTGAAAACATGAAAGAAATTAAGTTGAAAGAATTAGAGCTATATGTAAAGGAAAAGGAAATTGAAAACATGAAAGAAATTAAGTTGAAAGAATTAGAAATTCAAAAGGATTTAAAAATGGCGGAGCTAGAAATGAAAGAGAGGTTGGCCATGGAAGAGCTTAATATGAAATATAAAAATTCAAACCAATAATTTGTTATGTGTATTATTTTTACATGAGCTTTTATATTAATCCTAATGTTAAATACTGTTTTTGTGAGCTGAAAGTACTTAAGTACATGCAAAAAGATATATGTATATATGTATCAGCACGAGAAATAAATTGTGTAATATAGAAAAAATGTAATTTTATACCGGGTCTATTGGATTAAATTGGAATGGTCTATGGATCTACGACACAAGAATTTATTATATATTCTACCAAAATATTGTATATATTATATATATATATATATATATATATATATATATATATATATGGTTGTGAACCAAAAATTACATAGACATCGTTTTTCTCGAGCAGAAAGGCCCTGACTCCTATAAATGTAACTTTACAGGAGAAAGCAAAACACAACATAAATAAAAAATTTTGATTGTGATAAAACAACTATCAACTGGTTGTAAAGTCTTTATTTCGTTATAGTACTGAATTAAATTTTTATGACGGTGAATTTGTGCGAAGTGTATTACAATCGGTGAAAACTAAACATTATAGAAGGGAAAAAAGACATATATATATATATATATATATATATATATATATCGCAAATATTGGGAAGCAAAAAACAAATTGTATAAACGTTTTTAAAATATTCTCAGGTAAGGTCTTATTTCGAAATATGCTAATAAGGACGGGTTGACAGCAGTCATACATAACTGTCGTTTTAATTTGACTTGTGCCGTAAAGTTGGACTGCAATGATTATACTTAATAGCTTAATCTCACGATGGTTACCCTGAAGTATAATAAAATAATTTGAAACACCCTGTGTTCTCTGGATAAGAGTAACACCTGGTGCTACTCTTTCAGGGTGATTGTAATCATTGAAATTTGTAAACATTGCTGGCAAGTAAACGTTTTGGAAAAAATATTTGATTACAAAAATGTCTCTCTTTCCGGCGTATACTCATGGAAACGTATCTGATATTGCAAATAATCAAGCAACCACCTCATCAGACGTAAAACCTGAAGGAAATACTTGGTTGGAGAACAATAGTTTTGACATCAGTCTCAGAAACATAACGTCAGTACAATGCAGAACAAATTCGCACAACAGTTTTGCAGATGAATCTTCTTCAGACTCCAGTTGCAATAATGGAAGTATCAAGAAAATGCAAAACGTATTACCATCTGATGGAGAGGAAGTAGTTAAATGTAAAAAAATTAAAAAGAACCGTAGGAATAAAAGTTCAAACGAAACTTTGTTTGAGTGTAGTAAACCACTTTTTGATTTTACGGGGCAAGAGGAATTCTATGTAGATAAGAATAAAGCAAAAGAGTATAAAACCGTTAAAACTTTGCATAAACCAGCTTGTCCTAGATATCGTGTGCAGTACCGCATTTTAGGCAGAAATTACTACATTAACGATAATTCGAAGCAGATGCGTTATTACCGTTATCGGTACAAGGATGAGTATGAAAATCGAAATGTGACCTATGCTTTGGAGGAAAGTGAATACATATCGAAAATGGGTGAGTTGAATCGCAAAACAATCGAAAGATGTCAAGACCTAAGAAATTGGCTAGATTTAATAGCTCTACAAGACAGAAATCCATATAAATGGTCACGCTTAAAAGTTGCTGAGAAAAAGCTCGATTATGTTCAAAAAGCTTTAACAATTCATCCCGGTCAGGAGGAGTTGTACAAAGTATATATTGGAATAATAACTCAGGCCTATACATCCCATGACGTTAGTAAAATGTTGGAACCTTTGATTGTCAAAGATCCCTATAGTCCTCTTCTGTGGCAAGCTTTAATTATGTGTACACAAGGTACTATGGCTCGTTGTACTGTGCCCGAAGTATTGCGCATCTACGAAAGATGCATGAAGAAAATGTTTCACAATCATAGACAAGCAACAACAAGTACTCAAGTCAACGATGAAGTTATGTTGGAATTATTTTATAATTGTTGTTTGTTTTTGAGACAGTCTGGTTTATATGAGCAATTCTTTGCTCTTATTAAATTGGCCATTGAGTTGAATGTACCGTTGAATACTAAACTTTTAGATGATCTACAGCCTATTGCCGAGGATGAACAAACTTTAGTTGAATACGAAGAAATTATACTACGATCCGGATTGCCTATGAACGAAATATGGATTCGAATAGAAAAGTTAAGACAAAGTTTCAATTACCTTCCTTATCCAGGGAACAATGTAAACTGCAGTGATCCTCAGCGTATAGTCTTCAATGAAGACATTTGCCATTACGTTTATCCCCTAAAATCGCAGGAAAATTCCTTTAAATTGTTGATAACAGTATTAAAACTCCTGAAATTACCATTTATAAGCAGCCATACATTGGGAATTCAGTTGCAAGGTGATACAGATGCTATAGAAGATCTGTTAGCGTTGTATGTAAATAGTAATTATATATGCTCCTGGGATCATGAAGAATTTTTTTCTAGTTTATTTGATCTAAGCAAAGAGATGGTTAACGCGCCAACTTTTATATGCAACTCCATTGCACATGAAAACTATTCGCAGAGCTTGAGAAAGCTACTGATAAATTGCGCTGAATCTTATGAACAGATCGACGAAAGAAAAAGGATAATATTTCTTCGATTGTGGTGCCGCTTTGAACGGTTTCTTTTAATACAGGAAAAATTAAACGGGAGATTATCATCAGACTTCATTCAACAAGCTCGCAAACGATTTAGAGCTCTCTTAAAACAACGGCAAAATCGGAAATGTTTGCAGCTTTATGTAGAGTTAGCATTGTTTGAATTTGTAATCGAATCTTCTGTAGGAAATGTAGAAAACATTTTTTGTAATATTCTCGAGGCCTACAATAAAGAAGACAATTTACAATCTGATTTGGCCTATGTATACCTGATATATGCAGAAATTCTGATTAAATTGCAACAATATGAAAAAGCCTCTCAACTTCTTTCACTGTACGCTTTGAATTTGGATCCCAGCTGTATGGAAAACGTAACAAATGCCAAGAAGCTTTTGGCTGTAAATAAAATGAAGGAAATACTGGAAAAAACAATAAAAATTGAGCAAAACGTAGAAATCATGTTGTTAGAGCAACATTTCATGAATGATTATACATTAAGTCAAATAAATATATATTGTTTGCTCTGTTATACCGTACAGCAAAAGCAGCAATCATTAGAGTATTTAATAAAACTATTAGAAATATTTAAAGAACGCAACAATCCTCGTCATGTTTTCCTTAAAGAACATATATATGAAATTTATATTAAAATTTTACAATTACCGAAAGGAAACAGTTACGTATCCCAAAAGTTAATACAGGAAACTATTTACGATGGACTGGCAGAATACCCCAATAATTTATACTTGCTGCAGAAGTACTGCTGTCAACAAACCTTGCCGTGGTATAAAATACGGGCATGCATTATAAAACTAAATCCTTCTGTGAAATCAGTTATTTATCTTATAGCTTTGGCTCGCTGCCGTTTTATAAAAACTTTATCAACAACGTCAACTTCTTTTGTACAAAACCAACCATTACCGGCTGTACCTAACAATGATCTTCAGTTTCACGAACAGTTGGTACGACAGCGCATTTTGAATCTCTTTAAAACTTTAATACCAAGCGATACATCGTCAAGCTCTTCGTCCCCATCTTTATGTTTATACTCCAGCTTACAGCGAAACTCCTTGTTTTGGCGCTGCTATTTAAGCTGTTTATCCGATGTAAATTGTTCGTTTGAATTAAGTAAAAAATGTCTACTAACAGCCTTGGACGAGTGTCCATGGAGCAAGGCTTTGTATTTAGATGGTGCTACATACGTGCCACAGGAACTGTCACATATGCAGGATTTAATAATTGAAAAACAATTAAGAATATATGCTTTGCCGGAAGAATTGGTGATTTTAAGGGAACGCTAATTAAAATGTACTGTGTAAACAACTGTACATGATTAACTATTATTTCAAATGTGTTTTAACATGTCAACTGATTTTTACTGACGAAAATATAAATTGTAAATAAAGTAAACCGTCTTTATATAACTCTATTGAAAACTTATTAAAATAAATATTAACGTACATACATAAGTATATACTTATATAAGTACATATATAAACAACTGATATTTTGGGAATTATTATTATGTCTACAAAGACTCGAGGGACCAAATAAGCAAATTGTTTATTAATGCAGTCTTTGGAAGAAGTACAAAAAATTGGTGTCTCTGGGTTTTTAAAACGGTAGTAGTTTTTCAGCTTCGCACTGCCTTCGGCATATTGTTGAATATAGTTCAATTATGGGTAGGGATCTTGCTATTTCCTGTACATGCATACATACATATATAAACGTTATTGAATTGGTTGCAAAATCAGTTTTGAGAAAGTTATTTTTCGAAGTCCATGATCATGTGTCAATATATTTGGTATTAACGTACTATACATTTAAAAATTCCGTCGTGTAATACGGATAATCTCTTTTATATTATATTTATTATATTATTTTTGTCTACTGCAAGTCCTACGTACTGTAGCTCGACTCAAGCGCCTAAAAATAGCTGCATTTTAAAGTCGCTGTCGCCTTGTATTTAGGGATGTTGATGATTTGTAGGTATTCCTATTCACATTTGCATATATCTGTTATATATTTCTTGTATATCAAGATCTAGAAAAAGTTGTAAAACTTTTTACTATAATAAAATCGCACGAGTTTTTTAACGCAAAATATATTCAGTTACCTTTTTTAGTAATTTTTTGAAGGTTGTAAAAAAACGACAATAAAAATATATTTTAACAAAACACAAATTCGTTTCATTATAGAAACTTAAAATACAATATATTTAGATACAAAAATAAAAAAGAAAAATATGCATTTAAAAAAAACCTGCAAGTGATACATTTGGTTAAAAATTGAGGTCGAAAACTCCTAACAAATTATTTCTGTACATTGCAAACATATTACAGATTGAGCATACATTGCAGTGCGTGGATTACTAGTGTCCTCATCTTCTGGCTCTATTCGTGGTATAGTAGTTCCACATAGTCAGACTCTGATTCTAAGTCACTAATATCAGAATCAATTTCTTCCAGGCATCTTTCCACAACTTCTTCGAAATTTTTTTCGTCCATTTTAACCCTTTTTGAACGGCCCGAACTACTTCTTGCATCCATTACTATATTCTATATTAAAAATGCAGAGTAATGATATAAATAATATTAACTGTTATTCAGTTTAATTACAACACAAATTAAAAATATACTTACGGTAATTTTACCAGTTACTAAATTCAAATAGTTGTAAATTAAACAAATCGCACTGCACACAACTGGCATTTTAGCAAACAAAGTTACACTGAACATTGAAAAGGTACATAAACCTATAAATGCGTAACTAAAAGGGATCCCCCGAAATTAAAAAATTGTAACTGCTTACCGGTAAAAAATACCGGTCGTCTGTAGTTAAGGGTTAATAAAAAATGCTGAAGCAAAAGGTTCACTGAGTGGAATGAATTCAACTTGGCATTATCATCAATCAAATTGTAAAAAAAAGAATTGATTCTAAAATGTAAAAATAAAATTAATCCAAAAAACATAGTGTTAAATTATTTAGAAAAAAAATCGCAAATTCCACATATGCATCACCAAAAAATACAAAATATCTCAAAGTTGAGACGCCACACAAATTTAAAAACCGTTTACCCACACCATACATATTAATTACTGAAATAAGAGTTGAAATAAAAGTCGTGCTCTTAAAATTGCTTAAGACTTGGCACTCAAGAGTATATTTTTAAAATAAATTTCCAGAATGTTCTAGGCAATACCACACATATCTCATAATTTGTGGGAACCCTAACGAAATTCTCTTAATAATTTGGCCGGGTATAAAATGAAAAGCTCAAAAATTTTCTCTTCATATTAACACAGAAAGTTAACAAGCTTGGTTGTCGTTGAAGACGAAATAAAGCGACGTGAAGTTGAAATTCTCCATAATTTTTAAATATACATAAATTTTTTAATAAAAAGAAATTGAGTTGGAACAGAATGTCGATTGTACCATTGCTAGTTAATTTGGCTCGTGGTTTAGACACCGATTACCATTATGGTTTGGTGGACGATTTGGATCGTTTGTTAGATGACGATTTTGGTTTTGGCATCAATCCGATAGATATATATCGTCCCCGTTCATCTTTTGGATATAATCAGTTGATGCCACGACGTTCACTGTATACGCCATATTTATTAAACCGACGTCAACGCCAGCAGCGAGATAGAGGTGATTCAACATCTAGCAGCACGGCACTTTTACCATCTATAGGTAAAGATGGCTTCCAAGTGTGCATGGACGTTTCACAATTTAAGCCCAGTGAGTTGAATGTGAAAACAGTGGACAATACAGTAATAGTTGAGGGTAAACATGAGGAACGTGAAGATGACCATGGCCTTATACAGCGTCATTTTGTACGCAAATATACCCTACCAAAAGACTATGATCCAAAAGATGTTGTCTCAAGCATTTCATCTGATGGTGTTCTGACAGTAAAAGCCCCTCCACCACCCAATAAAACCGTCGCTGTCAATGAACGTATCGTTCAGATTCAGCAAACAGGTCCAGCTCACTTAAATGTTAAACAACCTGATCAGGCTCAAACAATGAAACTACAGCAGCAATCTCATGCGAACGGTGCTGCGGGTGGAGACAAATCTGAAGCCACCAAGTGAGAATCCTGATTGTATCTTAAATGAATCGATTTGCAACAGCCTTAAGTGATTTACATGTTAACGAGTCTATAGTCTGCTCATGAATTTTCATTTTGTATTCTTATTTTGTTTATGTATTCTAATATTTTACGTTCCATTATAATTCATTTTACTTTCTAGATTTTAACGAACTTTTTGTACTGAATTAGTAATGAAATATGATAAATAAATCTGTTTCTTTTTATTATATATTTTTGATCGTGATTAATACGAAGGGAATATAAAAGCTATAGAAGAGTTTTGCAAACCTAGAACCACGGCTGAGTTCCAAGACGCTCAAGATACATTGCAATGATCCGAAGTCTTACGTGCCTGATTACTCACTTTTGGGATAACGGCCAAACTCTAACTTTGAATTTGAAGAATGATTAAGCTTAGATGTATATATGAGTGTTCAGGTCCTGGTTGGGAATAAAGTCCATATTCTGCCTAGGATTTTTTAAATCTTAAGTAAATCATCATCACTGATTGTGTAAGGCATTGGCTTTAGTGTCGAAGAAGTTTTTACTAGTGGATTAAGAAAGCAGCTTGTGTGTTACTATACTCTTGTATGAAAAACGGCTTTGGCCTTTAAAGTTTTAAGTTTTTTGTAATGATGAAATATTTTGTGGTAGTGAATTTAAATACAAGGAATGCAACATTAATAATTTAATTTCTTCCTAGATAGGCTTAAGGAGAGAAAAATTCGCGATTGAAAGACGTTTAACTAATAAGTGAATGACATCTCTTACGATTTCAAATGCAAATGCAAGCTCTAACATTATGACTGTATAATACTAATGCTGTTATCGATGCGAACAAATTTTTTGTGAAAAAAAATTTATGTCCCTATATAGAAACAAGACTAGGTTTAAAATGGCAGACATTTCTGTTTCTAATGAAATTCATTATTCCAATCATAGTTATGGACTGTAAACGAACTAAGATATCTACATAAATTTAACGATTGCGGCAGACGTTGGCCAATTACAATTTTTCTGAATATGGTGGACATATGTATACATATATACGCAAAACGTACTATTAACATAATAGTATTGCAGCAGATTACAAAACCTTATAATATTCAATATATTAAACGTGCCTAGCTAGTTTTTTCTATATAATAATGTAAATAAAATATTTAGTTTCGTTCCTGCAAGATTTGAAATATCACGCAATTTATAAAATGTCTATTTAGAATTATTAGATGGGTCGCTTTGCGAAAAGAAAATGAAAAAAATACCAACTTTGGGATGTTGATGAATTTCTTTGGGAATTGTGCGGACCCCAGAGACAAATATAGCTTCTTTTCTTAAGACCATATTATAGATCACCCTGATTCATTGAAAATTACCTAATTCGATAAATGTCGAATGTTATTTATTGTTAATTCTTGTTGATTTATCTTTATTGACCTTATCAGTTTATTATAATATTAGTCAAGCTTATAGTCGTTTTTTATTAAATTATATTTAGTCTATTTTTTATTCGATATTTCGTTAACAGTTTGTTAACATCTTCAGGAAATAAAAATTATTGAAGATGCTAACAAGCTGTTAACGAAATATCGAATAAAAATTAGACTAAATATAATTTAATAAAAATATAATTTAATAATAAAATACAACAGTACAAATTTATCTCTATTCGATAACAATTTGTCGTAAAAATTAATTTATATAAACACTTCTATTACCACTACAAGGAATTTTATAAACTATATACATATTTTATAAACTATATTTGATCTTTCTAAAAGTTGTATTTTATCTTTTGTTTTGCTAAATAATTTACCTACAGTTTCATACATTCTATGTGCCATTTTATATTCCTTGTTATCATAGATTTTAGATTTTTCTAATCTTGCTGACATTTTTGGTATATATGTTAAAATTTATAGATTTTCATTTCAGAAGAAACATCCTTCCTTCTGATTTAGGGAATTGGGGAAACTATCTAATAATCTTTATATTTTTGCTCTGAAACTCAATATCCCTTACTGATAATAGTCTTTCTATAAGAATATTATCATATAATCATTCTCCTAAGATGTTTTGAAAAATAGTTAATTATTCTACCTGGGGAAGTTGGTTTCTTATACCAATTTTTTAAAAGCAATTATTTCTTTTTATTGCTACTATATCTAAATTGAATTACTTTCTTTTTCAATTGTAAACATAATATCTGGATGAAAACTATTAAACGTTGATGACATTATATCAACTTATTTTGTTAAAACTTTTGGTTTAACCACTAATTTTTCTATGCAATCATCTAATAATTTTGCTTAAGTAAACCCAATAAATTAATTAAGAAATAAGGTCGAATAAATATATAAAATATCTTTGAGATCTACTAATGAAATATATCAAAAGGAACTGCATATATTGGACAGATACAAAACATGATACGATCCGGAAACATTCATTCATTGACTAATGGATTCCATTGTTCATGTATATAGTTTGCTTTGAAATCTATATAATGCAGTATATAAGAACTTCAAAATCAATAAACTCTAAGTAGTTCAATAAAAAATCAATAATATCTAAGTAGTTCAATAAAAAAATTTAAAATCAATAATTTTGAATTGGAAAAAGTTACGAAGCAAAGTATGTAGCATTACTAATAAGTAATGAGCATTTTAGATATTCAATTTTCGTATTTAATATTAAAAATTTTTAGTTTTGAGTCAGTCGCATTATTCGATTCAACTAAAGAACTAAGGAAGAACAAAGCAAACACTTTTTTTATTTTTTGTATTGTTCTGAGTAAAACTCTTAACTATTAATGCGATAAGATCTAAGAAACGCAGAAGTATACATACATATATGATTTTTGCTCAGAAATGCAGTATTCTTAACTTTCGCAATGTAAAATAATAAAAGTGAATCCGCATCTGTAGAAAAATTAGGATATCTCGACGTTTTTTTTATCTTCTGGTTTTCAGTGTGTTGTATCTCTTAGTTATATGCAAAAAATTTGCATTATTTGTAGAAAAAATTTTTAAGCGCAACAAGAGTACCGCCGGAATGTACATATATGTATTCTAATCCGTCCTGTTAAAACTATCCCCTCCTCAATAGTTCTGCCACAATGTATGTGTTGCAGTTGTCCCCTGTTTCTATCGTTCAAAAGAAGCCAAATCATAAGCTCTACTTAAATTTATGAAAATCTTTTTATGCAGGGAGAGATGCTTCCAAAGATGTAACAAAATTGCGACGGGGTTTTGTCTTGTTTGTTAAATGTACATGTAGAATGCAATATTGCTGCTTTCAGTATTTTTGTTGATCGTTTGCCGGATACAATCAAAACATAAAATTCGTCATTTTGGTAGAACTACTCAATATGATTAAAAATTAAACAAACTTGTAAAATTTCATTTTCTTG
Organism: Linnaemya vulpina; assembly: GCA_963675445.1. Lineage (NCBI taxonomy): Eukaryota > Metazoa > Arthropoda > Insecta > Diptera > Tachinidae > Linnaemya > Linnaemya vulpina. Next base: position 42,624,836 of record OY776278.1, on the reverse strand, counting down.
TTTTATTCTAAATATGTAAACATATCATGCAAACTTAACAAAATAAATAAATCATGTATGTACACATTTAGTACATATAAATACTAAAACTAAATTATAACAACTTATGAATTTCGAGCGTTACACTATGAGAATTTCTTGTTTAAAAACTAACAGCCTTTTTTAAGTAAATTGTATGAACAATCTTTCGTGGGGCAAATGGCTTGAGATGATCATCTTAATCCACCTCTTCAACTGTAGGACCGCCAGAATGATTTCCATTATGAGTACCTGTGTGGGAACCAGCTGGACCACCACTAGCTTGTTGATGCAGTCTCGTCATTATGGGCTGACAAATTTTTGTCATTTCTTCTAATTTGTATTCATATTCTTCCTTTTCGGCTGTTGTATTGTTGTCTAACCACTTAATTGTTTCATTGCATTTTTCTAAAACCCGATCTTTATCAGATTTTGGAATTTTATCGCCAGCCTCTTCTGTTGATTGTTTAATATTAAATACATAAGATTCTAACTGATTGCGGGATGCTATGCGTTGACGTTGTTTTTCATCTTCCTCCGCATACTGTTCAGCTTCATGGACCATACGGTCGATTTCAGCTTGTGACAAACGTCCCTTATCGTTCTTAATGACGATGTTCTTTGCATTTCCCGTACTCATTTCTTTTGCGGTTACATTCAAGATACCATTTGCATCCAAGTCAAATGTTACATCAACTTTGGGGACGCCACGAGGAGCTGGTGGTATGCCAGTTAAGTTGAACGTACCCAACAGGTTGTTGTCTTTAGTCATGGCACGCTCACCTTCAAACACCTGAATGGTGACAGCAGGTTGATTATCGGCATATGTTGTAAAGGTTTTTGTCTGTTTGCATGGAATTCGACTATTGCGTTCTATTAATTTAGTCATAACGCCACCAGCTGTTTCAATTCCCAATGAAAGGGGTGCCACATCGACAAGCAACACATCTTGAATTGTACTGCTCTTGTCACCACTAAGTATAGCTGCTTGAACTGCAGCGCCATATGCCACAGCTTCATCAGGGTTAATTGACAGATTAAGATTTTTGCCACAGAAAAATTGTTGCAGCAAATTTTGTACTTTAGGAATACGCGTTGAACCACCAACTAAAACAATATCATTGATTTGATTTTTGTCCATTTTGGCGTCGTTAAGTGCTTTCTCTACCGGCTGCAAAGTATTGCGGAACAAATCACCACACAATTCTTCGAAACGAGCACGACTAATTTTGCTGTAGAAATCCACTCCTTCAAACAAAGCGTCTATTTCAATTGTGGCCTCTGTACTAGAAGACAATGTGCGTTTTGCACGCTCTGCTGCAGATCGTAAACGACGTAACGCTCGAGGATTTGAGCGCAAGTCTTTTTTGTATTTTCTTTTGAATTCTTCTGCAAAGTGACTGACTAATCGATTGTCGAAGTCTTCACCACCCAAATGGGTATCACCAGCTGTAGCTTTCACTTCGAATAAAGATCCTTCATCGATGGTCAGAATGGAGACATCAAAGGTGCCGCCACCCAAATCAAAAATCAAAACATTTCGTTCACCCTTCAGATTTTTGTCAAGACCATATGCTAAGGCAGCAGCAGTAGGTTCATTGATGATTCTCAGTACATTAAGACCCGCGATAGCTCCTGCATCTTTTGTGGCTTGTCTCTGTGAATCGTTGAAATATGCTGGTACTGTAATAACTGCATCACGTACTGTTGTACCAAGAAATGCTTCCGCAGTTTCTTTCATTTTTGTCAGCACCATTGAGCTTATCTCCTCCGGTGCGAATTTCTTTTGCTCACCTTTAAATTCAACTAATATCTTTGGCTTGCCACAATCATTTACCACTTTAAAAGGCCAATGTTTCATGTCATCTTGAATTTTTTGATCGTCATATTTCCGGCCAATTAAACGTTTTGCATCGAATACAGTGTTCTGAGGATTCATAGCAACTTGGTTTTTAGCTGCATCACCAATGATACGTTCGGAATCAGTGAAGGCAACATAACTAGGTGTTGTTCTGTTGCCTTGGTCGTTAGCAATAATCTCCACTTTGCCATGTTGAAATACACCAACACAGGAGTATGTTGTACCCAAATCAATTCCAATAGCTACCATCTTTTTTTATATTTTAGTATTCACAATCTTATATTCTTTAATATCACTTCACAATTAAACAAGCAATAGTGCTTCTCAGTGTTTTTACTATTAGATTTCTTGTATTGAACTGTTGATAATGAGAAAATACGCTGCTTTATATACTTTTTGCCTCTTTTCATTATCTCATAAGAAATTGCCAGAATGTTTTTACAGAAATTTCTTGAATTTTGTAGAAGAGATTCAAAATATTATTTATTGCTCACCAGCGATGAGAAAAGTTAATGTTTATAACAATGGCCACATATTTAATACGAAAGGGAAAAATAGTACTCTGTGCATGAGCATATCATAATAGATGGTATGCTGCTATACGTCGTACTAAAAGTACCATATAAATGTACGTATTTACCTTATAATAAGAGAGCAAAGTATGCTTATGTCAGCAAGTAAATACAAGAGTTCTGCCACTCTCTCTTTTAAAATTTAACTAAAGTCAAAAATGAGCACATACATGGTGTAACAACATAAGGTGTCAGAACGAAGTCATATTGTAAGATGTATTTTATTTTTGCAAGTTTTTTGAGATGCTAAAAGGTTTTAAGTTTTCTTTTCAAATAAAAGATTTTTTAAAACTCGTGTATCTAACAATAATTTTTAACTATTTATTGAAAATAATTTTTATATTTTGTAAAAATTCACCATATTTCGTTTAATTCAACAACTATTCAAAATTTACTTAAGGCAATAATGATTCCTCCAATATTGGCAACGTTTAAATTTTATTATGTTACTACCAGGGACAAGGGTTCAATCGCATTTTTTCCTTTAAGCCGGATTATATTAAAACTGAAATATCTTTACGAATTAATGAATTTGCTAAAAATGGCATCGATTTGTTAGTGCACATTTTGATAAAAATTCATATTTTTGTTATAAATGCGTATTATTGTGTCATATATTGTTAAAGATTCGATTTTTAGTGCATATTTTGATGTAAATGCACATCTTTATATATTTTTGTTATAAATATGTATATAATAAATATTTTGTGATATTCGACTGACGACTTTTCAAATATAAATAATATTGTACAAACTTCGTTTCATAAAAAGAAATGACTTTAAAATATAATTAATATACGATCGCAAACTACGTAGCCACTGACCAATGCGAAAATTTAAATTTTATGAATCTGTATTCAAAGTTTAAAACACAATTTCCACAAAAATTACCATTGAAAACAATATACTAAATTTTTTAAGAAATGCATATGTGAGTATACAATGTATGTAAATGTGTGTGTACGCACTTAGTATCAATTGTAGCACTCATATACTACACAATGTTTGCCAATGATCATTGGTGAATAATCTCCTAGATTCTAGGACCTAGAACCATCTAGATTCCAGAATCTAACACAATGCGAAATTGTAAGTTTTATAAATCTGTACTCAAAGTTTAAAACAAAATTTCCACAAAAGATACCTTTAAAAACAAAATACCTAAATTCTTTAAGAATTCCGTAGTAGATATAAACAAATAGCAGAGAATAGATATGTATGTAGATGCATGTGTGTATGCACGCATGTACATATGCTATTGTCATCTATAGCACTCGTGTACATAATATTTGCTCATTGGTGAATTTACTAGAACCATCTAGAATCCATATTTACTACCACCAACTAATTAATGTTGCTCTTCAAACAATGAGCAATTTGAAATCAACAAACATGCCAAAAATATTCTCTCGGTTTTGTGTGCGTGAGTAAGAATTTATTAAGAGATACGGGTATAAATACAGGCCACTACTCAACAGCGGCATCAATTCAATAAGAGAAAGCAAGTTAAACACTTTAAACAAAAACAAAAACTTTCCAAGTTTCTGTGGAAGCAAAAAGCTACAAGCAAATATCTACTACACGAACAAATTTATTATTTTAAATTGTTAGAGAAAGAAAAGATTTATAAAATGTCTAGACTACCATTATTGTTGAGTTTGGCTGACAATTTAGACCGCCTTTCCTTGGCTAGCTCGCCATATTACGAGTCTCCGTTCTACTATGTGCCACATCCAGCGCTACTGGCACTAGCTGATTCACAAGGATTGTGTAATCGTGACAAGAAAGCGGCGGGTGCTCTTTCCACTATTGGCAAGGATGGTTTCCAAGTGTGCATGGATGTACAACAATTTAAACCCAGTGAGTTAAATGTAAAGGTTGTGGAGAACTGCGTTGTTGTCGAAGGCAAACATGAGGAACGTGAAGATGGCCAAGGTTACATTTCGAGACACTTTGTACGCCGTTATGCCTTGCCTAAAGGATACGATCCCAACAGCGTTGTGTCCACACTCTCGTCAGATGGTGTTTTAACCGTTAAAGTTCCTAAACCACAAATAGAAGACAAATCTACAGAAAGGCAAGTCCAAATACAGCAGGTCGGTCCAGCACATTTGAATGTGAAAGAAAACCCAAAACTAGAAAAGGACCAGGAGGGTGGCGAAGGTGATAAAGCACAAGCCAAATCATAAGAGCGATCTCACAATGAATCGGAGAGTATAAGAAAATAGTCTGTTAAACATAGTATTGTTACACATCCCTTTGTTAGATAATCATTTCCATATGTAGTATATGATGTTTCTCTAAAACTTCATAAGTTCATCTATTAATTGTTTTTAAATAAAATTGGAAACCAAAATATAATATCAAGTTTTTTATTGGCGCTTAAAAAAGAAGTGAAGAAACCCTTCAAAAACATTCGTTAAAAGGTAGAATTCAGATTTCAATTTGTATATATGGAGGAAAAAAAGGTTTAGTTTTTCTAGAAAGACTTGAAAATGATATACCGTTTTAAGCAATTGTTGCTGTTGTTACGTAGAAGTATTGTGTTCTTAAAGCAACAAAATGAGGCCTCAATTTTGCTAAATCAATTTTGACTTGATGGGTTTGAAATGTTACTTACGCTGCTGACTTTTTGACAAATTTTTACTGAAATGATTCGGAATTTAAAATTTCTTTATTCTTCTATGATTTCCTTTTAAATAATATTCTTTAAAATTTGTATGCAACTAATGTCAGCCTGGTTTAAACTGATTTAGTTGGTATGATTCTATTCGAATGTATGGTTAGACGGTTTGATTAAAATATGAAGTTTTATTGCTAAAATGTGTTTCGTAATATTTATTCGCTTGTTAGTTTCATGCATTTTTCCGAATTCAGTTATGTATTTCTTCTATATACTGAATGTTTGATTATTAAGAAATAGTGTACAATACTACTCACATTTTGGGATTGAATTAAAATATTAACAGCAATTTTTAGATTTTTCAATAACTTCAATGATATGAATTTTGATTTGAATATGAACTACTTTGGACAGATTTTTTACAATAAAGTATCATGTCACTAATATCCTATTATAAATGAAACTAAATTTCTTACAGTGGAAAATTCAGAAAAAGTTAATTAACATAATTAACTGTTCGAGGAATTCAACAAGCCAAAGATTACAACGTTTGTGGTTAAACAAAATAGTTTTAAAATCGTTGATATAGAAAGTCTGCTTCGCTCGCCACCTAACACTGGAACTAATTGAACCCAGATGAGTTATAACGGTTAAATTCATGTTTCAGTATGTAAAATGTATTATATTGTTTAGAAACGAAAAAAAATTTTAATTTTCTTGAAATCAAGACGGTAATTACATCTAGCACGTTATTCGAACTATTACCCTTTCTTCGATTAATTTTGAGCTTCTTTTCGAATAACGAATCATACTCTTATGTGAAAACAATCAGTGTTCAATGTGATGTCGAGTTTTTCTGACCTACACCGCCATGTAGAATAAAATAGGGGCCATCGCCTAAGTGCCGGACCAAGGGCTAAACAAATTCGAAAAATGTTTGTCGACTATTCGCTTAATCGAAAACAAAATACATTTCAATTTATGAAGCTTCAACAAAATTCTCTATCTTCTGCATTCAACTGTTTTCTTAACACAAACCCCTCCTTTCTAGTTCTGGCAAAATGCATCGGGTCATCCCATAAGTGCTGGATTATTTGATTAATCGAAAATAGTTTGTAAACATAATTTTAAAAGATTAACTTATACTTGGATGCTATTATTATTTTAAAATTTGTTCTGTTGTTATATGAACTACCTTTTTGATAAATTGTTTTTTTTTTTTTCTAAAGTCTTAATATAAAAAAAATTTAATTCATTTTAAACTACTGATTTGGATAAAATTAAAGTTATTGATTAAAATGTTCAATTGTTATTCTATTAAATACTTGTTTTGCTTAATGTAGTACGAAAAGACGCGTTAACGCCAATGCCTTGTGGAAGCAGGGTAAATATTACATGAGATTTTGTAAAGTCTACCGTTCCGAATATGCTCCAATCATTTGACAGGAAATCTAAGCTTAATTGAAATCAAATAACGTCCGAATATCTTAAAATGTTCAATATTCTAAGCGGAAAGTTAAAAACCTGTTTTGTTATTTCATTTAAATATGAAATATAAGAAAATTACAAATCGCCTGCTGTGTATATTGAGAGTTCTTATATTCGAAAGGTTTTTTTTCATAGATATTCTTACGATTTTTTTTAAGTTCTTTGAAAAGAAACGAATAGTCGAGATAATGAGGCGAATGTGTTTGTGTATAGAAAACAATTAAGAAAACTCGGGTTTTCAGTCAGCTCGAAGCTTTATTTAAAAAATAAATAAATTATTATCACATAAATATGAAGCATGAATGTCAACTGAATATAAAAGTAAAAAAGAACAACAAAACATTTATTTCCCAAATAATTGAAAACTTTCAAAAATGTAAATTAGTAAAAATTTAAAAAGTTCTATCAATAACTTTGATTCAATTAACGTTTTTCCTTTAATGCAAATAAAATATTATGGACTGATTCTATTCACTATTATGATTCATTTAAATAATTTTGTTTCTAAATTTTGATAATGATAATAATATTATTCGCATATTATTTTCAGGAATGTTTTCACATTTAATTCCAACTGCTATGATTTATATAATTTGACAAATAGTTTGTATAAAAAATAAATGATTGGGGCAAGGAGCTTCAACCACTTTCTTTGAAAATATTAAATTTGTATAATGAATATAATCTGTCGAATTTTTCTATCTCTTTTATTAAATGCATTATGATTTGAATATAAATAATTTGTATTGAAATAAATTTGTCATTAAAATTTCTTATGTGACTTTAAAAATACAAAACCTATTTATTCTATATATTTTTATATAAATTCAAAATGAATAACGAAAAACGTAAATCGCTTCAAATTGGCGACTTCGATTTGAAAATTCCAAACAGGTGTTCAAATGTAATTTGCGTTTTGAAAACGATGAGTTTGTCATACTATAAACGCGTATAACCTACGAAAGATTGTTGTGTTTGCAGTTAAGTTAAATACTTATAAACAAGTTAGCAATTTTTAAAAAATCTGCTTACATCTCCTTTGGATCATCAAAAGCCAAGTCTACTGATGATTTGGTATAGGAACCACTGAAATGCAATATTTTTTGTATAATTAATTCATTTTTTAATTAAAATTAACTTCTAATACCGAACTTATGAGACAAGTCTCGAGATGAAACATGATAGAGGCAAGTACTCAAGATTCATTTCTACACAAGATTCATTTTCTATTCATTCATTCATTACCACAGTAGTATTTCCTGCACCATGAGTTTTGATTAAAATTCATCTCAAAACCAAAAATAATTTTTATGAATTCAAAAAATTCAAGTTTGTCGTACAGATAAATAATGTGGAACTAAATAACTCTTTTCTCCAGGTTCTAGAAGAGACCACAAAGATATAAGATCACTTCCACGTAGCTTTGATAGATTAAAAAACACACCTGATTAGAAAACAATACTGAAGTTTTATTTTAGAAATTCTTTCTTAAATACAGTGCTTGTGTGTATGAGCCTATTATAATACGTATGAAAAATATGAAATTAAACTGATGATAACGAAGTCTTACGTGCTAATAGTACAAAACTTGGTAACAACCAGATTATTTCGTCTGCATCTTTTCGGCTTCTCCATTTCCCTGATTCTTTGAATCCTCTGGCTGTTTAACATTCAAATGTGCAGGGCCGGTTTGTTGTATTTGAACGATGCGTTCATTGTTTTTCGCTTTGCTGGATGGTGGTGGTGGAGCCTTAACTGTTAACACACCATCTGACGATATTGTAGAGACAACGTCTTTGGGATCATATCCTTTAGGCAACGAATATTTCCGAATGAAGTGTCTTTGTATGAAACCATGTTCATCTTCGCGTTCTTCATGTTTGCCTTCTACAACAACATTCCGTTCTACGGTCTTGACAGTCAATTCATTTGGTGAAAATTGTGATACGTCCATACAAACTTGGAAGCCATCTTTGCCAACATGTGGAACAAGCTCATTTTTCTGGAAGTCTCTTAGTTTACCACATCCAGGACGTTGAAATTTGGCCAATGCATATGGATTGTAACGTCGACGCTGTGGACGCAATACTATTGCGCGATGATGTGGACGGAAGATGTCCAACGGGTGTATACCCAGTCCAAAAGTATCGTCCAACAAGTGCTCCACATCACTGAAGTCTTCAAATTCACTTAACAATGGCACTAATGACATTTTGTTGATTTTATCGATTTAAGTCTATGCGAACTATAGTCTTCAGAAATTTGTAAACAACTAAACTTTTACTTAGGTTTGCTTGTCAGCTCTTTTTTACTCTGTGTATAATTACGAAATGATAACAAATGAGTTTTTTCGCGCTTATATACTCTTGAGTTGTAATTGTGTAGAACAGCTAGAAAACTCGAGAAATAACTGTATGAGAGTAATAAGAGAATGTTTTCAATAACTTAAACAAAATTGTGTCATAGGGTTTGTGAGTGTAACTTTGTGAATAAGAGAGCAGTTAGTTATCCAAAAATAGCACAATTTAAATATTTTGCAAATAGTTAGTGGAAGTTAATCTCTAACCCATTTCTCTATTTCTGGAATGTACTTAAGTATGTATGTACTTATGTGGCTATGTAAGCTATTAAGGAAATGTGCAAAAGTTAGAACCAAGAATGAAAGTTCTTTACTATGCACACATACTAAGTATGTGTTAAAGTAAAACGTATGTACATATGGATACGTATCAGTTTGCAAAGTTCTTATATAATTTTGGTTTACTACACGTTTTAAAATATTGATATGATATGTTATACAGTCCATAAATTAGGCGGAAAATTCTTGAAATGTCTTAAGTTTTAAAATTGGTTTCTACCTTATATGTACATACATATATATATTAAGGAAGAAACATGGGTACATACATATGTATGTATGTATGTATGTACTGAGTTCGTTCTTGAAAGTCGAAAGGAAGAACGCAATAAGCCATCGCTTCATAAAGAAAAGAATGGAACAAATTAAACGGTTTTCTGAATAAGATAACCGGCTTATGAGCATTTGGAGTGGGGGAAGGGACACACTTAAGTTATTTCTAGAAAATATGTACATACATACATTTATTTAAAGAGAACAAGGTAAATTAAATCTAATAAATAAAGCATTCAGGACTCTTAACCATCATTCTTTGATATGAAAAGTAAAATTGTTTAATAAACGATACAAACACATCCATATACATACATCCATACAACCACAAGTATGTATGTATTTGTATCTGCATATGCCTCTGTTTTCTAAAATTTGATTCATATTGTAAAATATAACTGTAATTATGTAGGTAATGTAGCATACAACGGGTGTTCCTTTGAATGCCGGTATTTTGTAGAAGCATTCACAAGTGCAGTGGCTGCATTTTAACCAGCCTTATTGCTTGTCGTAGGGGGATTCGTTGCTTGTTGCTTCATACAGCCTTCGCTACAGTTAAATTTAAAATAATTCCATGAAAAAATATATACTGTTAATTTCTAAAATAAAATTAACAGAATCTGCTCCTGCGAATTGCGTACCCACTGACCAATGCGAAATTGTAAGTTTTATAAATCTGTACTCAAAGTTTAAAACAAAATTTCCACAAAAGATACGTACCTACCTTTCAAAACAAAATACATACCTAAATTCTTTAAGAATTCGGTAGTAGATATAAACAAATGTGTGTATGTACGCATGTACATATGCTATTATCATATATAGCACTTCTGTACATAATATTTGCTCATTGGTGAATTTACTAGAACCATCTACAATGTAGAATCTAGAAACATCCATACTTACTACCACCAACTAATTAATGTTGCTCTTCAAACAATGAGCAATTTGAAATCAACAAACATGCCAAAAATATTCTCTCGGTTTTGTGTGCGTGAGTAAGAATTTATTAAGAGATACGGGTATAAATACAGGCCACAACTCAACAGCGGCATCAATTCAATAAGAGAAAGCGAGTTAAACACTTTGAATAAAAAGTTTCCAAGTTTCTGTGGAAGCAAAAAGCTACAAGCAAATATCTACAAATTTATTATTTTAAATTGTTAGAGAAAGAAAAGATTTATAAAATGTCTAGACTACCATTATTGTTGAGTTTGGCTGACAATTTAGACCGCCTTTCCTTGGCTAGCTCGCCATATTACGAGTCTCCGTTCTACTATGTGCCACATCCAGCGCTACTGGCACTAGCTGATTCACAAGGATTGTGTAATCGTGACAAGAAAGCGGCGGGTGCTCTTTCCACTATTGGCAAGGATGGTTTCCAAGTGTGCATGGATGTACAACAATTTAAACCCAGTGAGTTAAATGTAAAGGTTGTGGAGAACTGCGTTGTTGTCGAAGGCAAACATGAGGAACGTGAAGATGGCCAAGGTTACATTTCGAGACACTTTGTGCGCCGTTATGCCTTGCCCAAAGGATACGATCCCAACAGCGTTGTGTCCACACTCTCGTCAGATGGTGTTTTAACCGTCAAAGTTCCTAAACCACTAATAGAAGACAAATCTACAGAAAGGCAAGTCCAAATACAGCAGGTCGGTCCAGCACATTTGAATGTGAAAGACAACCCAAAACTAGAAAAGGACCAGGAGGGTGGCGAAGGTGATAAAGCACAAGCCAAATCATAAGAGCGATCTCACAATGAATCGGAGAGTACAAGAAAATAGTCTGTTAAACATAGTATTGTTACACATCCCTTTGTTAGATAATCATTTCCATATGTATATGATGTTTCTCTAAAACTTCATAAGTTCATCTATTAATTGTTTTTAAATAAAATTGGAAATCAAAATATAATATCAAGTTTTTTATTGGCGCTTAAAAAAGAAGTGAAGAAGAAAACCTTCAAAAACATTCGTTCAAAGGTAGAATTCAGATTTCAATTTGTATATATGGAAAAAAAAAGGTTTAGTTTTTCTAGAAAGACTTTAAAATGATATACCGTTTGAAGCAAATGTTGCTGTTATTAGTAGAAGTATTGTGTTCTGAATGCAACAAAATAAGGCCTCAATTTTGCTAAATCAATTTTGACTTGATGGGTTTGAAATGTTACTTACGCTGCTGACTTTTTGACAAATTTTTACTGAAATGATTCGGAATTTAAAATTTCTTCATTCTTCGATGATTTCCTTTTAAATAATATTCTTTAAAATTTATATGCAACTAATTAGAGCTGTACAAAACAGCTCTTTTGAGTGAGCGCTCTTTTTAGCTCCGCTCACTTTACTGAATTAATTCATTCAGTTCATTCAGTTGTTTCAGTTCATTCAGTAGCTCAGTTGTTTCAGTAACTGGCAACTCTATAAATAAAGAGCACTACATCCCTGTATGCATTAGCACATGTGTTGGAATTAATTCATTTTTTTCGTATGGATTTTGACATGCAAACTGAAACATCACTGAAAAGAGCTACTGAAAGAGACAGATCTAATGAATTAACTGAAACAACTGAGCTAAAAACGCTCAATTGAATGAAAGATTCACCTTGCTCAATTGACTGAATGATTCAATTGAATTAATTCATTCAGGAGCCGTACAGCTCTACAACTAATGTCAGCCTGGTTTAAACTGATTTAGTTGGTATGATTCTATTGGAATGTATGGTTAGACGGTTTGATTAAAATATGAAGTTTTATTGCTAAAATGTGTTTCGTAATATTTATTCGCTTGTTAGTTTCATGCATTTTTCCGAATTCAGTTATGTATTTCTTCTATATACTGAATGTTTGATTATTAAGAAATAGTGTACAATACTACTCACATTTTGGGATTGAATTAAAATATTAACAGCAATTTTTAGATTTTTTTTAATAACTTCAATGATATGAATTTTGATTTGAATATGAACTACTTTCGACAGATTTTTTACAATAACGTATCATGTCACTAAAATCCTATTATAAATTAAACTAAATTTCTTACAGTGGAAAATTCAGAAAAAGTTAATTAACATAATTAACTGTTCGAGGAATTCAACAAGCCAAAGATTACAACGTTTGTGGTTAAACAAAATAGTTTTAAAATCGTTGATATAGAAAGTCTGCTTCGCTCGCCACCTAACACTGGAAATAATTGAACCCAGATGAGTTATAACGGTTAAATTCATGTTTCAGTATGTAAAATGTATTATATTGTTTAGAAACGAAAAAAAATTTTAATTTTCTTGAAATCAAGACTGTAATTACATCTAGCACGTTATTCGAACTATTACCCTTTCTTCGATTAATTTTGAGCTTCTTTTCGAATAACGAATCATACTCTTATGTGAAAACAATCAGTGTTCAATGTGATGTCGAGTTTTTCTGACCTACACCGCCATGTAGAATAAAATAGAGGACATCGCCTAAGTGCCGGACCAAGGGTTAAACAAATTCGAAAAATGTTTGCCGACTATTCGCTTAATCGAAAACAAAATACATTTCAATTTATGACAACATTCAACTGTTTTCTTAACACAAACCCCTCCTTTCTAGTTCTGGCAAAATGCATCGGGTCATCCCATAAGTGCTGGATTATTTGATTAATCGAAAATAGTTTGTAAACATAATTTTAAAAGATTAACTTATACTTGGATGCTATTATTATTTTAAAATTTGTTCTGTTGTTATATGAACTACCTTTTTGATAAATTGTTTTTTTTTTTTCTAAAGTCTTAATATAAAAAAAATTTTATTAATTTTAAACTACTGATTTGGATTAAATTAAAGTTATTGATTAAAATGTTCAATTGTTATTCTATTAAATACTTGTTTTGCTTAATGTAGTACGAAAAGACGCGTTATCGCCAATGCCTTGTGGAAGCAGGGTAAATATTACATGAGATTTTGTAAAGTCTACCGTTCCGAATCAGCTCCAATCACTTGACAAGAAATCTAAGCTTAATTGAAATCAAATAACGTCCGAATATCTTAAAATGTTCAATATTCTAAGCGGAAAGTTAAAAACCTGTTTTGTTATTTCATTTAAATATGAAATATAAGAAAATTACAAATCGCCTGCTGTGTATATTGAGAGTTCTTATATTCGAAAGGTTTTTTTTGATAGATATCCTTACGATTTTTTTTAAATTCTTTGAAAAGAAACGAATAGTCGAGGTAATGAGGCGAATGTGTTTGTGTATAGAAAAGATTTAAGAAAACTCGGGTTTTCAGTCAGCTCGAAGCTTTATTTAAAAATAAATAAATTATTATCACATAAATATGAAGCATGAATGTCAACTGAATATAAAAGTAAAAAAGAACAACAAAACATTTATTTCCCAAATAATTGAAAACTTTCAAAAATGTAAATTATTAAAAATGAAAAAGTTCTTTCAATAACTTTGATTCAATTAACGTTTTTCCTTCAATGCAAATAAAATATTATGGACTGATTCTATTCACTATTATGGTTCATTTAAATAATTTTGTTTCTAAATTTTGATAATGATAGTAATATTATTCGCATATTATTTTCAGAAATGTTTTCGTACACTTTAATTCCACCTACTTTGATTTATATAATTTGACAAATAGTTTGTATTCGAATAAATTTTGATTGGGGTAAGGAGCTTCAACCACTTTCTTTGAAAATATTAAATTTGTATAATGAATATAATCTGTCGAATTTTTCTATCTCTTTTATTAAATGCATTATGATTTGAATATAAATAATTTGTATTGAAATAAATTTGTCATTAAAATTTCTTATGTGACTTTAAAAATACAAAACCTATTTATTCTATATATTTTTATATAAGCTCAAAATGAATAACGAAAAACGTAAAATGCTTCAAATTGGCGATTTCGATTTGAAAATTCCAAACGGGTGTTCAAATGTGATTTGCGTTTTGAAAACGATGAGTTTGTCAGAATATAAACGCGTATAACCTACGAAAGATTGTTGTGTTTGCAGTTAAGTAAAATACTTATAAAAAAGTTAGCAATTTTTAAAAAATCTGCTTACATCTCCTTTGGATCATCAAAAGCCAAGTCTACTGATGATTTGGTATAGGAACCACTCTTAATGCAATATTTTTTTTATAATTAATTCATTTTTTAATTAAAATTAACTTCTAATACCGAACTTATGAGACCAGTCTCGAGATGCAACATGATAAAGGCAAGTACTCGTAGAGTGGCAACGCAGCTAGAAGAATTTATTTCTCAACAAGATTCATTTTCTATTCATTCATTCAGTACCACAGTAGTATTTCCTGCACCATGAGTTTTGCTTAAAATTCATCTCAAAACCAAAAATAATTTTTATGAATTCAAAAAATTCAAGTTTGTCGTACAGATAAATAATGTGGAACTAAATAACTCTTTTCTCCAGGTTCTAGAAGAGACCACAAAAATATAAGATCACTTCCACGTAGCTTTGATAGATTAAAAAAACACACCTGATTAGAAAACAATACTGAAGTTTTATTTTAGAAATTCTTTTTTAAATACAGTGATTGTGTGTATGAGCCTATTATAATACGTATGAAAAATATGAAATTAAACTGATGATAACGAAGTCTTACGTGCTAATAGTACAAAACTTGGTAACAAGCAGATTATTTCGTCTGCATCTTTTCGGCTTCTCCATTTCCCTGATTCTTTGAATCCTCTGGCTGTTTAACATTCAAATGTGCAGGGCCGGTTTGTTGTATTTGAACGATGCGTTCATTGTTTTTCGCTTTGCTGGATGGTGGTGGTGGAGCTTTAACTGTTAACACACCATCTGACGATATTGTAGAGACAACGTCTTTGGGATCATATCCTTTAGGCAACGAATATTTCCGAATGAAGTGTCTTTGTATGAAACCATGTTCATCTTCGCGTTCTTCATGTTTGCCTTCTACAACAACATTCCGTTCTACGGTCTTGACAGTCAATTCATTTGGTGAAAATTGTGATACATCCATACAAACTTGGAAGCCATCTTTGCCAACATGTGGAACAAGCTCATTTTTTTGGAAGTGTCTTAGTTTACCACATCCAGGGCGTTGAAATTTGGCCAATGCATATGGAGGATTGTAACGTCGACGCTGTGGACGCAATACTATTGCGCTATGATGTGGTCGGAAGATGTCCAACGGGTGTATACCCAGTCCAAAAGTATCGTCCAACAAGTGCTCCACATCACTGAAGTCTTCAAATTCACTTAACAACGGCACTAATGACATTTTGTTAATTTTATAGATTTAAGTCTATGCGAACTATAGTCTTCAGAAATTTGTAAACAACTAAACTTTTACTTAGGTTTGCTTGTCAGCTCTTTTTTACTCTGTGTATAATTACGAAATGATAACAAATGAGTTTTTTCGCGCTTATATACTCTTGAGTTGTAATTGTGTAGAACAACTAGAAAACTCGAGAAATAACTGTATGAGAGCAATAAGAGAATGTTTTCAATAACTTAAACAAAATTGTGTCATAGGGTTTGTGAGTGTAACTTTGTGAATAAGAGAGCAGTTAGTTATCCAAAAATAGCACAATTTAAATATTTTGCAAATAGTTAGTGGAAGTTAATCTCTAACCCATTTCTCTATTTCTGGAATGTACTTAAGTATGTATGTACTTATGTGGCTATGTAAGCTATTAAGGAAATGTGCAAAAGTTAGAACCAAGAATGAAAGTTCTTTACTATGCACACATACTAAGTATGTGTTAAAGTAAAACGTATGTACATATGGATACGTATCAGTTTGCAAAGTTCTTATATAATTTTGGTTTACTACACGTTTTAAAATATTGATATGATATGTTATACAGTCCATAAATTAGGCGGAAAATTCTTGAAATGTCTTAAGTTTTAAAATTGGTTTCTACCTTATATGTACATACATATATATATTAAGGAAGAAACATGGGTACATACATATGTATGTATGTATGTACTGAGTTCGTTCTTGAAAGTCGAAAGGAAGAACGCAATAAGCCATCGCTTCATAAAGAAAACAATGGAACAAATTAAACGGTTTTCTGAATAAGATAACCGGCTTATGAGCATTTGGAGTGGGGGAAGGGACACACTTAAGTTATTTCTAGAAAATATGTACATACATACATTTATTTAAAGAGAACAAGGTAAATTAAATCTAATAAATAAAGCATTCAGGACTCTTAACCATCATTCTTTGATATGAAAAGTAAAATTGTTTAATAAACGATACAAACACATCCATATACATACATCCATACAACCACAAGTATGTATGTATTTGTATCTGCATATGCCTCTGTTTTCTAAAATTTGATTCATATTGTAAAATATAACTGTAATTATGTAGGTAATGTAGCATACAACGGGTGTTCCTTTGAATGCCGGTATTTTGTAGAAGCATTCACAAGTGCAGTGGCTGCATTTTAACCAGCCTTATTGCTTGTCGTAGGGGGATTCGTTGCTTGTTGCTTCATACAGCCTTCGCTACAGTTAAATTTAAAATAATTCCATGAAAAAATATATACTGTTAATTTCTAAAATAAAATTAACAGAATCTGCTCCTGCGAATTGCGTACCCACTGACCAATGCGAAATTGTAAGTTTTATAAATCTGTACTCAAAGTTTAAAACAAAATTTCCACAAAAGATACGTACCTACCTTTCAAAACAAAATACATACCTAAATTCTTTAAGAATTCGGTAGTAGATATAAACAAATGTGTGTATGTACGCATGTACATATGCTATTATCATATATAGCACTTCTGTACATAATATTTGCTCATTGGTGAATTTACTAGAACCATCTACAATGTAGAATCTAGAAACATCCATACTTACTACCACCAACTAATTAATGTTGCTCTTCAAACAATGAGCAATTTGAAATCAACAAACATGCCAAAAATATTCTCTCGGTTTTGTGTGCGTGAGTAAGAATTTATTAAGAGATACGGGTATAAATACAGGCCACAACTCAACAGCGGCATCAATTCAATAAGAGAAAGCGAGTTAAACACTTTGAATAAAAAGTTTCCAAGTTTCTGTGGAAGCAAAAAGCTACAAGCAAATATCTACAAATTTATTATTTTAAATTGTTAGAGAAAGAAAAGATTTATAAAATGTCTAGACTACCATTATTGTTGAGTTTGGCTGACAATTTAGACCGCCTTTCCTTGGCTAGCTCGCCATATTACGAGTCTCCGTTCTACTATGTGCCACATCCAGCGCTACTGGCACTAGCTGATTCACAAGGATTGTGTAATCGTGACAAGAAAGCGGCGGGTGCTCTTTCCACTATTGGCAAGGATGGTTTCCAAGTGTGCATGGATGTACAACAATTTAAACCCAGTGAGTTAAATGTAAAGGTTGTGGAGAACTGCGTTGTTGTCGAAGGCAAACATGAGGAACGTGAAGATGGCCAAGGTTACATTTCGAGACACTTTGTGCGCCGTTATGCCTTGCCCAAAGGATACGATCCCAACAGCGTTGTGTCCACACTCTCGTCAGATGGTGTTTTAACCGTCAAAGTTCCTAAACCACAAATAGAAGACAAATCTACAGAAAGGCAAGTCCAAATACAGCAGGTCGGTCCAGCACATTTGAATGTGAAAGACAACCCAAAACTAGAAAAGGACCAGGAGGGTGGCGAAGGTGATAAAGCACAAGCCAAATCATAAGAGCGATCTCACAATGAATCGGAGAGTACAAGAAAATAGTCTGTTAAACATAGTATTGTTACACATCCCTTTGTTAGATAATCATTTCCATATGTATATGATGTTTCTCTAAAACTTCATAAGTTCATCTATTAATTGTTTTTAAATAAAATTGGAAATCAAAATATAATATCAAGTTTTTTATTGGCGCTTAAAAAAGAAGTGAAGAAGAAAACCTTCAAAAACATTCGTTCAAAGGTAGAATTCAGATTTCAATTTGTATATATGGAAAAAAAAAGGTTTAGTTTTTCTAGAAAGACTTTAAAATGATATACCGTTTGAAGCAAATGTTGCTGTTATTAGTAGAAGTATTGTGTTCTGAATGCAACAAAATAAGGCCTCAATTTTGCTAAATCAATTTTGACTTGATGGGTTTGAAATGTTACTTACGCTGCTGACTTTTTGACAAATTTTTACTGAAATGATTCGGAATTTAAAATTTCTTCATTCTTCGATGATTTCCTTTTAAATAATATTCTTTAAAATTTATATGCAACTAATTAGAGCTGTACAAAACAGCTCTTTTGAGTGAGCGCTCTTTTTAGCTCCGCTCACTTTACTGAATTAATTCATTCAGTTCATTCAGTTGTTTCAGTTCATTCAGTAGCTCAGTTGTTTCAGTAACTGGCAACTCTATAAATAAAGAGCACTACATCCCTGTATGCATTAGCACATGTGTTGGAATTAATTCATTTTTTTCGTATGGATTTTGACATACAAACTGAAACATCACTGAAAAGAGCTACTGAAAGAGACAGATCTAATGAATTAACTGAAACAACTGAGCTAAAAACGCTCAATTGAATGAAAGATTCACCTTGCTCAATTGACTGAATGATTCAATTGAATTAATTCATTCAGGAGCCGTACAGCTCTACAACTAATGTCAGCCTGGTTTAAACTGATTTAGTTGGTATGATTCTATTGGAATGTATGGTTAGACGGTTTGATTAAAATATGAAGTTTTATTGCTAAAATGTGTTTCGTAATATTTATTCGCTTGTTAGTTTCATGCATTTTTCCGAATTCAGTTATGTATTTCTTCTATATACTGAATGTTTGATTATTAAGAAATAGTGTACAATACTACTCACATTTTGGGATTGAATTAAAATATTAACAGCAATTTTTAGATTTTTTCAATAACTTCAATGATATGAATTTTGATTTGAATATGAACTACTTTGGACAGATTTTTTACAATAACGTATCATGTCACTAATATCCTATTATAAATTAAACTAAATTTCTTACAGTGGAAAATTCAGAAAAAGTTAATTAACATAATTAACTGTTCGAGGAATTCAACAAGCCAAAGATTACAACGTTTGTGGTTAAACAAAATAGTTTTAAAATCGTTGATATAGAAAGTCTGCTTCGCTCGCCACCTAACACTGGAAATAATTGAACCCAGATGAGTTATAACGGTTAAATTCATGTTTCAGTATGTAAAATGTATTATATTGTTTAGAAAGGAAAAAAAATTTTAATTTTCTTGAAATCAAGACTGTAATTACATCTAGCACGTTATTCGAACTATTACCCTTTCTTCGATTAATTTTGAGCTTCTTTTCGAATAACGAATCATACTCTTATGTGAAAACAATCAGTGTTCAATGTGATGTCGAGTTTTTCTGACCTACACCGCCATGTAGAATAAAATAGAGGACATCGCCTAAGTGCCGGACCAAGGGTTAAACAAATTCGAAAAATGTTTGCCGACTATTCGCTTAATCGAAAACAAAATACATTTCAATTTATGACAACATTCAACTGTTTTCTTAACACAAACCCCTCCTTTCTAGTTCTGGCAAAATGCATCGGGTCATCCCATAAGTGCTGGATTATTTGATTAATCGAAAATAGTTTGTAAACATAATTTTAAAAGATTAACTTATACTTGGATGCTATTATTATTTTAAAATTTGTTCTGTTGTTATATGAACTACCTTTTTGATAAATTGTTTTTTTTTTTCTAAAGTCTTAATATAAAAAAAATTTTATTAA
The DNA here is from genome assembly GCA_963675445.1 of Linnaemya vulpina. Lineage (NCBI taxonomy): Eukaryota > Metazoa > Arthropoda > Insecta > Diptera > Tachinidae > Linnaemya > Linnaemya vulpina. Next base: position 42,604,609 of record OY776278.1, on the reverse strand, counting down.
TTTTAAACTACTGATTTGGATTAAATTAAAGTTATTGATTAAAATGTTCAATTGTTATTCTATTAAATACTTGTTTTGCTTAATGTAGTACGAAAAGACGCGTTATCGCCAATGCCTTGTGGAAGCAGGGTAAATATTACATGAGATTTTGTAAAGTCTACCGTTCCGAATCAGCTCCAATCACTTGACAAGAAATCTAAGCTTAATTGAAATCAAATAACGTCCGAATATCTTAAAATGTTCAATATTCTAAGCGGAAAGTTAAAAACCTGTTTTGTTATTTCATTTAAATATGAAATATAAGAAAATTACAAATCGCCTGCTGTGTATATTGAGAGTTCTTATATTCGAAAGGTTTTTTTTGATAGATATCCTTACGATTTTTTTTAAATTCTTTGAAAAGAAACGAATAGTCGAGGTAATGAGGCGAATGTGTTTGTGTATAGAAAAGATTTAAGAAAACTCGGGTTTTCAGTCAGCTCGAAGCTTTATTTAAAAATAAATAAATTATTATCACATAAATATGAAGCATGAATGTCAACTGAATATAAAAGTAAAAAAGAACAACAAAACATTTATTTCCCAAATAATTGAAAACTTTCAAAAATGTAAATTATTAAAAATGAAAAAGTTCTTTCAATAACTTTGATTCAATTAACGTTTTTCCTTCAATGCAAATAAAATATTATGGACTGATTCTATTCACTATTATGGTTCATTTAAATAATTTTGTTTCTAAATTTTGATGATAATTCCACCTACTTTTATTTATGTAATTTGACAAATAGTTTGTATTCGAATAAATTTGATTTTTATTTTAATGAACATTTTATTTTTGCTATATTAATATTTATATAATTGTTCTTAGTTAAAATCTCAGAAGGACATGATGATAAATATTCGCATAAAGGAAAGTCAGTTTTATTCAACTTGCACAGCAGAGCAGAACAGCTGTTTTCGAAAGTCTCTACACTTTCATCATCAGTGCTCATGTGTATTGTGTTTGTCACCACTTTTTAGGTGGCTCAGTTGAATGTGATAACAGTTCCTATTTACACAAATTTTATTATGAAAAACAAAATCCGAGAACTGTATCAAACTTGTTTTAATACCCGTGTTACCGTTTGAATATTTTCTTCATGTCCCATTTTTCTGAATTTTTTTATTTTTTAATTAAAATTAACTTCTAATACCGAACTTATGAGACAAGTCTCGAGATGAAACATGATAGAGGCAAGTACTCGTAGAGTGGGAATGCAGCTAGAAGAATTTATTTCTCAACAAGAATCATTTTCTGTTCATTCATTCAGTACCACAGTAGTATTTCCTGCACCATGAGCTTTGCTTAAAATTCATCTCAAAACCAAAAATAATTTTTATGAATTCAAAAAATTCAAGTTTGTCGTACAGATAAATAATGTGGAACTAAATAACTCTTTTCTCCAGGTTCTAGAAGACACCACAAAAATATAAGATCACTTCCACGTAGCTTTGATAGATTAAAAAAACACACCTGATTAGAAAACAATACTGAAGTTTTATTTTAGAAATTCTTTTTTAAATGATTTAAGTGATTGTGTGTATGAGCCTATTATAATACGTATGAAAAATATGAAATTAAACTGATGATAACGAAGTCTTACGTGCTAATAGTACAAAACTTGGTAACAAGCAGATTATTTCGTCTGCATCTTTTCGGCTTCTCCATTTCCCTGATTCTTTGAATCCTCTGGCTGTTTAACATTCAAATGTGCAGGGCCGGTTTGTTGTATTTGAACGATGCGTTCATTGTTTTTCGCTTTGCTGGATGGTGGTGGTGGAGCTTTAACTGTTAACACACCATCTGACGATATTGTAGAGACAACGTCTTTGGGATCATATCCTTTAGGCAACGAATATTTCCGAATGAAGTGTCTTTGTATGAAACCATGTTCATCTTCGCGTTCTTCATGTTTGCCTTCTACAACAACATTCCGTTCTACGGTCTTGACAGTCAATTCATTTGGTGAAAATTGTGATACATCCATACAAACTTGGAAGCCATCTTTGCCAACATGTGGAACAAGCTCATTTTTTTGGAAGTGTCTTAGTTTACCACATCCAGGGCGTTGAAATTTGGCCAATGCATATGGAGGATTGTAACGTCGACGCTGTGGACGCAATACTATTGCGCTATGATGTGGTCGGAAGATGTCCAACGGGTGTATACCCAGTCCAAAAGTATCGTCCAACAAGTGCTCCACATCACTGAAGTCTTCAAATTCACTTAACAACGGCACTAATGACATTTTGTTAATTTTATAGATTTAAGTCTATGCGAACTATAGTCTTCAGAAATTTGTAAACAACTAAACTTTTACTTAGGTTTGCTTGTTCAGCTCTGTTTTACTCTGTGTATTATTACGAAATGATAAGAAATGAGTTTATTCGCGCTTATATACTCTTGAGTTTTAATTGTGTAGAACAACTAGAAAATTCGAGAAATAACTACATGAGAGCAATAAGAGACTGCTTTTAATAACTTGTTTCATAGTGTTTGTGAGTGTAACTTTTTAAATAAGAGAGTAGTTAACCGAAAATAGCACAATTTAAATATTTTGCAAAAAGTTAGTGGAGTTAATCTCTAACCCATTCCCTATTTCTGGAATGTACTAAGTATGTACATATGTACTTATGTGGCTATACATATAAGCTATTAAGTAAATGTGCAAAAGTTAGAACAAAGAATGAAAGTTCTTTACTATGCACACATGCTAAGTATGTGTAAAAGTAAAACGTATGTACATATGGATACGTATCAGTTTGCAAAGTTCTTATAAAATTTTGGTTTACTACACGTTTTAAAATATTGATATGATATGTCCATAAATTAAGCGGAAAATTCTTAAAATGACAAGTTTTAAAATTGGTTTCTACCTTCATATGTACATACATATATGAAATACAGATGGTTAAGGAAGAAACATGGTACATATGTATGTACATATGTACATATGTGCTAAGTTCGTCCTTGAAAATCGAAAGGAAGAACGCAATAAGTCATCGCTTAAAAAAGAAAAAGAGAACAGTCTTATGAGCATTCGGAGTCTAGAGTAAGAACACAGTAAAGTTATTTCTAGAAAATATGTGTATATAAAAAGAACAAATTAAATTTAATAAATAAAGTATTCAGGACTCTTAATCTGTTTTCTCAAATTTGATTCATATTGTAAAATATAACTGTAATTATGTAGGTAATGTAGCATACAACGGGTGTTCCTTTGAATGACTCTATATTGTAGATGCATTCACAAGCGCAGTGCCTGCATTTTAACCAGACTTATTGCTTGTCGTAGGGGGGATTCGTTGCTTGCTGCTTCATACAGCCTTCGCTACAGTTAAATTTAAATAATTGCAAGAAAACATACATACATACGTACATACATATGTATGTATACAACATTGATACTAATGGAATGTCGTATCTGTTAATTTCTAAAATAAAACTAACAAAATCTGCTTCTACAAATTGCATAGCCACTGACCAATGCGAAATTGTAAGTTTTATAAATCTGTACTCAAATACGAAATTTATTTGTTGGGTTGTTCAGAAATGTCTACATGCATTTCATTGGCGCTTTATACCAAATCGTCAGTAGGCTTCAACCACTGTTTTGAAAAGTTTCAAACTTCTCAACTTATTATCATATAATAGTACAATGACAGTATGTCAAATAGTTACTTTATTAATCTGTACTCAAAGTTTAAAACAAAATTTCCACAAAAGATATGTACCTTTCAAAACAAAATACCTAAATTCTTTAACAATTCGGTAGTAAATACTTATAAACAAATGTGTGTATGTACGCATGTACATATGCTATTATCTTGCATAACAATCGTGTACATAATATTTGCTCATTGGTGAATTTACTAGAACTATCTACAAACATCCATATTTACAACCACCAACTAATTAAACACACAATGAGCAAATCAACAAACATGCCAAAAATATTCTCTCAGTTTTACTGCGTGAGTATGAATTTATTAAGAGAAACGAGTATAAATACAGGCCACAATTCAACAGCGGCATCAATTCAATAAGAGAAAGCAAGTTAAACACTTTGAACAAAAACAAAAAGTTTCCAAGTTTCTGTGGAAGCAAAAAGCTACAAGCAAATATCTACTACACGAACAAATTTATTATTTTAAATTGTTAGAGAAAGAAAAGATTTATAAAATGTCTAGACTACCATTATTGTTGAGTTTGGCTGACAGCTTAGACCGCCTTTCCTTGGCTAGCTCGCCATATTACGAGTCTCCGTTCTACTATGGGCCACATCCAGCGCTCCTGGCACTAGTTGATTCACAAGAATTGCGTAATCGTGACAAGAAAGAGGCGGGTGCTGTTTCCACTATTGGCGAGGATGGTTTCCAAGTGTGCATGGATGTACAACAATTTAAACCCAGTGAGTTGAATGTGAAAGTGGTGGACAACTGCGTTATTGTCGAAGGCAAACATGAGGAACGTGAAGATGGTCAAGGTTACATTTCGAGACATTTTGTACGCCGTTATGCTTTGCCCAAAGGATATGATCCCAACAGCGTTGTGTCCACTCTCTCGTCAGATGGTGTTTTAACCGTCAAAGTTCCTAAACCACAAATAGAAGACAAATCTACAGAAAGGCAAGTCCAAATACAACAGGTCGGTCCAGCACATTTGAATGTGAAAGAAAACCCAAAACTAGAAAAGGACCAGGAGGGTGGCGAAGGTGATAAAGCACAAGCCAATTAATAAGAGCGATCTCACAATGAATCGGAGAGTATAAGAAAATAGTCTGTTAAACATTGTATTGTTACACATCCATTTGTTAGATATTCATTTCCATATGCATATTGTATGTATATGATTCTCTAATATTTCATAAGTTCACGTATTAATTGTTTTTAATTAAAATAAAATTTAAAACAGAATACCAAGTTTTTTATTGGCGTTTAAAAGTGGACGCATTAGAACTGAATTGATTTTTTAGATTATTGAAATCTTTGAAAAGAATAAAATATTTGGAAGAAGGTATTCAGATTTCAAAAACATGGATAAACTTAAACATGTATTTTTGTTAAAATTTTTGTGATTTTCAGAACACCATCAAATCACAAGTGATTTTAAATCTTGTGATATCCAGAACATGCATGTATGAGGCAAATATACGAGCATAAAATTGGTGTTCTGGCAAACGTAAACGCTAGAAGTTTTGTGTTATGAGAACGCAAGTGTATACTGAAGCGTTCTGGAATATTGTAACCTGCGTTACTAAGATAATATTAGATGATACACAATGAAGTTTTGTGTGTTTTCTTTTCATTTTAAGGAAAACTGACATAAGCTTTTGCGGTTTTAATATAAGAAATTCCAATTTAAAAACTTCTTTCGAGTATAACAATTGTCTGTATCAATTATTTACTTTTAAACTGGCGATTTGCCCAATGTTGTTACTTATTTTTAATAAAATCTTTATGTAAAAATTGTTTAGGAACTGGATAAAATTAAATTTATTTGATTAAAACGTTCAATTGTTATTCTATTAAATGTTTGCCCCGAATAATTATTCGTTCGAATAATCGATTAAAACAAAACCTCGGTCATTTTTATATCCTAGAAATTGCAAACTGATTAGGTCATACTATTTTGTGGCTATTATCCGTGTTCTCTTTTAAGAACAAATTCATTTAATTCATTCGCAGGACAGATAAAAATAATTCAATACCTTCTTCAGACATACTCTGTGCTTAAAATGTTTTATTCCGGAATTGGACCATGTAACTTCTTACATATTTTTTAATAAAATATATGGCATCAGATCCATTTGGAAGAAAAATTAAGAAATTGAATTTTGGGTCAAAATAGCTGAATGTTACAATGCGTATACGTTATATAGAATTATGCGCAATTCTATGTAACGTATGCGTAACGACATTAAGCCTGATTGTGTATTTTTTTACGGCAAAGAGAAGGTAGATTAAGTTGACACGCAACTTGTTTTGAGATCTCCCAGAATCTACCGTACTGAATCAGCTCCATCCAATTCACAGGAAATCTAAGTTCGGTAGAACTGGGTAAATTTAACGACATCTGAATTCATTAAAATTTTAAATTTTCCTAGCGGAAAGTTAAAAACTTGTTTGTCCATTTTATTTGAATCTGAAATAGAAAATTACGAATCGCCTCCTGTATATATTAAGAGCTCTTACATTCGAAATGTCTTTTGCTATATGTATTCTGACAATTTTTAATGTTATTTTAAAAGAAGAAAATAATGATACGAATGTGTTCGTGTATAGAAAACAATTAAGAAAACTTGGGATTTCAGTCAGCTCGAAGCTTTATTTTGAAAATAAAAAAATAATTATCAAATAAATATAAAACATGAACAGTAACTAAACTGTAACTTTAGTTAAATTTTTAGGGTAATTGCCCGAAACGGGTATGACAATACATACACGAAAATGTATGTACATACATAAATATGTATGTATGTACATGCACACATACATAATTCATTTGTTCATTAAATAGCGTCTTTTTAATCTCGCATTCATTCCCCAAATAAACAAGCCAAATAAAAAAAATGGAACACGCGCAAACTTATGTACATATGTATATAATTATATAAGTACGTACATATGTACACTCAAAAACCATGCATACAAGTTTTACTTTTCCAGTTTCAGCCAGAAAGTTCCTTATTCTCTCCCCCAGTTTGAATGTTTCATTGTTTTTGATTATTCTTATTTCAATGTGCTTTATTTTATTTTGCATTATGATGTACGGGGCACAAAAGAATACAAATTTCAAAAAAAAAAGCACAAGTACGAAGTACAATATCTTCGTCGTCATTTTATTTTACAATTCCATGGTTCTTTTGTAGTTTCAATGCGGTTGCGTATCTCTTGAATATATTTTGAGAATTCTAAACGCCCTTATGTGTATATGTATCTACAGTACACCAGTGATGGTAATCTTGATACAATTGTACAATTTTTGGTATATTTTCGATGTCGTTGTACTACCGTGGCTTACGTGATACAATTTGATAAATCATCTTTATGAACAGAAAAAGTACGGGCTGCTTCTTACAAGAGAGAAAGCGTTCTATTCTCTCAAAGTCGTTGTCTCCTCTGGCAAAAACATTTGCTGTATTTTTTATATGTGGTATAAGATTTGTTTTATGAGTGACCTCTAATACCAACTAAAACTATGTACAGACGATTGTTAGATCTTACAATATTACAAGACCTCGCGGTTTGCTCACAACGCACTGGCAATGCAAAATTGTCAGCAGTTCAGACGATTTCTGCACCTCTATAAAATACGCCTATTATAATATGAGATCTTAAAATCATTTCTGAGTTTTCACATAAATTCTCAAATAGTTTATAAAAGTATTTTTCATAGAAATAAAGCTTAGAAACTTTTCAAAACTGTGGCTGAAGTCTACTGATGATTTGGTAAAAGCGCCAATGAAATGCATATAGACATTGCTTAACTACCCAACAAATAAATTTCATATTATATGTAGTAATACAATGACAATATGTCAAATAGTAAATTTATTAGTAATAAAAACTTTTAAATTTTTATTTTCGTCCTGATTCTTTTTTCCCAAAGTAATGTTAAAATTTAGCTAGTTCCTATGGGCATTTCACTGGGGATAATGCAGATCATCAGGGAACCTTTACCCAACATTTCTTAGAATAACTAAAGATATTTATTTCAAACTTCCACATTAATAAATGAGAAGCTTAAAAACAAACATCAAAGTCATAACAAGAACTCACTGATCACTTTTCCTTTTTTATTTTCTTACATTGGGTAAAAGTTCCCTAGAAATTTTCTTAATATTTTTCTGACAATATTGTCTGATAATATTGTCTGATCTACAATAATAATCGTGTGTGCAGTTTATTGTATTTTTATGAATAATACATATTTTATATATTGCAATGTGCACCAAACATTAATATCCTATTATTGTTAAAAATTGTACCACCATAATATAAAAAGTACATTTTGTTGTCGAATTTGGTATCACTTTATGGAAGCTATTTTCCATCCCTGCAGTACACTGCTAACTCCTGAGAAGTTGAAGCTTTTAATGGAAAATATGGGCAAGTAAGCAGTGCAGCTAACAGAAAAATAATTCTCTCTAAAAAAAAAATCTTTTGAAATATTGTTGCCAAGCATCTCGATGTACCTGAAAAGTGGTATTAATTATTATTACCATTTTCTTCTCTTCTTTCAGTGGGTTGGAAGTTCTATAAAGATATCGGCGGTGTAAGACCCTATAAAAAACCAGTTTAGAGCATAAATCACTATAAAGTGAAGAAAAGAACAAGTGAAAATATAAACAAATATGTGAAATAGAAGTGGAACAGGTAACATTACCATGTCGCAGTAAAGAAGGGTGTTCCTACAGAATTGGCAGTAAGAGGGGTAAGTAATAAAAAAAAATTTATTATGCACTCGTTTAAAAAAACAAATTTACGTAACCCATTTTTAAAAAGAAAAAAATCTTTGCTCAGACCTTAGACTATAAAAAATGTCCCGCACTCTTAGCCATAAGCACAGTATACTCTACTACACTATAAATTATGGTTTAACTATTATGGTTTAATTATTACAATCAAAAAGATTTCTTTTTCCATTTGAAATGGAAATGATATTGTTTATTTTTGTATGTACGATAAAACTGTTGTTGTATTGTATTATTTAAAAGGAATAATCTAAAAATAAACTGCAAAAAGTTTTTATGAATGCCTTGAAAACCCTTCTAAGTAAAAATAAATGAATATCATATTCTTGTTTACATTTTCATGTTTTTTTTCTTTTTTCGACCTTCACTTTTGCTAGCTAAATTTAGCATTCACCCTTATCATGAATAAAAGAGTAGCCTATGAATAAGTATCTTTTTAACTCAATTATTCTCTTGAACAAAAGATTTTTGAGAAAAGTTGTGTACAATAATAATACAAAAATTATTAGGGTACAAAACAAAGTTGTTTATGTTATTTTGGATATTTTTCGAATAAATTTAAACAGTAAAACGTAATATTTATGCTTGGTTACCTTAAAGTTTGGAATATATAAATAAATGTACATGTGTATGTGCAGCTGAAGCACCAACAAGCAATCAGCCGACCAAACAGCTGTTGTTGTTGCTGGTAGTGTCGTGCTTTTTTTGCTTTTATTTGTTTCTTGTTTTGTAATCTTGTTGCCGGTACAATGACCGGCATTTTATGCGAGTTGCTTCTACAAAATCTCTCTCTTTAGCAGTTGTCAGCTGTTTTTTGTTGCCGTTGTTGGTTGCTGATTGCTCTGAGTGTTTTTGTTTGTATATTCAAGCATACACATACATACATATGATTGCATCTACAAATATAAATTGCTTGCAGTTTATATAGCGAAGATAACATGTTGAGGCCTTCATATAGCAGGCACTTTAGAAAAATTGCAAATAAGAAAATATTGGGAAGAAAGTGCATAAAACTATTACAAGTGCTAAAGGTTTGTGCAATTCTACAACAAAAACATTTTTAGAATTTTACATGCATGAAATGAATTAACAATGAAACAATCTACATACATACATACATACATACACACACACATAAATACTAATAAAAACACATCTTGAAAATAAAAATCTTGTTGGCATTTGCATGTTCGTTTCTGATTAATATGATGCTTTTTCGTTATAAATTCATTTATTCCGTCCGAATTCCTTGGGGTAAAATATTCATTGTGCGATCCAATATCTTTACATTATCAGTTAAAATATGAAATTCTTTCATAACAAATGCAAAACGAAGGTCTAATTCTTCCATAAGAGAAAATTTATGTGAATGAATATTTCGAATCGATGGGCTTCGATGTTAGAGAGTTAACTACATAAACAACGGAATCTTTTTTGATGCAATGTAGAAAAAGCATACGAAGAAATCAAAGAGATCAGAAATAATTCTGAATACCCCGAATTATTCATTCGTAAATTTCAAAAGACGACTTATTTTTCCCAATATACATATTTATGTATCTAATATTTTATAGCAATTAATCTACTAGTAGATGTGTATATAGTTTCCGATGCCCATCTTCATAAAGGCCTTATTTGCCCGCGACGTTATCGAAATGTATACTTTTAGTCATGTAGAACCGGTACGAACATCTACATGTGCATGGATGCAGATACAAGTTTGAATGGTTGTGTTCATGGTCACATACACACATGCGCTGAATTCATTTTAAATGGATAAATAGGATTTTCAAATTTCCAGTCATTTTCCATGCCGAACCGGTCTCATTTTGCCGGTATCGTTTTGTTTTTGCATAATACATACATACATACATACATACATAGTATAGAGTTCCATATCTATGATTTAGTTAATTTCTCTATGTGCTTGCATGTTTATATATACATACATGCACATGTATACTGTACATATGCATAAATACATACGCATCTGAGCATACATACATATATCGTTTCTTTCCATGAGCTTTTTATGTTTATGCAACGCGAATGTTTTTTTATCCGTAAATTCCATCACGAAATGTGAACTACATATAATTGTGTTAATAAATTGAACTTGAATTGAAGATATTGAAAGCACTTTACATACGCAAATTTACTTTATAATGCATTAATAAATTTATATCGCATTATCGAGATCATTTGCAAATATACATATGTGTGTATATATGTATGTGTATAAGATATCATATTTCTGTAGCGTAAGTGCATATATAATCATATTAACACGGCCACATCCACCTACGATGATTAGGACTTGTAAAAATTAAAATAAATAAATTCCTACTTTTTTAACATCCCGCATCGGGAAGTTGTTGGTTCTATTGCGTTTTGCAAACATCGAGTTCTTAGCAGATATCCGTTTCTAGGAAACTTCGCTTTCTAATTCGCATAACCCGTCACTAAATCCGTATATGTGTTTGTAATTGTATAAACGGTTGAACCGAAAAATTAAAAAAAACCTTTAGCGTTCTGAGTTTACATATCCCGTGAATTTAAAGCGATTCGTATCAGTAGATTTCAAGATATCTAAATCATTTTTCAAACACTTTATTTACAATAATTTTCAAACGGCTTAACCGATTCTACAAACTAAGCATCTCTTGACATGTTGACCCGTTAGTCAGACATGTACATTGGTATGTATGAATTTATGTATACAAAAATATAGGTATATTATATGCACGTAATCTTATATGAATGTGTGTACATTGATTACGTATGATTGAAACATTTCGTTGAATCTGCTGGTTAATTTGTTACTGAGTCGTTTGTTGAGCCAGGCCAAGCTCATTCCAATACACACAGTGTTTATATTGCTTTTGGCCTCCTCATAACTTTGTTTCTCGTTGTTATAGAATTATAAAGTTTTGAATGCAAGTGCAAATTTTCAAAGTTCCATCTTTCAAGGTGTCAGAGATATGACGGTTTTAAAAGTGCATATATCTACATACTCACTGACTTACTTCTCAATATTATAGAATACTTCCACTATGACATTTGGTGTATAGATATAGGACTTGGTGCACAACTAGCGAGAAAAATTTAAAAACGGGACGCAATTACCGTGGCGGCCCCAGGTTCCTGCTCATTTTCATGTAAGAATTATGAACTTCCAGAACCCAAATTACGGCACTCAAAAATTGAATAATATTCTTAAACGAATTTCGATCGATAACGAGGGCCGTAATTTGCCCCCAGAGCTGAAGTTCGGTAAAAAAATACAAATAAGACTACAAAAACAAGCAAATCTTAAAACGGGAGAGGTATAGGTTAACCCTTATTTGCACACAAGTTCTTCCAACGCTGGGGAACTTCCAGCATATCTAGAAAGCTGAAGTTTGGTATTCAAACAGCTTTAGGTGAACAACTAATAACAAATATCTATAAGTGGAAAATTTCTAGCCTGGGAAGCAGGTGTCCCTCTGTCGTGTATACCGCCCCCTTCGTTGTTTAGACAGGCCTTGAAGAACGACTAGTGAAATTAACTGAAAACAGGAAATGTTTTTTGAAGAAAACTTAGCTATTAGGCGTCACATCCGCACAAACACATACATATGTAAATGTAAAATATAAATAAGGCCAAGTTCTTATCCAAAAACTTAGGCCATAAAAAATATTGAAATCAAAAAGAGGACCAAGTTCTTGATAGTTTGATCAATGAGAAATACATATTAATGTCGCATACTTAATCTACAATAGTTAATAAAGTTGAGAAAATAATGAAAAGTTAGTTACAAACTTTCATTTATGGCATATTTGCAAATTAGTGAAAGTGACGAAAAAGATTTGCTATAAATAAATAAATAAGGAAAGAAGCCTTGCCAAAGAAAATAAAATTATTTTTACAGTCAGCGGTAAAGTTTTATATGAAATTGCACCAATAATAATGTGAGTGTAAAAATAAATGTTGTGCAGTTTTACAATTCGCTACGAAGTTTCCCGATTCACAACTGAGAAAATCGATATTTCTTTTACACCAGCATCAGCATAATATTCGTGGTTGTCGTCAAAGTCGGATTTTTTTCATGTTTCATATGCAATTTGGGACAAGAGTTAAGGGGAGGGATGTAGTATTTCCAAAGTCGAACATAGACAGAAGGATAGACGGGCATAATATAAAATGCTTAAAATAAAAAAACCAAGCAACTATAAATACGCAAAAAACAAGAGAGTAAAACATTATGGCAAATACACATTTTTATGCAGACAAGAACTCAGATACAGATACAAAATACTTGCACAAGTACCGGTATTACAAACTAACAAGCTAACGAATACACGAGTCCAAGGAATCATTTTGCAACGAAACAATGAAAAACCAAGAGACGACAGAGACATTCTACGTACAACATCAACAACAGCAAAGGCAACAACAGCAACATCAATAATAATTTCCATTCAGCACTGCAAACTGGTTTAGAAATGGCAAAAGACGACAAAAACATTCAGCCATGGAGAGCAGCAGCAAAATTCAAAAAACCAGTTAAGAATTCACACGGGCGTGTGTGTTTTTGGCGACGCAAACTACGACGCATCAATCGGCGATTGCATTCAAACGGTTTCAGACCAGACGGAAGAACAACATTTTCTGTTCAGATTAAAAACAGTATTAAATTACAGTGCGGTGGAAAAAAAGTTACAGTATAAAAACTGCATACATACAACATACTCACAGCCATACATACATATGTACATACCCATGTACATATAGAGTATATAATATAAAAGAAAAGTACATGGTATAAAAAGAAAATATATTGAAGAAAATAGTGAAAATAAAAAATATTTAACTTCTGATAAAAGAAAATATTAAAATGTCGCTAATACCGTTCATTCTGGATTTGGCAGATGAACTCCATGAGTTCAGCCGTTGTCTGGCAAGTGGTATAGATATTAACGATTTCGGTTTTGGTCTTTATACTGGGACGGACCAACCGCAACAACAACAGCACCAGCAACAACAACAACAACAGCCGCAAACCAGTCCCAGACGTTGTCGGACCTCATCATTTTCATCATTTTGGATGCCTTCGAAGCGTCATCATCCTTATAATCGTATAAAAACCGCTTGCTGTGCCAAGTCATCTGGAGACGAAGCTGTAACAAATCCAGAAAAGTCAGATGCTAGCTCGTCCAATATCGGTGGAACTCCGGGGAAGTCAGCATCGTACTCTGTAGTGAATAAAAATGGCTTTCAGGTTAGCATGAATGTAAAACAATTTGCACCGAACGAGCTGTCGGTGAAAACAATCGATAACTGTATTGTAGTGGAAGGCAGACATGACGACAAAGAAGATGGCCATGGTGTCATTTCGAGGCATTTTGTACGCAAGTATATGTTACCCAAGGGTTACGATCCCAATGATGTTCTCTCGACTTTGTCTTCGGATGGAATATTAACGGTGAAGGCTCCACCACCACCGCCGTCTGCAAAAAACGACGAACCCAATGAACGGGTTATAGAAATTCAGCCAACACCAGGACCAACCCCAGTATTGGTTGTGTCTGCAAAGGATACTCCAGCAAAGGAAACAACAAAAAAATTTCCAACAACACCATTGGTTCGCATGGAGTGTCAAATGCCCGAGGCAAAGAGACAAAAGTTGGATTTGCCTCCAGAACCTGAGCCGGAGGAGCCTAAAGAGCCAGCAGTAATAATACCACCAGCCACGGCCACCGAAAATCAATCGGATATATCTTCAGTACCAACAACTGAAAAAGAAATCGAATCTAACGATGTTGAAATGGAGAAAGCCGATGAGAAAATCTCTGAAAAAATTATACTTAAACAGACAGAACAACAACAATCGGATACTGCTGAAATTGAAAATGATGTAGAGAAAAAATCCGAAATCATTGAACAGGCAGGAAAACTACTAGAAAAGGAACAGGAGCAGAAAATTTTAGATGAGACTGAAAATAAATTATTATTGGAAGAGTGCATCTCCGAATCAAATGGAGACTCAAAAAATCTTTGTGAAAAAATGGAAGAATCGTGTAATGTTGCTGACGCCGCAGAAGCTACAGAGAAAAGCAAAGAAATTCGTGTTGAAGCTAAAGTAGAAGAAAGTGTTGAAAAAATAACTAAAATGGATGTAGATGATGGTGAAGATGAAGGACATAATGACGACGATGAAAAAATGGACAATACAGAAAATGTTGTAGCTAAAATTAAAACGGCTGATAATGAAACAAAAGCGACCGTAAAAAAAGCAGCTGCTAGCGGTGATGTTTCTGCAAAAAACACCGACACAGACACTTCCAGCAATAGTACCACGACTACGACTATAAACATAAACAACAACATTTCATGCACGAACAGCAGCAGCAACACAACCAACAGCACCACCGTCACAAAAACCAACAATTCTTCCCCTGAAGTTGTCACAGAAAACTCTGTTAAAGGTGGCAATGGTGTTGTAACCGGCGATATTCCAGTCGATATTCCAAACTCTGCTGACTCTGACGCTGACACTACTACTACCACTACAAAGAAATCTAAAGACTTGGCTGATGACAAGGCTGAATCTGTAGCAGATGTACAAGTTGAAAATGAAACAGCTGTGCTATGCACTGATACAACAACAGACATTATCGACGATGTTGCTCTGCTTAAAGCTGCAACAGCTGACCCAAATGCTATTACAGACAATACAGATGGAAATGTCATACTCACAGAATCTGTAGATGGCATAACTACAACAGACTTAAGCCCAGCCGCAGCCAACACTGCCGACAGTGTTACGTGGTCGCTGTTTGCTAAAAAAACACATTTAGGTAATGGAAACAATACAACAGCAACACCGCTGGTGGATACCGAAGAAATGGCAAATTAAAAATATCCACGATTTTTATACACATTTTTCCCATAACCCTTCTTCTTTCTTCCTCCCAACAAACCATTAATTATTTCCTTACAACTAACAAAGAGACTTTGAATGCAAAAACAAAAACAGAGAAAGTCCGAACAACTGAGAGAGAAAAATAAAACAACAATAAATTATAAAAAAATTTGATTAAATCAGACACGAGTAGACGACATAAACTCTTATACGAGTACATATACTCAAAAATACAACAACCACTTATACTATACTTGTGCTATAGTAGTACTAAACTTTAAGAATGACAAAATTCTACATGTAGTAGCAAAAAAAGACAAACTGCCTGCAGAATGATACATACCAGCAGCTGCAGTAAACGCTTTTTTAAACAAACGAAAAACAAAAAATATATGTATTACAACAGAACTTTTATTTATTCTTCTTTTTATTGACGAATATAATTTCTTTGGCTCAGACAGTATGAAACAATCTAAAACATGCCGCAGCCAATTTTCCTATATTTTACAAAAAAATATTCCTATTTCTTTTCATATAGGTATTTTTTTTTCTTTAAATTTAAGTACTACATTAGTTTCCATAATAAATAAAAAAATAAAATCATAATAGTAATTATGAAGACTATAAAGATATTACGTATTGAAAATGAAATGAATACTTTAAAAGAAAAGAATAAAATTAATGAAAATAAAAATACTATTTCAACTTTTAATTAAAAAAATCAGACATAATAAACATAATAAAAAGAAAACCAATATTAATTATAAAATAATTAATGACATAAATAAAACAAAACAAAAATAATAATAAATATATAGTAATTATATTAAAAAAGAAAATCGGTGACTTTTGATTTCAGACTCTTGATTGCATACGATGATAATGATGATGATAAATTATATAATAAAATAAATTCTCTGAGTAATGTTTAATAAACATATTAATTGCATAATTGAATGTGAGAATAAATAAATTGTACGAATGTGTTTTAATGTTTTTATTATTCTTGGCGTGAACCACCCGCTGCACAGTGGGAGCGATCGTTAAAGTAGTGATAATGAATTTGAAATATTTAATTCAACTGTGTTCAACCACAGTTTTGAAAAGTTTCAAACCTTTCATCTTATGAAAAAACTTTTATAAGCCATCTGAGAGTTTATATGAGAACTCACAAATATTCAAAAAAATCACATCATACTACGTGTAGTAGACTATGAAACTTATACAAACCAAAACCCAACAAACAACTTTTATTCGAAATGGCCCGATTTTATTTTGCTACACTTCTATACAATACACTTATTATAATGTGATTTTTTAAAATTATTTGTGAGTTCTCATATAAATTCTCAGATGATTTACAAAAGTCTTTTCATAAGATGAGAGGTTTGAAACTTTTCTAAATTATGGTTGGAGTCTGATGGACTCCCTTCATCTCATGAGGTTGGCATGAACCGGTCGAAATACCAGCTGTTTATTATATGGATACGTGCCGGCAACGATTAACACTATCATGTATTAAAGACCTATTTATATATCCCTCCTTTGCAGGTATTGTAGCGAAAATTTTACCGCAAGAATAATATAAAAAATAAAGTGGCTATTAGGAATTCTCACTATTCTCAGCTCTCTCCAAAGTCTCCTATGCGGTACCATCGCATACGCTATATCTCGCCTTAACTGGCATTACCGAATAGGCGCACCTCAAGATGCTGTGCGACTTTTAATTTTTTTGAAAATGATAAAATACTTGAGTATTACTGGTGCTACTGCTTTGCATTCAGTCAACCCAGAAGACAAATCTTGTGGTTGGAAAATACACCAGATACAGAATATACAATGGAAATACTTAAGAAAATATACTGAGGAAACTGAACTTTAAATCCACATGAGGGTCTTATTGTTTGGCTCTTTTCTTCTTTGAAAGGATCTCTTCAATTTTAAGTTAAACCCATACCTTGGGCCAACTTTGATTGTTTTATCTTTTCAAAGATGTAATTCATCATATTCAAACTCTCACTACATCGGTGAAGCGGTACTGCCAATCTCTGGCTTTCATTTGGAATTTCGCAAATTCAATTAAAGCGAAATTGTTATGTTTCTCCAGAAGATATAAATTTTTTCTCTTGCAATGTGGATTCATTGGAACAAAATGCCTGCAGTAGAAAGCTAAACTCAGCTAATTTCCCTGACATCATATTAGCTTGGAAAGCAACAAAGACCTTTAATCTGCATTTGTAGGAACACCAATGACTTTATCTGGGCTGTAATGCCTATTTGAGCTAGAGACAATTGTGGTTAACATTAACGTCTGTACCTGCCATATCGCCATAACATGTCGGTGGCCGTGCACGGTGGGCTGACACCATGCACAAATACCTTGTTGAGGTGTTAACGTCCATCTAAAACCTCTTCGTATACCACATTTGCAGTGCTATTATCGGCTGGACCAAAATCCATCAGTTCTTGCGTTCTAACCAAGTGCCAACTCTTGAGAAATTGAACCAGAAATTAATTAAATATTATATATGTACATACATGTGTATGTATATTATTTATTAAAAATTTTCTATAAATTATTAAAAATAGTATTTCTATTGAAATGAAATTGCAAATACATATATACATAAATACATATTTCTTATATATAATGCAATTATTAAATTGCTTTCAATACGAAAAATGAAAAAAAAATCATGATTTCAGAAAATGTGTGCTCTCTTTTCCTTCGACTTCTCCATATTTTGTAAAATGAAATTTCTTATGTTTGCCAACGGTGACGCTGGTTTGTTGCAACATCGATTTTAATTTATTTTTAAATTTTTAATAGTTCCGGGTTTTTATCTCCGTAAATTGTGTGCTTCAACCGATTTTGAATGGAGATACATTTTCTGTTATTTATCGCTTTCGAAAATATTTTGCTAGTCATTGTTTTCGATCTTGCAAAGAGCAATTTAGCTTAAATTCAATATGAAGAAGTTCACTATATATATACACATGCGGGGTATGTTCAAAAAATAAAGTGAAATTTATTAGGATTGATAGGATAATATTGCCCTAATTCTAAAAGAATGTAATTATTCAACTTACGTAGCAGAGCAGAACAACTAAACAACTATTTTCGAAAGCCGCTACACATTGGCCTCGATATGAGTACCAACAAAGTGGATATTAATTGTTCTTAAAAACTTTATTGATTTATCAATTTCTATTTCCTCTCTCTGAATTCGTGTGTAATGCCCTTATGGCAGCTCTTTTTGCAGTCCTGAAAGCATTTCTGATATTCATATTTTTATCAATTCGTTTTTATTTAAAAAGTGTGCTAAACGGTCTCCTTTTATTGATCTCTTCAAACTTGGAAACAGGAAAGTCGAATCTGCTAAATGCTTTGACTGAGACATAATTCTCTAAAAAAGCTTTTGGCGAAACAAATTGTGGCTTTTTCGCCGATTTTCCACAACAAATTTCAACGTTTTCTCAACATTTTCATTGATTGTTGTACTGGGGCGTCTAGGGAGAGCGTCATCATTCTTATCCTCTCGTCCTTCTTTAGAAAGCTTGTATGGGGGTCCTTCTTTAGAAAGCTTGTATGGGGGTCCCTCAAATATTTCTGACTCAGAGTACAATCACCAAATGCAACTTTCAGTCTTTCTTGAAAACTCAGTAAATAATTTCTAACTTTTGCGACTCGCACAAACAAAGAAACATGTAAGAGATCAGTGTAACAACATTTGAGAAATAAGAACCATAATCGAACCGACTTCGTATACGTTACCTGCAAGATCAAAGTAAATAAAATGTGATTTAGTTATTTACAAATAAGAAGTAGATAATTTATTTTACCAGCAGACAACATATAATTATTATATTAATCTTACTATTATGTCGCAGCAGCGCCGTTGTAAAGAAGTTGAACCACGGTTTTCAATTTGTGTTAAGAGTGAAAACGCCTTAACGAAAATCATGCTGCAGAGGTGCTACATATACGATAAACTTTTACTTTTTTAAATAAAAACATACACATTGAAATCAAAACAAATGAGTCATATGTCGGTGTACTATGACAAACCTTTGTAATTAAAAAGAACATCGCAAAAACGACGTCAAAATTGTACACTGAAAAAAGCGACCGATAAAAGTTGTTTGCGGAAGTAAAATACAATTAGCGTAGCATTAAAATTGTAAACTTTTATCAAAATAGATTATATTTACATAATTATGCGTTTTTATTAAAAAAAATATGAGATTTTTATTAGTAATTGAGTAATTGTTCAATCTAAAATAGATACGTGTAATATTGCGGGATGATCTTTCCATTTCTGCGCTCCTGCTTAGGGCATAAGTACACAGTAAATTCCCACGCTCACAAACACTTACACAACAAGTAAAGATAAATAAATTTGATAAACACTATTTTGGCTATATATTGTAGATTTGAAAACAAATTTTACAAAAAACACCGAAAACTAAATAAAATATAATTTAGCCGCGCACCTTCATTAACAGATCTTGCACAAATTTCAATTCATTCAGTAGCCAAACTTTTCGATCACCACACACGAGTACAAAAAAAATATTTTAATTACCAAAAGAAAAAAATTACATTTTATTTCTGTTAATCCATTTATTACGTTAAAAAAATATTTAAACGTTAATTACAAAGCAAAACCGAAGAAGAAATGGCTCTTGTGCCAACAACCTACAGCGATCTTGCACTTGAATTCAAACGTCCGCGTTATTATCCGCCATACGATTTTCATTTATATCCCTACCTTTGGGATGATCCACGTCTATTGTGGCCCTCTAGTTCGCTGTTAAATCCAATGGACGAATTAGTAACCCGCCGCGTACGCAATCAATATATACAATCCCATTTACTTGACTGGTCGTATCCTCTCGTCTGGGATAATCTCTACAATGGTGAACGCGTTCGCATTGATGAAAAAGGCTTCCAGGTAAACATCGATGTTAGCCAATTTAGGCCACACGAAATAGAGGTCAAGACAAACGAGGATTATATCATTGTGGAGGGTAAGCATGGCAGACGTACCGAAAGCGGCAACAATTATGTGGAACGTCGCTTTCTTCGCAAGTACTTACTGCCCAGGGGCTTCAATGCCAACGATGTTATATCCGATTTGTCCACGAATGGTTATTTGACCATAAGATGCCCACCGCCACCACCACCTAAGAAAACATTTAAAAATATTGAACGCTCGGTGAGCATCAATGAAACTGGCAAATACGCCATACCTTGGAAATATTAATGAAACGAGCAAAGAAAATCTGAAGCAGAATGTATTGACAGTAGCCAACAAGAAGAAAGTGCAAGTGTATGTGTAAAACAAAAAAAAAACAAAAAAAACATACAATTTACATGTTTATTAACCTTGTGTCGTCCGTTGAATCTGTAAAAGCTAAAAGTATAAACAATATCATGAGATTGGCAAATAAACAACAATATTGAAAATTCTAAAACAAAAAACCAGTTAAAGAAAATTAAATTTTATTTAAAAAAGTGTTTTGAAAAAGAAGCAAATAAATTTTACTTTCTAACACAAAATACAAAAGTGAAAATGGTTTTAATGCAAATACGACTATATGGTTTTGCCTAAGAAAAAAATGGGTATTTAGATATACAAAGTATCAGCCACATATCACGCCTGACTGTTTGTTTGAATTTTGTGACATTATTAGATCTAGAAGTGTCCCCGTTTCCTAAGCCTATCTAAGCGTCCCCAAGCCATATATTGGGAGCACCCAGCAAAAGCCAGGAAGGCTTCGACATGCAATTAGGAACCATTAATTTTGCTAATATAGTACTCAGCAGGGTATTCATACAATCGGATTTTTCTTAAAACGATTAATCACTTGATTAATTTACCAATGCTTTGGTTTAATGAGTTAATTTTATTATTTATAGTTTTTTTATAATTCAAGTGATTTCAATCAATTAAAATGCATAATTTATTTCGATTTTATTAAGGCAAAAACAATGACATAACAAATACAAGAACAATTCTTGAACCAAAACGAGCAAACAAAAAAAACTTTCACGAATATATAATGCAAATTATATTTTAACTTCAAAAATTTATGATGTATTCTAGTAGATATTATAATAAAGAAATCTCTTAGAATAATAATTTGATTGAAATGTGAACTTATTTTCCTTAGTTCTGATAAAACTTTACTTGGGAAAAACACTTTCTTTCTTTCTTAGATGTTGAAGAACTCGGATGCAATCCAGGCCTTCTTTCAACATATACAATTCTATATTATGACATTTCAGTAATGATTTAATTTTTTTTTTTCAATTTTTAGCTAGTTTCGGGTAGTTTTCTGAAAAGATTATTTGTGTTAGTAGAGAGAGCTTCTTCTGCTGTCAGGTAGTCATCAGGCTTATCTTGTCAAAGCTCAGCATCGAACGTTATTTCCAATTTCATAGTTTTTGCTTTTTGTGCTGCATTTTAATAAATTATTGACAAAAGGGAATATGTCTGAGTGGAAGTACAAGAAGTACTGTTCAAGAAAGATATCCTAATAAAATGTAAATCTGAAGCGTTTTTGATTTCACAGTCCAGGCCATGGCTTCCTAGCTTTTTTCTAAATCAACGAATATTAAGGTCAATTTTTATTTTTTTGTTGTACCCAACAACTTCGTCGATATTCTGAATATAGAAAGTAGGAGGCTGCATTTCAACGTTTATTTGACGCATCTGAACGTTTCAACAGATGATATGCAATTTTCTACATATTCAACTTACTATCGTCATGACGCACAGTAGAGGAAAACTTATGACAAGAAAAAAATAACCACCGTCATTGCTGGCATTCAAACTCGGGCAGCTTAGCATTGAAGCAGTTCTCGTATGCGATTTTCTCATAAAATGTATATAAATGCAATTTGTTTTTACATTCAAATAAACCATCTAACCAGTGAATTTGCATTTGCTTTGAAAAGTATCCAAAAGTTTTTATCTGGAACGTTTCTGAATTAGTTTGTGCGAGTTAATACAGTAAAAAAGTTATGCACTTGGAACAGGCCTTATATTTCAAAATGTGCAGTTACGGTTACTTATTTATGTTTGGCACATTTGAAGAGTAATTTTCTAATTATATATACTTTTCTTCTTGGTATCGCTGAATCAAATACAACAAAAGACTTACTCATCTATTTATAAAAATCTCAGAATTATGAAATCTTGTTCCCTTAACTGTGACCGCTCTGTGTATGTAAAATATAATGAACTCGATTTTGTGTATATAAAGGAAATAAAACAATTTTCAAGGTCATAAAACCTAAAAATACATTTAAGTCTCGTCAATTTTATTTGTATTTATAAGAAGAAAAAAAATATACATACATAAATATAAACTAATTTTGATTATTTTGAAAATTCAAAGCACAGTGGCGCCGATCTGAAAAGAAATTATGATAAATATACATATGTACATGTACCTAAAAATGTATACACGAACTATGTAAGAAATTATTAATTATTTTATAGCATTTTGCACTGAACACTGAAATACGAATTCAACATCATTCGTATTTCAATTAGTAAACAATTGAAAAATTTTTTAAATAATTTTCCCTAAGTTATGTCATATAAAAAATTTTACAATATCGGCGAATTTGACGAATTTGTTCACTTTATTTTTTTCAATTGCCTGTATTATGAATGACGACGTCGACGTCACATCAACGCGACAGCAAAAAATTTTCACTTTTCTAGTCGTTGTCGACAGAAATTGACTTCTGGGGCCAAATTACGGCACTCGATATCCATCGAAATTTGTATTTGAATTATATTGAAATTTCGATCGATATCGAATGCGGTAATTTGGCCCCTGGTAACATGTTCTATTAATATTTTACGCTTTACAGAATCTCAAAAGGCTGTTAATAATAATTATTTACTGTCGACAAATAAATGACATGTGACAATTTTTTGCTGTCGTGTTAATGTTACATCGACGTCGTTATTCATAATACGGGCGAATATCTCAAAAACCATTTCTTGTACAAAAATTATTCTTATGACCTGTTAAAGGAAATATTTGGTGCTACAAAATAAAAACAATTTTTCATTAAATTTGCTGTTTATTTAGTCAATCAAATAAAATATTCGTTTGAAAACCTTTCATGATCTTCAAACAACAGTTAGAGCTATTATGTACTAAAAAATGTAAAATTTTTATCCGATGGTATTAATAAAACGAAATCGAGCCGCTGGCCAAATTTCATCCAAATCGAAAGGAGCCTTTTCTAACTATTAATCGACGTGACATGAAATTACCTATATTGCAAAAAGTTTTATTTGTATGTGGATGCTTTCTTCATATGTACATACACATGTAATTTTTTATTCTCCTATTAGTTTTAATATTCTAAAATAAATATTTGCTACCCATAATATTTGTTTTCGAAGTGGTACATTCACTTCTCATATTCCTAGTAGATAAAAAAATACGTAAAATATTACCAAAGTTTGACAGTTGATTACGCTACATACATCTGTCACATTACTTGTCATATCATTACCCTGTTTCGCCAAATTACCATGGACGGATATAAAATTCAACATGTACATACAAATAATAAAACTTTTTTATCAAAATGCATGTATAGTTCAGGCAATGTATATTTTGCGGTCGCTATAATCTTCCTACCGAGGGGACGGACTCCTTCGCTCAACGGTCCACCACCACGTGGAGGTGATATGGAGTGGCCATCGTGGGATTTGAACCCCGTTTACTTGTTTGGTTTAATCGGTTAATATTGGGTTAATATTTTAACCGACTATTAAGAAATTTTTGTAAATTGATTAATTTCGATTTATAAATTGTTCATTATTAAAAAATTACAATAACAACCAAAATAACAATTACTGAACGAAATGAAGCAGAAGACGAAATATTTTAGAATTGAAGAATAATTATTATGTTTAGAATTTTAATTCGTCGCTCATTGAATGTAATCCTTGATTCTGGTTTGAATTATTTACTATGGCATTATTGGCTTTTACTAGAACCATTGCTTATTTTCTTTACGGTCACGTCCAACTATTGTAAGGTTTTCTCAACATATTAGTTTTATATATGCGAAGAAACAAATACATATACATATGTATAATCCTATAAAAAATATGATATACTAAATTGTATTAATTCTGTTAATATACTGAAGTTAAATAGTCGGATAATAACCAATTTTAAATTAATGAAACAGATGATCGGATAGCAATCAACCGATTAACGGTTAGCTTATTGAATACTCCACCCACGTTAGACTTTTTCTTGTGGGGTTTTCTCAAGTCGCATGTCCTCAAAGTCAACATAATCTGTTCCATCGGTCGAATTCAGCATGATTTATACGCCGGAGTCATGAAAAAATTAACATTTTGGATGCGCTCCACCTCGACAAGAGCCGTTATTCCATTTACCGTCGTCGTCGTCATCAATTTAATATCAATACCAATTTTTATCGACATCGTCATCAATTAGATACAAAACTGGTATTCCATAACAACAATGTAAGGATATCGATGGTTTATCGTTTTTTAAAGCACATCTCTAATAATTTGGACAACTGGTTAGTTGTGTTTTCAGTTTTTGTTAAAAACTTTTCTTTCATTTTCTTTCAATATTTTTTTTTTATTTCTAATAAATCTTTTTGGTCCCTACTTAAGTCTTTCAGGTTTCGTTTCATTGAAGATATTGAATTACCAATTACCTTTAAATGCTGCGGCTGTTCATCACTGTGCTTTTGGAGCAATTCGTAATGATCGCTCGATGGAGTCTGTTTCTTTAAATCAGATTTTTCCTTTGCTCTTAACGGGTTGCAATTTTAGACGCTTTGAGAACAGATCGTAGATGCTAACTCCTTTAGTTGCTTCTGAAACTGAAGCAGGTTTGCCACAGATTCTTCTAGGGGGCTAAGTACTACTTGTTTGTAAATTCCGCCTCCAGTAGACGTGCACTCTGCCTTGTTTGTGACTAATATTTTTTTCACTTTAAATCTCACCAAACTGTTCAGAAATGTTTTTTCATACAGCTCTTTTCGGTGGACCAAGGGCATTTAGTGTAATATATACTCTTTCCCACTGCTCTTTCAAATCACACGGAAAACTGCCTTTTTGGCAAGTGAAGGATTTATTTTCATCTCCTCCACTAACTTCTGGAATTGCACAACGTTTGTAATGTTCTTATTTTTCCATTTTTTGATACAGATTAATTATTATTGAAAAAAATAAAACTGTTTCGACACCAATAAGACTGGCTATAAAATCAGAGTCAATTTATATCGATGCCAACGTTAACGTTGCGTACGGCATACCAATATTACATCGATGCTTATCGATAACACTTGATATTGACAATGGGCATACCGATTTGCAACTAAATGGAATAAGGGTGATTATAATCTACACACACATACATAATGTCATCAATAGGCTTTTCAGAAAAATAATAAATTTCAGTTTTGTCTCACATTCGTTTAATTTTATTTAAATTTGAAGATAGGAATTGCTTAATGAAATACCCTTTAGAATCAACCCTCAGTAATTTCAAATACAAACGACCAGAGAAAAATTTCAAATACTTAATAAAAGCTTTAACCATAGCATAAGACAAGGAAGCGAGCTGACTTTATTGCTATGGGTTTCCGTAATTTAAATTTTTATAAAACTTAGCTCACTAAAGTAAGTCATCTTATGCAGGCATTTCTGATGAAGACGCAATTTGAATTTAAATTCCATAATTGCCGAGGTGGCCAATTTTTTTAGTTCAATCCAATAGACATATACATTGCCACGCCCACGAAGTTCCGTGATTTACTTAGAAATTTAAGCATAAATTAAACGCACATATGCAAATATAATGTGTACATATATTTTACGTACTTATTTATGTATTTTAAAACAGTTTCTTATAACTTATAAATTTAATAACACTACGATTGTAATCAAATTAAAACTAGTCAGTTCAACTTTTTTTCAAATTGTTGGAAATTAAATCTATTTCTTTTTTAAAATCACATTTCTTAATTTTTCTCCTTTTTACCGGCTCCCTCGGTTTCTTCCGTTTTAATAAAAGGTGTTTCGACACGTTGAATTGGAATTTCACGCGCTTTTTCTTCTATCTGTGGCTTAGGAACATTAACCGTTAAAATACCATCTGATGACAATGTAGAAATTGCCTTATCTGCTTCAAATCCTGTAGGCAATACCAAACGACGGACCAAGTGTCTAGAAACGTAGCCATTGTCCATCTGCTGCTCTTCCGATTTACCTTCCACAATCACATGGTTGTCTACAACTTTGACTGTAAGTTCCTCAGGTTTAAATTCAGATACATTCATAGAAACTTGATAGCCATCCTTATTGACTTCACCCATTTGTTCTTGCACTAAACGATTCAGTTGATTCCATGGAGCCATTCGCCAAGTACTAGCAAAAGGATATTCATAAAACGGTGAAGAAGGCATGGCCAAGCGCCTTAAATCTTCTGCCATACGCCACAAAATCGGTAGTGAACGCATTCTTAATATAGAGTGTAACGTTGTTTACTGGAATAAATCGTATTATCAATTGCTTCTTTAGTTATTTGTTTACTGATAGAAGGACGTTACAATCCAACCATTTATATACCAACCAGTTTGTTTACTAGAAAATTCTCTTATTCATAATTGGTATCGAGAAAGTTCTCTTTTTTATCAGCAATATTTTTCTGAGTACTCTCTTTTATTTTATTGTTATAATTTTAGTGAAAATTGTCAACGAGTTGGCAGCAATATATTTGTGAGTAAATATTTCTTGGTGTGAGAGCAGTGAGTATTTCAAAAAGATTTGAATCAAAGATACAATAATAGAACTGTTCTCATCATGGTTCATATGTGTGCGTGCGCATCAATGTTTATTATTTTAACTAGACAGGTATTTGTTTATCAAATGTGCAAATATCAATGAGGATGAGTAATTGTGCTAAATGGTTCATATAACGAACTTTCAAGAAAGTTGTGGAATATACACAATGAAATTCGTGATGAAATTTAGTCTCATAATGAAATAATCCAATATAATATAATAACGTGTTCATTGCGTACACACGTACATATGCATGTATGTACATTCATGCATACATGCGTATAAATGCAAACATATGTACATGGACGTGTAGAACTTGGGTATAATAATTATACATTATTTTTATTATTATCATACAATAATTTTTAAATTTCGTACTCCAGGACGTGCTCCAATAAGATCCTTACATACATATACACATGCATGCATATGTATGCATATGTCTATGTAGGTAACATGTCGGCTAATTTTGAATCTTAAGGCTACCAAGTACTTCGCAACTATTCTGACTGAGACTTGAATTACTCTTCAATGTAAAACTAATTACATATTACAACTTTGGGATGATGTAGGTGGTAGTCAATTGCCGGACTCTGAATTGCTTTGCAATTTAATTTAAGTTAACTTTCGAAACGTTTTCTTCTAGTTAACATCTTGGTAACTGATTTTCCGTTGAGTTTTTAAGTAAACTAAAAGTTAATTGCTTACTCGTTGGCTGAAAACTAAATCTTTGAATCAATGTAACTGATGATGATTTAGTTGTTGATTTATATTTGGAAGTAAAGTAAAATAGTTTAAGTAAATTTTCATAGGGGTAGTTACATAAGTGTATATTTTTTAAATAAAATTATTTGTTTCATACATATCTTTTCGATTAGCAATAGCAGTTTTTCTGTAGTTTCAAAATATTAATATGTATATCATTTCGAACATGTAACATGCTGGGCTGATTTCCTAAACTAATATAGAAAATATGTATTAAACGTTTTAAATTTTCAAAAACTTGCAGCTAAACTAAATTTATAAGGCAAAAAACATTTCTAAAAATATTTAAGGCCCTAAAATTGCAAATCAGTTTATAGGAAAACAATAAAAAATTAAATTGAAAATTGTACTCAATTATTCTTATCCAACAAACGTATGTATATTGAAAATCAATCCAACAAACTTATAGAAATCAATGTTTTTCTTCGCTTTCCAAACTGTTTTAATGGAATAAAAGAGAGCAAAGAGCTTAAAGTTCTTTCAACTTTTGTTTTGTGCGTATGTAAATAAATTTGAACTAAAAAATCAAATTTGACTAACAAAATGATTTACTGCCAGTTTTAATAGAAAAAATAAACATTTCGTTTGGGATTTTATGCATACATATCTATGTACATACATACGTACATACATATCTATGTTGTTTTAATATAACATCCAGGCAAAAATTTTTGTTTTATTTACAATAACCGATAGGTATGTACATACAGACATACATACATACATACATACATACATACATACATACATACATATGTATGGCTGTAGTTATAAAATTCGAGCCTCTGTTTTTTTTTTTAAACAGTTTTTATAAATAATGAAAAATTATAAACTAATGGGTATGTATATATATACATACATATGTACATACATACATATGTACATATAAAACAAACCTCTTATTTCATAAAGGTTTGGCTTATTGTTTCATCTTGATTTAAAATATTTTGATTGGGTGAATGTACTTGCATATGTGCATACATATGTATGTATGCACACATGTACATAGTATGTATAAATAAAAGTAATATATTTACTATCTATGTATGTATGTACATATGTATATAAAAATTATATATTGTTTCATATACATATGTATGATTGTATGGATGTACATACATATGTACATACATTCATATGAATGTACGTTGGTACCAATGGTTACACTGCTCTTTTGTTGAAATAGGTTAGTTACATGTGCTTATGTAAGAACATACAACGAATGATAAACGAAAAGTTTTTATGCATACATATCTACAGACATATGTATGTAAATATCCATATGTATATATATATATATATATATATATATATATATATGTATGTATATATTCATACATATATGTATATATGGGTTTCCAGAAACTTCTATTTCGCTGATATTCCCACAGTGTTTAAGGAAAGTACTAGAAGCTTTCAACTTTATGAGTGCGTGTACGTACACTCAAATATGATTACGCACTCTCTTGTGGTCTTAAGAGAGAGCAAAAGATATATATATATATATATATATATATATATGTTTTTTGATTTCAAAGAGTATGTCTGTTCATCTCAAGAGATAAGTCGAATATACTCCCCTCAAAATACATTGGAAATTAAAAATGGTTTAATGACCAACAGGAGTGCCATTTATTTCTTCCACAGCTTTAAAGAAATCAGAATAAAATACCCAAAATAACACAGAAATAACAAGAGAAAAGAAATGTATGTATGGGTATCAAGGCACATCTAGTATAGATGCGCCTTGATGTGTATTATGATTAATTTAAAAATTCTATGTTCAATATGCACATAATTTTATTTTAAATTTCTACGTTTTACATCGTATAATTATTAGTGTCGTTAATGTTTACAAGGATCCGGTATATTACTGTAAACCTTCTCTCTTTGACCACTCCAACCAAGATCCCAAATATGGCTTGGCACTAAAATAGAAGAAAAAAGTTCAAGTTAGGAAGGTTTTTGTTTAGTCCACGTTTGTACCTTCAACTTTGAACTTGGCCGTCTTTTTTTTTATCGGGTGTATGTATTATATATCATTCAAAGTTGTTTTTGTGCTTTTATATAAATGTACATACAAACATTTACATCTTTTGTTAATTAACTAACGCAACGTTGAGCGGTAAAAATTTTTAATATGAGGCATTATTTTTAAAATGCAACAATTAACCTTAAACAGCTTTTTAATGCTCTTTGCAAAACAATTAATCGTTATCGCAATAAATGTATCCATATGATGCAATTGGCTGAAGTAGACAACACTATGACTACAAAGCACAGGATCCTTCGTACTGTGAAAAAAACGACGAGGTAGAGAATAAAATTATTGCAACAAAATATCTTTATTCTTTCTTTACCTGGTGGGTTATCGAATATTGGAAGGTAAAAAAATAATTTATATGTATGTGAAAAGAGCGCACGGGGTCGAAAGACACCGGCGAGGAACTAAGTTTCTTACAATTTTTATCTAAAATTGCTGTGAATTTAAACCGATTCCAATCGGAACATTTGAAGAAACCTCTAGAACTCTAAAAAACCATTTTTTATGTTTAAATGATCTGCTCATAGATTCCATAAATAAACCAGCTCCTGACATTTAAAACCACCGCTAACACGGTGATCGACCGACGTTCGTGAAATATCGTGAAGAAAATAATTCGAAAAAAGTGATTTTTTTATATCAAACGAAAACTGCAGTATTCAACTCTTATCAAGTTTAAATTGGTTGATTCATACAAAAGCTATAACAGTTTTAGCCCGAAGAGCTCAAAAGCATAGAAAACCGCTAAAGCCAGGTTACAAAAGCTTTGAGTTAAAATTACTGGGAAGTTACATTATTCTTATTATGTTTCCATATTTCTTATTATGTTTTTGTTTTCTGCAACTCAAGCTGCTCGAATTAGTTAGGATTTTTTTTTGCAAACCACGCGAGTATGACATTTTGTGCCAACGGAAATAAAATAGCGTATATTCGTTGCGTGGCACTGTCTTCCAAAATGTAGTGTGTTATCAACTAAAGCCATATCTCCGATAGAGACAAGAAAATTATTGGTGTTGGTTAATGACTTCCTGAATCTGAATACGATTCCACGAAATTGGACAGAATTCCCTGTATTTTCAACTAGTCATCTACCTAAATACATTTAGTGCACTTATAAACTTACTTTTTCCACCCATTAGCTTTTGCTAAATCAGCACCCATTTGAGCATATTGACCTCCGAGGCAACTAAATATCACTACAGCGTCTTTAGGCGGTTTTTCGGCACCGTATTTCATAGAAAACTCATTATCACTTAACTTTAAAGCTTCCTCCAGTTCCATAACTGTTATGTACATGCATAAAATAGTATCATTAAATAAAAAAGCAAGTTAGCAAACTTCATTACATAACTTACATGGTATATTAATGCTGGTAGGAATAGTGCCATCCTTTTGTATTAATTCCTTGCTTCTCACATCAATTAAGTATTTCTCCGGGTGATTTGGTAGATCCTTAACCTCTTCATAACTAGCAAAATCACCATTTACGCTATCGGCTGTGACTGCGTAAAAAATGGCAAAAACCAGCACAAATCCAAAAACTAAATGCCTCATGCTAATATTTAATCAGATTGACGGTTAAAACTAAATTATTTCAATTGTGTTCAACTCGTGTTTGTAATCTGTACTGACATTAAAAATGAGAATCCAATTTATATAAAAATTTGCGCACAATAACAAATCGGCCTTAATTTAAATTACTACCCTTCATTAAAAAAAAGGGAAGAGGTGTGTTCCATTAAAATCATGCAAATTAAAGCTATCAAAGCACACATTAGATTAGTCAAACATATTTACACTGAAAGTAACGCAGGTGCCAGTTTGAGATGTTGATTATTATTTCAAGTGTTTAAGAATAAACCTTAGGTTTCTGAAAATCCCATACAGTAACTTGAAAGATTTGTTACTTCTTTAATGTGGCATGTACATTTTTGATAAACAATTACGTAAATATTTTAATTCAAAGTTGAAAATTGTTATGTTTCAATCGATTATCAGGTTAAATGTAATTTTGAGCTCAGATTTTAACATTTATGATAAGATCATTATGAACAGATTGACGCATAATAACAGAAACGCATAATAAAAAGTTGAAAAGAGATTAGAACATGTTGTTGGATTTGGTTTTTGAGATTATGAAAAATCCCTTCGACTCCAGGGCTTTTTCAGGAGACCTGAGAAAAAGTTTAAGCTACCGAAACTTTAAATTAACAAGGCTTCTGACAATCAGGATGGATATGGAAAAATTCAAACTAATGAGAGAGTATGAAAATTTTAACTTTTTACTGTGAAAACCCGGTTTTTTCTTTTCAGTCACAAATGATAATACCAGCAAAACGCTGATGAGATGGCGTAGCGGCCTCGAAATCAGTGCTGATATATTCTGCTAGTTTCATAATTATAAAAAATATTCGGAATAGAATTTCAACAAATTCATAAAATAACTTGCAAATAACAGATTAGAACTTAGAGCCTGTTCAATAATTTTTCAGCTTTCCTTTTTGCTTTATTTTGTTTTTATATAAGAAACTATATATAATTTTGTTGCATATATACATATCTCAAATATAAAGCCTGTTTTTTAAAACTGCAAATCTGTAATCACTCGATTCCCACAGAAATTTATAAAAAAATCGGGATATTTTCATACTTCCAGCATAAGTAGGGACCATCCTTTGAGATCATCTATATTAACAATATCTCTCGGCTTTGAGTTTTCCCACAAATTACCTTTGAATTTTCCCGGCAAACCTTGTATTTTTAACAGGACTTGACTCCTGTCGTACGCCCTCGCATTCATAGTGAAACTAGGTGGGAATTTTGTAATAAAAACGTACGGAAACTTTCGAAAATTCACCATTATATAGAAAGGGAATAATGTACTCAGGGTCAAAAAATTCAAAATAGACGGCACAATGGAGGAAGATTATGGAGTCGCCATTCCACAAATGAAAGAATGTAAGATTTAAAAAAATATTCTAGACACTATAGCGAGAAAATATAGGACTAAGTTTTGAAACGCATCGGTCGCAACACGGGCTGGCATTGTTATCGTATGGCGCACGGTCTGCAGTAATGTTGGTAGCTGGCTGTCCAGTTAGACTTTGTCATTGCTCACTTTGTATTACCCAACATGTATAACGGCCACTGAAATAATGTTAATGGATTCGAAAGATCGCATATTTGAAAATTTTGTATTGGTAACAAAAAAAATGCTTGGGAATTAATATTTTTCAGTGTATTAAAATTATACATAAATATCGAACTAATATTCTATTTAATTCTTATTAAAAAATGTTAACTAGAGACGAGCGTACGCGGTCACGAAAATAAATATGCATGTTTAGATATCTCTTGCGTGCTTTCGTAAAAATTATAAAATATAAACTAAAAGGTGGAATCATCATCAAAGTATAGTCGAGCAGAGTAGAAAAAATTGCGTTAATATAAATCGATCGATGTTTAAAGAAATTGCTCAGTATTCCGGCTTAACAATTTAAAGTTGAATGAAAAAAGTAATTGCGTATTAAAGTTTAAAAAATTAGCAATAATTTTCAAAGGACCGTTCCAGAGAGAAGAATGCCTGCATAGTACACGTATTCAGTTCCCAGTTAAAATTGCATTTGGGATTGCCATAAGCAAGTCATAAGGGCAGCGCCGAAAGTGTCCGCCATAATTCTAGATGTGTAATGCCTTTCCCAAGGCCAGCTATTTGCGCCATACTGCCGGTCCTTAAAACCATCCCTAACTTTTCATTTATGTATATAATCATTGTTCTATTTTTCTATTTTTTTATTTCAATACAATAATATTTATTTTAATTATAATATTAATCAAGCTTGTGGTCGTTTTTATTCAATTTTATTTAGTCTAATTTTTATTCGATATTTCGTTAACAGTTTGTTAACATCTTCAGGAAATAAAAGTTATTAAAATATTAATATTATAATAAACTGACAAAGTCAATAAAGATAAATCAATATTTATTTTAATAATAGATTATGCATAAAAATGTCGAATCGCCAATTATTATTATTATTATTATTATTATTATTATTATTATTGAATTTATTAATAAATATCAGTTTAGAATTTAATATTTAAGTTAATCACGGAATCATAACTTTCGTTGAAAATCGTGAGTACCAGTTGTTTGGGCTAATTATTTTCACAGTCTCTATTAAAGTTACTATTGAATTTTAGTACCAAAATTGTAGTTTTGTTTTCAATTAATAATACTAACTTTAAGTGAATAATACTACAATTATCCAATTTAAAAAAAATCGGTATTAATTTAAAAATTAAACCACAATAACGAAAAAATAAAAAGCGTATATATATGTATATATATATATATATATATATATATATATATATATAATATTGGTATACTTTTGCTCTCGGTGTATTTCCTAAACTGTGGTACATACCAGAATGCTTTAAATAATACGAAAAATTTTATTGACACGTGTTTGGTAAAGGAGTACAACTTAGGAGAAAGCCTCTTGGCATTTTCGATTCTTCTGAAAAATAAATCGAATTTCTTGGTGGACCTTTTTTAAATTTTTCTTTTGTAAGGGAACAAGTTTTTGTAAGAAGTACTTTTTTGGATAAGTATGTTATAATTTACAAGTTGCACAAAAGATCCAATTTCTCGCGGTGGATTAGGGTTTCTTAATGACATACGCTAACGAAGTAGCGGTTAATGCAATGTATATGAATATATGGTATTTCTGAAATGAAACTTTTGCATATCGATCGATGCTCGTATTTTTATGAAATTACACCCTACCACAAAAATTTAGCTCTTTCCGATTTTGCACGGAATTTATAATTAAAGTTCCTATAGTTATCAATACTATTTTGTTTATATATTTGTTTTCTCTTGTGAAGTTAGAATTATGTTAGTTGCGACATATTGATCTGTAATTGGAAAATTCAATTAACTAACAATTTAATATAATTTTCTCTTCAAATTCAAATAAGGAAAATAGTTTTAATTTTCACAAATATCTTATTAAAAATTTTCTCATGCGTTTATTAATGTTATCGTTATTATTATTATTATATTATTATTATTATTATTATTATTATTATTATTATTATTATTATTATTATTATTGTAATTGTTATTGTTATTGTTATTGTTATTGTTATTGTTATTGTTATTGTTATTGTTATTGTTATTGTTATTGTTATTGTTATTATTATTTTTATTACTTCCTCCTCCCTATTAAAAGTTGAAGAAATAGGCGAATATGAATATCCAAAGATTACCGAATATTCGCCAATTCGAATAGAAATCGCATCACATTTAAAAATCACTGAACTGTTAGTTCAGAGATTATTCGTGTACATTCCAAAAGTAAAATTGAGCGTTCTCGCTTGGTTGGTTTTTTGATGTGGATATTCCTATTAGTTCTGTACATCTTGAGTTGAAGGCCGAAAAAAATACAACTGCTTGAAAATTTTACTAATATTTTAGAATTGCCTAAAGTGCACTTGGCCGCTTTTGACGAATGTACTTCATAAAAATGGTGCACACTAACAAACAATTTTTAATAACACAAAATAAAGATAATTATTTATGTATTTGGAAAATGAAAATCATTACAATTGCATAACGTGCAATTGTATTTAGTTAATAAGCATTGCAGCTAATACAAAAGAGTATTACAACAAACAAATAAATATTTTCAAGTCTGCAAATATGAATTCTTTGACAACAATAAATACATAGTTATATTTTGACAATCCACAGTAGTAATTTTGCCAATTTTTCAAATGTGTGCTACAGGTGCAAATAATGAAATTTTTAGAAATCATTAAGAACAATTAGTTTTCGTATATTCTACTCAACGAAGGCAGAGAAATATTAAAGGAAGATTAGATTGATTTCTGTGTGTTATATCTTAACTTGATAAAATTACAAGTGTTTAATACATACATACATACGTTTTTTTTAATATTAAAGAAGTCAATAAATTTAACAAATCAAATTAATGTTTTGGTAGGTACTAAAGAGCTGCACAAAATGCTTCAGAAGCTTTGTTCATCAAAATTTTGCCTTTTCTTCCGTTTTGAAATTTGATGTGCTGTATGAGCTAAAAATGTTGACATGGCTGGTACGTACCTTTGTATGTATGGCACCATCAACACATTAAACAGGGTTTGAATGTTCTATATCAGTTTTGATGGTCCACTTCATACAAACATAATTACTTATATTCTGATTCATCTTCACATTACTTCAACATTGTTTTAGTGAATTTCGGCCGACTTAAAAAAATCACTTAAAAATGGCACACTATTATACAAAAACGATGCAAAAGCATTTACTTTGCATGCATGTACATATGCATACGAATTTCAAAAATTTTTCAAAATCGCACAACTTGCAAAAAAAAATCTGTGACAGTTACATTTTAATCCATCAAATCATTTAAAATATAAATATATACCTGAAAAACTTATAAAAAATCTGGGACTTACTTCGTTTTGTGCTTATTTTTTTACGGTGTGAAATACATATTTTAAAGCACTTCCTTTCCAAAAAACGCAACGTCACACTGTTCGCACATCCCCATATTCTATTACGACATACGCGGCATCGTCGGATTTTTTTTTATTATAGATGCAGCTGTAGTGCCTACACCAGGCACAAGGGAGCGTTTCAATGTTTGCAAGGTTTGTGTGTAGTTGCTAACAATTAACGCTGAAACTCCAATAAGTCCATTTGGAACTTGTTTGCGCTTTTATAAAGCTTCCACGCGTTGATAAAGAGCGGCCACCACCATTCTTTGCCTCGGAACTTTATGCGATAATTGTTCAGAGCTCGGTCATGAAGATGAACACCGCATTCTGCAATCAGCATAAGCTAAAGTTTAGGTTGGGACTTTACAGTCAAGTGAGCGTTTTCACAATTTGCCATATAACAGGCTGAATCAAATGATATGTATATTTAGCTAACATATACGATTTCAACGTTCGGCTATTCCATTCCTAATTTTAGGAAGCCGAAAAAGTTTTAAACTAAAACGGCACATTTGGCGAGAAACCTGACAACTCTGGAAAAAACACACCAGCAGTTTCTAATTGAAAAGAGAATAGTTCAAAAATTAAATTGTAAATATAAAGAGATAACGAAAGAGAGTGGATTCTAGAATTTTCCTTAAAAATTGTAGTTATTTAATTTTTGAGATGAAGAGACCGGCTTTTTTACTTTACTGACACACTCTCACTTATAAAATTAAATAATGGCTGCCAGCTTTTTGTGTTTTGTTTATTTTTTTCAATTATTGCTCAATGTTTAACAAATTAACAAAACCAACTTAAGAAGCTAATTAGCTTCCAATTTTTCATGTATTATGCATACATATGCATTAATTGTATACATATTCGAGAGTCACGCGTTTGCATAAAAAGATGAGTGAAATACTGAAGCATAAAGTTACCCACATTTGATGATTAAACCATGACAGCCATGATTTATTCTACAAATGGGTGAGAGTCAATTGAATGCAAAAACCACTCAATTCATTTAAGAGAACTATTAAATTAATTTACATATGTGTGAGGGAAAGAGTAATTGAAATTCTAGAAAATTCTTGAAGATAATGGAGCTGCTGGTAATTGGTATAAAAGACCGCAAAGCATGACGATTGGAATCAGTTGAATAAAATTTCGTGAAGTGTGTAAGGCAAGTCTAATTGCGAGTTTTTACTTAAACTAAACCGTTCAATATAAAAGAAAAAAATGGCTGGACTATCTTTACTATTAAATCTTGTTGATGAGTTGGACCGCGAATCCAATTCTTCCTATTACGGAAACGATTTTGGTTTGGGTGTTTCACCTTACGTAATTCATCGTCATCCGCATCGGGAACCATCACACAACATGTTGGGTTACTCC
The DNA here is from genome assembly GCA_963675445.1 of Linnaemya vulpina. Lineage (NCBI taxonomy): Eukaryota > Metazoa > Arthropoda > Insecta > Diptera > Tachinidae > Linnaemya > Linnaemya vulpina. The sequence continues at coordinate 42,566,595 of OY776278.1, read as the reverse complement.
CTACCTTTGTCTTTGCTAAGTCGCCTTAATGAGCAAGGTACTGTTCGTCGTGGTGGTGAAAAGAAAGACACGCGTTTATCTCCAGTTGGAAAAGACGGTTTCCAAGTTTGCATGGAAGTTGGTCAATTTAAGCCTAGCGAACTAAATGTGAAAGTAGTTGACAATTCCATAGTTGTGGAGGGTAAACATGAAGAACGTGAAGATCAACATGGATTCATTCAACGTCATTTCGTTCGTCGCTATGTTTTACCTAAAGGTTATGATGCTGATAAGGTGGTGTCCACTTTGTCTTCGGATGGTGTATTAACTGTAAGCGTACCTAAACCTCAAGAGGAGCAGAAATCGAATGAGCGTGTGATACAGATTCAGCAGACGGGACCTGCTCATTTAAATGTCAAGGAAAATTCTCAAGAGAAACCCGGAGACGTAGCAAACGGGTCTGGTGCTGATAAAGGAGAGAAGCATTAAACGACTGCACTGAATAGACCGTGTTTTATATGGTCTTAAACTTCATACATTTTCTTCATAATATTCCTACGATGTGTATTTAATAATTACATACATATGTATTTTTCTCATTTTTCTTTGCTTTTTGTTATAGTAATATTATAAGTGTTTTTAAAACACTCGATCTAAATATATATATATATATATATATACTTTATGATATTGAAGTAAATAAACGACAAAATACCTATAGATTTAAAAGATATGTTGTGTAAGTAATCTTGGATGCAAGGTGTGTGTGTGTGTTTGAATTCATGCCCAATTATTTTGGAATTACAAATATGAGGAGGGAGTTTGTACCGAATCGGAGATAAACTCTTCAATTGTTTGTTAGTATAGTGGCAACCAAGTTGTATTGTGATTTACAAATTTAGATTACATATTTTTGTTTGGATGATCTAAAACTTTTAATGCATTTGCTTTATTGTTACTGCTTAAATATGTGTGGATAATTGGATTTAAGATTAAAATACCTGGTAAAAAGCATTAATAAGTGATTTACAGACTTCAATGCCTTCATTCATAATACCATGCTGTGAATTGAGCATAAAATCTTTGGCATGCATTGTAGTATAAATGGAATATATCCACACAGCAAAATGAGTTTGAAATGTGCCGATTTCTCACACAGCTTTCTTGAAATGGATTTCGAATAAATTTTGTATAGATATGACCGTATGCGTACAGTAAGCAAACATCAAATATTTATTTGTTTGTGCAGACTTACAAATGTACTCTTAATTCAAAATGGAGACCTACATATGTAACGGTAATACCATAGAATATCCAAAAATGGATGAATGGAAGACTACTTCGTCTTTAATTTTATATTCCTATAACATGAACATATACATACATACATACATCACTCAATTATTCAAAATATGATAACTGAAATAATGGAACAATAATCTAAGTAGCGTTGTTGGGAGTCTGGTGGTCAAAATTTCGAGATAATCCGGAGCGGATCTTTTGCGATAAAAATTGTGTTAAATTTTAATACGAAAAATATTAGTTATTTGTGAGCTTTTTCATAAATATGGAGATCAGAGCATCTTGAGCTCTTATTTAAAAGCATGTATAAATACTTTTAAATATGATTTCTGGACCAAAAGTAACATTTGCATCGAAGGGGTTTTGTTTCTATAACGAACACAACCCAAATTCAATATGCTACGACAAATGTTTTTCATCTTCTCAAATGACGAAACTTGTTAACACATGCATATGTATGTACATTCTGAAGTTTTTGAATTGATATCAGATTCCTAGCCTGCTACTTATTATAATGAGATTTTTTAAAATCATTTATGAGTTTTTCTTTAAATATAAAAGTCTTTTGATAAGATGAGAAGTTTGAAGCTTTTCAAACTGTTATTGAAGTATACTGATGATTTGGTAAAAGGGCCAATAAAATGCATTGCTTAACCACCCAACAAATAAATTTCGTATTATAATAGTACAATGAAAGTATGTCAAATAGTTAATTTAAAAAATTTTTTTTACCATGATTATATCATCTGCCCTAGCATAAGCTAAAATTGTTTTGAGATAAGAGATGGTCCGCAAACTCTAGCAAAATAATTTCTTTAGATAATAACTCTACAAATTACTCTTACACTTATTCTAATAGGTATGTAGTTTTTTTTTTTCAATTTGAAATGTATTATAAACAATCTAAGGATTAATTTAAGATTCAACTGCAAGTTAGTTAATTTTAAACTCCCATACTGGTTACTTCACTGGTTAGGTGGATTACTTGAATGTAAAAGTTTCCTTTTATACACATTTTTATGAGAAAATTGCATAGGAGAAATGCTTCAATACTAAACTGATGTAAAGACCCCCGGATCGAATCCTATATGTAATTGTTTCAGTTAATTAATTGCTAATAAAAAACTTCTTGTATAAAGGTATAATAGTAATTTCATTTCTTCCAATTCTGAGTAGATTTTTTTAATTTTATGCTATTTCTGGAATTAGGTTTAAGATAAAAAGCAGACATATACAGGCACTAAGTCTGCAACATATAAAGTATATTCTTAATAAAACATTAGCCAAGAACCGGAAAATGTCTAACGATGATGAATCGAACATATGGAATGTAAAATTCATTAATATAAACTTCTTTTATTTTATTTAAGGCTGAGATACTTGTTTTGAAATGTTGTTGTGAGTAAATTATAAATGCTTCTAAATGATGTTTTGCAAAAAGTAAATGTGTTTTTCCAGCGATTCCTGCAAAGAGTCATAACTAAAGAGTCATAATGGTAAAGGAACGAGATGTATGAAATTTTTTACTAGTAACTCTCTTGGAGTAGAGGCACATAAAGCGCGCATGTATGTATGTATATATATTGTTGTGTTTTATTCAAGTATCCCAGAAAATTCCAAAACAACGTATCTGAAAGCTTTTTTGCTTTCCTAGGCAACAATACGTGTTAAGCTTTCAGAAATGTGACATTAATATTGTTTCTTAGGGCACTGCTACACGTTCAATATATATTGTAATATTTCGATCCCGATCCATTTTAATGTATTGATACATGACGAGCGTATGCTACATCTTCAATATTTATCGCGCCGCTCGTTCATTAAAAAAATGTCGCAAGAAAACAAAAAAGTCTGTTTAGTTATTTTGCTTGCTTCTTTATTGAAGGGAAAAGTGGCAAAATATCTAATAATATTTTCTGTGGATTATTTTGTTGGAATAAGCTTTAGTCGACAATGCCGCCAAATTAAAAGTAAAGTGTTTCAAAATACATTTTTCGGTCGTTAATTGATTCCACCGGCAGAATCCACTCGCTTTAACTATCATCTGAAACCAAACTACACAAATGCAATAAAATTTTGTACTTTTTATCTCAAAATGTTAATTATAAATCATGACGCGGAGATCAACTCCGTTCGGGAAAGGGTTTCATTCCATAGTTTGGCTCTTCACAAAGTGAAGACCTAAAATTTTTCGATGTCGTGAATGGAATTGTAAATTTCTTGTCTTACATTGAAACCACCGTTTAATATATCGTTATTTTGCAATAAAGTTATTTTAAACGAAAAATAATTAAATCTCTTTAGAAATTTTTCAAAATGCTCCTAAAAAAGTTCTAAAGATACAATTGTACCGTTATAAAAAAAATGTTTGTCAAGAAAACGGTTAATAAACATGAAATATTTTTCACGAATTAGGCTGTTAAAGTACACTTTGTTTTGACAATGATTGTGGGCAACTGGTTTTAAACTATTGAATTATACTCAATAATTATGTTTCCCTTAATTATTGAAATGTACATCTATTTATAAATGTATATGCATGTTATACGTTCATATTTGTAAAAGTGCAAATAGAGAATTTGAAATATAGTGGGGTATTGACATCAGAAAATTATTTCTTAATTGCTTACTGGGTATCAGGTTTTTGCCTGCAATATGCTTATTAGGAAACATAAAAAACCAAATACAGGTCGTATATACTATGAACATACTTTTGAATACATACAGCGGAGCAGAGATATAGAAAATTTTTCCCATATAAAACACAAATACAACGAAATGTATCCATTAGTATTGTTTCGTCATAAACTACAAGAACAAGTCTTAATATAAAGAAAACATCTCCAAAGGGAAGGATAATTTTTAAGGGAATTTAGTCTGTCAAATACGCAATTGAGGAAAACTCGCTAATAACAAAAAAAAATTAATAAAATGTCCAACTTACCATTTGTATTGAATTTCGATCCACACCCATTTTACAATCCACAGATATTTCCAAACAATATTTATCGCCGTTTACATCCGCGGCAGCACCATCCCATTGATATGCATACAATGGGTTTGATTTCAGCATTGGCTCCACATATTCGCCATGTGGATGCAAGTGGAAAATTAAAGGAAGACATTCCTCATATGGATTTAAAAGGTGTAAGCAAAGACAAAGATCATGAGTTTATTGTTCATCTTGATGTGGCACTTTTTCAACCCGAAGATTTAAAGGTGAAAATTGTGAATGAACACTTATTAATTGAAGGTAAGCACGAGGAACGTGAAGCTGATGATGTTGGTTTTGTTTCTCGCCACTTTGTACGTCGCTATGAATTACCCAAAGGGTTTAATCCAGATGCGATAGCTTGCAAGCTATCTTCAGATGGCGTCTTGACCGTAATGTTACCTAAGTCAACCGAAGAACTTAAGGAGCGTGTCATACCAATACAACAGACAGGTCCAAATGATTTGTTTATCAATAATAAAGCAGAAAATGGTATAAAAGATTCAGAAAAGGCTGATGGTGAAAAGAAGTAAACAACGAATAGATATTTTTGAAATTTCTTAAATATCAATAAAAAAATTAAGAATTTTGCATTTACGCGAAACGATATATTTAAATGTATCTAAACGATATATATTAAATGTATTATATATTTTTATGTAACAAACTATAGATGTGGCATACTTCAAGGGCTTTGGTAATGATATAAAAACTATCGGAGAAATATTTACTTCAACAGTTTGTCCTGGATTCAATTAATAATGTGTATACACATTATGGCTTAGGTAAAAATATGTGTAGTATGCATAGAAATAAATTTCAGCCATTTTTCTTTTCGATAAAGCAGGTTTCAATTTGGAATCAAATCAATTGCGATTTCTAATTGAAATTAGCAATACATTTTCTAGTTAGTTTATTTACATTTCCTGTTAATAAATCATATAATTCCTAAAAGAAAATTGTTCCTTAATGTCAAAAGATTCAATGTAACTTGCAATTTTAAAGAAGTTTAAACATGTTATTAATACGAAAGCTATTGTTCACACTCAATCAAGTTCAAGTCTTAAATTAGAAATTATTTTCTCATTAAGAATTTGTTTTATAAACTAAAATTTTGTATAAATAGTGCAATGTTGTAATATTGTGGCTATCTTTAATAACGACCTATTTAATAAGTGATACAACTAAATTTATTAAGTGTGAATTTTAAAATAATGACTTTCTTTTTATTTCAATATGAGGATTTTCTTCTCTTATTTTAATTAACTAAGGCAGCAGATTTCTTTCATTAAAATCTACGTTAAATATTACATATTTTCTTAATAATAATATTTAGTTAAAACTGAAAATGCCATTAAATGATTATAATTCAAAAAATTTATTTACACGTTTCGCCTTACTCTGCACATATTCTTAATTAAAAGAAAATACCAGAGAAAATGTGTTCTGTGTGTGTAATTACAGCTTTTGCCGTTAAAGATTTCCTTTTATTAAATTTTTGTTCCGTCCCTAAAGTATGCAAATTTTTTAAATTATAATCTAATTGAAATTTATAAGAAAATATAGTTTATGTAATAAAATTGCATCTATATATCACATTACATCTTTATAGATCACTAAATATTTAATATCTTTTTATTCGAAAAGTAACTAAAGACTCAATTTTATAGAAGTACTCACATACTTAAAATGTTTATTATTATATAATAAGTGTATAAAAATTTTATTATAACTTCAAATAAATGTCTTATTCAAACCTTAAAAATATATTAATATTAATTTTTCTTTAAGAACATTATCAAATAATCTAATGGTGCGTATTTCAAATCCAGTACTCGTTATATGAATCTACGTATACATATATATATATATATATATATATATATATGTGTGTATATATATATATATATATATATATATATATATATACATATATATATATATATATATATATATATATATACATATAAATATATATATATATATATATATATATATATACATATAAATATATATATATATATATATATATATATATATACATATATATATATATATATATATATATATATGTATATATGTATATATATAAATATATATATATATATATATATATATATATATATATATATGTATATATATATATATATATATATATATATATATATATACATATATATATATATATATATATATATATATATATATACATATATATATATATATATATATATATATATATACATATATATATATATATATATATATATATATATACATATATATATATATATATATATATATATATATACATATATATATATATATATATATATATATATATATACATGCATGTATATATATATATATATATATATATATATATTTATATATATACATGCATGTATATATATATATATATATATATATATATACATATACATATATATATATATATATATATATATATATATATATATATACATGCATGTATATATATAAATATATATATATATATATATATATATATATATATATACATATATATATATATATATATATATATATATATATATACATGCATGTATATATATAAATATATATATATATATATATATATATACATATATATATATATATATATATATATATATACATATATATATATATATATATATATATATATATATATATACATGCATGTATATTCTTTTCCTTGGATTATCACTCAGATGATGGTGCCTACGTATGTAGTGCACTGGGTCAAAACTAGAAATAACGGGGTAGTCTTATTGTTAGCTACGTTACGAAAGCTTTCTGTTTAATATTAAAGGGACGTTGCAGGAATGGCCTTTAGAATCAATCGTTTTCCGTATATTTTCTTTATATAAACATGCATGTGAATTTGTTTGTTAAAGAAATGATCAAAGCAAATGTACTAAATTAAATTATAAACACAATTATTTCTATTAAAAGCTATAAAAATCAATTAACTTGTATATTTGCAAAAAAAAAAGATAACAAGCAAATGAGAAAATTGCCTCACTATAATCTACAAGCTATTGAATTATCGTACACTTTAGGTTAAAGTAAGATCTAATAATGAAAACCCATGAAGTTGTAATAATAACCTTTTGATTGAAAATTGCTATTAATCTATATATTGAATCTTTTCAAAACTGTGATTAAAAGTCTATTGATGATTTGGTAAAAGCGCCAATGAAATGCATATAGTATTTGCTTAACCACCCAACAAATAAATATTAACCTAGTCTTTCATCAGTATTCGGATTGTCGGCTTGCGCTAATTATCGGCGAGTTAAAACGGAAAAACTTCGTTTTAATAAAAATTATGAGAAATTTAAGTATGAAAATAATAGTTTATTAAATAGAAGTTTATTTTAATTAGAGCAAGTACACATTTAAAATTGTTTCTACATAGTTGTTACTTTTACAAATTCACGCTTTTTTCTTTCGCGGTCTTCCATTTTTTGACGTTGTAATTCCAACATTTTTGCACGCATTTTTTGCAGTTCCTTTTTTGTATTATCATTTTTTACACCAATAACACTTTTTATTTTACTGCTTTGCTCCTTATTTGTTATTTTGTGTATTAAATTCATATTTCTTGCTGTAGTTGCGGAAGCTATATGACTATGATCCAAATTACGCTCGGAAATTGGTGGAGAACAGCAATTACTTGCTGTTTCATTTGAATTAGAAACATCCTTTTCAATGAAATCCTGATCAACATTATGTCGATTTGATTTAACGTGGTTTACATGGTTCAAAATTTCATTGCTCAAGTTTGTTACTTTCGGAATAACGTTTTCAGTTTTTGGTGTATTTTCGTGCTGCACCATTTTCTTTAATATATGTAACAGTTCGCGATGTCGACGATCGCGATTTTTCTCTCGTATTTCGTTGATTTCCAATAAAGTTTTTTTTATGGTCTCTCCCAGAGCTTGTAATGCACAGGATGTTGCTGTTTGTCTACTTTGATTTCCATCCTTTTCTATTATATTGCATATATCCACACCATCAGTAACATTATCATCTTCGCTGGAAACAACCTCTTGAGCCACAGCAGCTATAACCCTTTTGCGTTTCACTTTAGATGGGTTTTCTTTGGGATTCGGCATTACATGGTTGGTCATCATATAGGAATTTGACAATAAAATAAGACGAATTTTTTTAAACTATATATTATGATGAATTTATTTATTTTGTTTTTTTTCTTGACCAGTGCTGCCAAAACATTTTCTACCTCATAAACATATATGATACTATTCACACGGCGTTCTTTGCTCCCGCACTCGGTTAGGAACACATATTGTAAAATCCCCTATATATATATATATATATATGTATATGTATACACACACATATGTATATATATATATATATATATATATATATATATATGTATATGTATACACACACACATATATATATATATATATATATATATATATATATTTATATTTATATACATATGTATATGTATATACTTATATATACATACAATATATATATATATATATATATATATATATATATGTATGTATATATATATATATATATATATATATATATATATATATATATAGGCCTGCAGACTTATGAGATGTCCAAATAGTTTACTACGATATGCAAACCCGATGAAGAAAAATTTCTTAAGTTGATAAACGACTGTATAGCCGGCCAATACGAATAAAAAATAACCTTTCGCAGATATGACATGGTATTCTAGGAACAAACATTTATGGGCTGATCGGAAGACAGGAAACCTATTACAATGGACGATAGGTGTGCGACTTTCAAACACACCATAAAAAAACAAGATATCTAAACGCAATAATGTTTTAAACCGAGCATCCATTAAACTGTCCTATGTATTCAGAAATATGGTCACGATAAACAATAGCGTAAAAAACCGAAGAATCATGTTTAAAATATGAATGCAGACTAACTGGCTTTAAGCACATATATGTAGAACAAGAGACATTAATAACAATTGCGCCAGCCACTTTCTAACGTAAAAGGATTTCAACAAATTTGTAGTAAGTAATCTCCACGAGATTCCAAAGATCTTACCATGCAAGAATAATCTCCAACACTAGAAAGCTAACAACAAATTGAACAGCAATTCCATCTAAACTTTTATCCATATCAAAAACAAAAGCTGACCTTACTTTTAGCAAAATATTAACAAGGGTGTTAGAATAAGTCCATTTCACAATTAGGAACTAAACCAAAATCAATACTGATCTTTCACGACTAAATACTAAAAGTACGTTAATCTCTGAGGCTGTTTATAGTCATGATAAATAAGAGGGTGTCCAAAACCGATCCTTGAGTAAGTTATACCAATAGAAACAATTTCAAACTTACCATTTAAGTAGGACCAAATATATTTACAAGCTGACATTTCTAAGCTTATTATTAATTTTATAACGGTCAGTAGAATCAAAAGTTTTTGAAACATAATGGTATGAATTGGGCGTTAGAATTATATGCTTGATACTCGCGATATGCCACGATTTTTATTTTAGTGCTAGCTGAGCTGTCAAATATTGCTTATGTTATACAAACACACAAACTATTAATAACCCATTTGCTTATAAATAAAGGAAAAGCGCTTGCCAATATTCTTGTGTTTCATCACACACTGGTTGATAGTACGGACTTCAATGCAACTCTGTCGTTTTCGCAGTTGAAATATGTTATGTTATGCTGGTTTAGCTATACTTCCCTAAAAAGCTGCTTAACTGAAAGCATTAGTGAAATTTGAAAAAGTAAACATTAACATCTGTTCGCATAATTTCATAACCTATTAAAGCAAAATGATTTGTTTATTTTTCCGAAAAGCGAGAATTTTGTCCAATATTACGAACAGTTTAAGGAGAATTCCCAAAATAGGATCACCTCTTTCACTTCACACTACACCGAGTGAGCCTTAGGACTATCAAAAATATTTATTCATGAAATTATGCACGTTAATTTTCTTTAAAGCTTATAGACATGGAGAATATGAATGGCAAGATCCCAAATCGGAGGATGAAATGTTAGGCGAATATTTTATTAAAATTATGTTATTAAAAAATATAATACTTGCTGTCTTTTAGTGTGCGAGTTACATACATTGATAAAAATGGTAAACGAACTGAAGTAAAAGGAAAAATTGGGGACAATGTTTTGTATTTGGCACATCGTTATGAAGTTGAAATGGAGGGTAAAAAATGCTTTTTAATTATTATTAGTTATAATATAATAACATTGCAGGTGCGTGCGAAGCATCCTTGGCTTGTACGACGTGTCATGTCTATGTACATGATGACTTTTTAGATAAATTACCTGAACCAGAGGAAAAAGAGGATGATTTGTTAGATATGGCCCCCTTCCTTAAAGAAAACTCACGGTTAGGATGCCAAATAATACTAAAAAAAGAATTAAATGGGATTGAATTAACATTACCTAAGGCCACGCGTAATTTTTATGTCGATGGCCATACGCCGAAACCGCATTAATATAATAAGAGAAGTGGTGGCATATTGCTCTTTATAATAGAAATACGTACGTAGTAAGCAGGGGATATTCTGATTGTAACATTTTGTTATATAAGCAGTATTTTTGTTCTATTTGCTTATGAAACGAAAGCAGCTTTTGATTACAAAAATTTAAATGATGTACATTGATTATTTAAATTTGTTTTACCGACATTGAAATTGATATTTCAATGAAAATCCAATAAATAATAGCCGAAAAGTTCTATAACAACTTAGTATTAATAAAATGTAAAAAGATTTGGTTTTAGTTAAATTTACATGTTTGGGAATTTTAATAGCGCTAATTGATATTCTATTCCAAAAATTCAAAATGTTTGAGTGGTTTTAGTTCAAGGTTTACTCTTTTTAAATTTCGAACTGCCTTGTCACAGGAACCCAAGTTGGTATATCCATACTTACATATGTATATATGTACGTATGGACTAGTTATACGCCGAATTTTATATTCGCGAATTCGATTATCTGAAACAAAATTGGAGAATACGAATATTATATTTAAAAACATAATTGTGCAATGATGAAAATTTTTTAAGAAAAAAAGAGCTTCATAATTTCGTTCGGGTAAATGGTCGTCAATAAAGTTCTTAAAATTTGAAAGAAGAAAAACACAAATGAATGTCAATTCTGCATAACAAATGTACATATGTATGACTTGTAGCAAAGTCAGGTTATACAAAATATCTACGAAAAATTTAGACAAATTCAGGCTTAACTCCCATTTTATACTCAGGTCTAACTAAGTATGCATAATTATTTGAAATATATTTTGGACAAATTTCCATTTTTCCTTAGTTTTTGCAACAAATTTTAGATTTGCTTCCTTAGTGGGTGGATTTCTTTACTCTACATTGAAATCCCAATTTAATACCCTTATTTATGTTGTTGATAGTTTAAATACTTTTTAAAACCTTGCGCCATATTTTTTTCTAAAAAGGTATTTAATTATCCTCAACTAACAAACGACTACTTTAAAAATATCAGAAAATAAAAAACTCGTCATATTAATAAATTATGTGTAACACGAAGGCGAACTTGATAAGAGAACTGAAAAATTTGCTTTTGATAGCATAAATCAAATAAATAAAAAAAACAATCATTAAAAATCTTTAATCAGCTAACAACATTTATTTCTATTTTAGTGGTAAAAATTATATTTAAATATTTATTCCAAATTATAATTTTAAACACGCAGAAACATTTGTATTCAATAAATGTATTTTATGTTATATATTAAAAAAGAACGAGGTAAATGAACAATTACAAAATGAAAATAATGGTTATTTTATTAGCTGTTCTAATTTGAAAAAATAATGATATAAAATAGGAGAACAGCCTAGTTCTTCTTAATTTGAATCGGGTGAATTCGATCGCGAGCCTGAGGGTGAACGTGTTCCAGATCGGGAGCGTGAGCCTGATCCAGATCGTGATTGAGAATGTGAACGAGATCTTGAACGGGATCGAGATTGTGAGCGTGATTTCGATCGAGAGGGCGAACGTGAAACTGATCTTGAACCAGATCTAGACCGGGATCCAGAACGCCCAACTTCTTCCCCTTTGTTAGCTTCGCTATTATCACTCTTTGCGCTTTTCTCACTCTTAACACTTTTGTCGCTTTTATCGCTTTTAACGCTTTTCTCGCGCTCACCGCGTTTTTCAATATCATCTGATTTAATTTCCTCTTCGACCTTAGTGGGCTTTTGAACTTCTTTATTACTGGCACGGGAATCACGCGAGTCATCCTCACTTTTAAGATCTTCTTTGTCGTCGTCTTTATCGGATGACTCCGTTGCAGTATTTGCACTGCTGATTTCTTCCTTTGGTGAAACATTTTCTCTTTCACGTTTTTCTCTTTCTTTTTCTCGAGTCGCTACTGATATTGCGTTACCTCCTATATTATTCTTCTTGTTACTCTTTTTGAGTACTGCTACTTCCTTAAGTAAGGAAGCCACCTTTCTGTTTAAGTTATCAACTTTCATTTCATTTAGTCTATCGATGTCTTTTAACTTGTTGCGCATTTCTATTTCTTTTTCGAAGTTTTTCCCCTTAAGTTCAGTCAGCTTAAAAAATGCAGTTAGAACAAATTAAATTATCGTTATTGTTTTGAGAAATATTTCAATCTTACCAATTTATCTTTTTCTAACAATTCCTTGTCTTTTTGAGACAAACGCTTCTCAAGACTTGCTATGCGCTCTTTTAGTGTTGTCATGGCCACAACATGATCGGCTGAGTTCGGATCAATGCTTACCACTGCAGGTGCTGCAATAGAAGTCAAACCTATACTACCGTTGCCACTGCCCGATGAACCAGTTCGAGATATTTTTTCAGGAATATCAAGAGTAGCGCTCGCTGTAGAAACTCCAACATTCGGATTGCCGCTACCAGTTTTTGTTATGTCACCTCGAGAGGGCTTCTTAGCAGAAGCAGAACTTTCACGATGCGATTTCTCGTACGGTCTTTTTTTCGATGATATTCGACCATCTTGTTGAGCCTTTATATAAGCTCTTTTATAAGCACAGGTACACAACCAACACAATAATTTGCCATTAACCTAGAATTGAAAATTTTTTATGAACGATGCTGTAAATTAGTACTACATAACTTTTACGAACGCAAACATATACTTTTTTCATTCTTACTTATTATTTTAAACTACAAGAAATATTTACGATAAAGCTCTAAATGAACTAAGCTTGAATTTATCTCAATGCAATACTACTTCTGCTTTGATTTTCGCAAATTTTTAACTATATTGATCCTTAATTATTATACCTAATTTTGTATATTAATTAAGCTTTTGAATTTGTTCGAACCTTTTTATTCTCATCTCGTCTATCAAACGCTGATCTTAGTTTACATTCATCACATTGTACTGGCGGTCCATATCTTGCCTCATAGCTAGCACATCTTGTTTTACGATGTTTTTAAGCAATAAATGCCACACAATATTAAAGATGTTGGTAGATGGGGTTATGTCCAAAACATCAATCATAGGGTTGATTTAAAGATCGATTTAAAAATTGTTTTTTTTTAAATTTAATATATACGAAGAAAAAGAGAAGAAGAAAAATGTTTGCGTTCATAAAACGTGGAATAAATATTAAATTTTTGTATTGTACTACTTATCAAAATTCTATAGAATATGTTGGTATTTATCTTTCATCATTGAATACACATGTAACTTAAGTTTATTCAATATATATAAGTAAAAAATTTGTGTTGTATCATGTTGATTTTGGGCCAAAAAGTATTTACGTTTTGTCGGAGCCATAGCTATCTTCATATGTACTATATCTACAACATGCATACATATACATACATATTATCTTACCAGCACTGAAAACCATATAAAAAATTATTGCCGTATTTCAATTCAAAAGTAGCCTAAAATTCGGCCACTCAATTATATTTTTGTGTACTCAATAAATCAAAAAGACCTATCAATTCATATTCAATAAATTTTGAAGACCTACATCGAAAATAAAATGAACATACCTCATACATTTTGATCCGCCAAAAGCTGCAACGATTTTACAACACTCGCAGGCACTAGGTTTACCATATTTACTCAGATTATGTTCACATTTTTTGCATATATTCTGAGATTTGCTATTATTAAAAATAAAAGAATAATATTTAAAACTTCTTTGTACATCCAAAAATAATTGATACTTACTTATTTGGCTGAAATTCAGATCGGCAATAAGAACATTTGAATACAGTAGATGAACCACGACAACTCTGAAAAAGTTAAACAAAACGATTCAAAGCCTTTTTTTAAGTGTATGAATTGTACTTTTATTTTCGAAAATAGAACGCATCAAAGGCAATGTTAATTTTTTACCGCGTCGCAAAAAGTTTTTATTTTTTTAATGACATTATTCAATACTTAATATTAGATTCCTTTCTTTTCACCTTGCAAAGTTGAGTTCCGGATGATAATTCCTCAAATGGATGCCGCGAGAAACATTTAGAACACGCAAATAATACTTTTCCACTCATATTAATTAAAATGTTTAGTCTTTTGGTCGATTTCTTGTAAAGAACTTTAAATTATTCTATTTTAAGGATATTTTCAGAAACTGTTTAATTTTAGTTTTTTTTTGCAAAGGACGCAAAACCTCCTTGTCAAAAAGTTGTAAAAATAAAAATGGCGCAGTGTTATTCGAAGTTTATGAAATCGCTGACATTTTCTACGAATGACTGCTTTGATAATACAGTGTTGTATATTCTGCAATTCTATGTAAAGGTGAGAATGGCTTAGACGATGCTTCTATCGCTGTAAAATATACATTTGCAACAAATACCTTTTGTATAACTATTGCGTTCTTAAATGTTGCTTAACGCTCACAATACAATAAGAAACTTAATTGGTGTTGAAAAAAGGAGATAAAATAATACGATATATCAACTAGAAAATAATATGACATACGTAATATGATGTGGCCTTAAACTGTAACTGCGCTGCATATATATATGGCAAGTCGTCCGATTCGGAAAAATGTGAAAATTTTTATAAAATGGATAGTTAACACGATTACATGCTATCAGATGTTCTTACATCATTATTGTAAAACATTGTATTACTATAACGCCATTTTGAAGCGATTTTTAAGTCGGTCAGATATATGCAGTAGTGTTACGTGAATGAATCGTTTGATTGTGTACGATAGTTAACGTGTCTCAAGATGTGCATGTAAGTTGTGTGTACGCATTATAAACGAAATTTTCGATATGCATGAGCGTTAGCACTATTAAGTAAAATATATTTAATGAAAAAATTTTAATGACATAAAAAGAGTTGAATATTAAGAGAAGCAAATAGTTGGAACTTGAATTGTACTGTTTCAGAAGAAAGATGTAAAATGAGCTCTTAAATATATTTATATATTAAAGTTGAAACGTATCAAAGAAGCTTAAAAAAAAGTTTCAAAATCAGTAAAATATACTGCCATCTAGCTAATGTGCAGGGCCTGTTCGTAAATGCATCATGAAAAAAACTTTTCTTTACAATGCATTATATTACTAAAGTAGCCATTCAAGAAGTCCGTATTTAAACATTAAAAAGGCATAATTTGCTTTCGCGACACATTTTAAAGCATATATATATATATATATATATATATATATATATATATATATTAATTTGCAGCGCAGTGATGCATTTATAACAGGCCCGCACTATACACATAATATTTTGTTCACTTGCTGCAAGTGTAAAATTTTGTAAAATCTTGCAAGTTTAGTTGACTTGATAGCTGGCTGCACGTGTAAACGCTAAATTTTACATGGCCTTGGCCTTGAGTGCAGCCTAAATTAATATCGCCCAAATTACTACAACAGTCCGATCTGGCAACTAGGTTTGTGGTACTTATTGCAACGAACATGTTTATTTATTTACGCCACCATATGATAGGGAAATAAAAGTTGAATACAAATACATTTGTGCCATGTTTTCAACTAAGACAATTAATTTAACTCGTAACTTTACGTTACGTTTTTTGTCAGTATATGCCAATGGAAATATAAATCGCGAAACATACCTTATAGGTTCGGCAAAAAATAAATTGCTCAAGCATCAATTAGCATTACTTTCTACAACGAAAAGTAGTTATGCAAAAACCAAGGATAAGAGAAAGGAAAAAGGGAGCAAGAAAGTCAACAAAACTGAAATTAACGAAACCCTGTTAAGAGAAATTTTAAATTATGATGCATTAAACGAACAAATGAAAAAAGCTGTCCACCAAATGAAAGATGATTACATAAAACACTTATCACTACGTTCAACAACTGGTGCTATTGATACATTACGAGTTGCAATTGATGGAGCAGATCATGAATTGCAAGAGTTGGCTCAGATTTCGCGTAAAAACCCCAAGACAATTGTTGTGAACATGATTGCATTCCCTCAGACAATACCTGATGTACTAAAAGCTATTGAAAAGAGTGGTATGAACTTAAATCCTCAACAAGATGGCACTACAATTTTCATACCCATACCTAAAGTCACCAAGGAACATCGTGAAAACTTATCCAAGAACGCAAAGTCTATATTTATCAAATACAGAGATATTATTAAAGATATACAAAATTCTAATATCAAAAAACTGAAAAAGCAATCTGAAATATCCAAGGATGATGTATTTGCTGTTCAGAACCAAATAACTGCAATAGCTGAAAAGTATATAGCTGAAGCTGATAAATTATTACATGCGAAACTGAAGGAATTATTAGGGGACTCTTAGTAAACTATTATTATTCACGTGATGTTCACTGATTTAATAATGTATATTAAATAAATAAATGCTTACATAGTACTGCATAATTGTGAAAAGATGAAAGATTATAAATGCACTGTTGTTTAGTATATTTGAAAATAACAATGAAATACCGAAAATTATTAAAAGCATTCTTACAAACAACATTCGGTTAATGTGACACTTAAAATTACTAAAATTCTGATTGCTTTGTAATCATTTGCAGAATTTTATTGAATGGATATTGGAAACAAAGATATTGGTTTGGTAGCAGCTAGAGATGTGCATTTGTCGTGATACTTTTGTATCAGGCGTAAAAAGTGATAAAATATTTATTTCAAGTGTTATTAAAAATATAGAGCGCTTGATTTATGATACCAATAACATTTACTCAACCCATAATCTTCATATACAGAAAAATAATAAATTTTCAATTTGAAGCGACACATCAAACTTTATACATATATTACTGTATGGGAGCATGTTTTGAATTTAGTGATCGTACATCTGCTAAAAACCATTGACCAATCATCGGTTCATTGCATTAGTAAAACAAAAACCAACGGACATATTGCATACATACATATGTAAATATTTTTTCCATATTGTCAGAGGACATTGGTTCCCTGACCACAGCATCAAGCAAACATATAATTGTTTTCACAGTAGTAGAAAATATGATATCCAATAAACAAAGTATATAATGGCGGTCAAATATATTAAAGTTTGTAAATAAGGACAAATTTGGAGGGTCAAAACAACTGCATTGAATCATCTGAAGAGTTGCATCGACCATATGTTAGTTGACTGTTTGAGTGGCAACGTAATATTGAGTCTGCTGTTTGCTACCTAAGTTATGATGATATACTAGGTACCCTCGAATCACCAGCTGATTTTGTCTTACGACTTGTGCTTGTATGTAATATTGAGAAACATATGTTTACAAACAACGATTCCTAAATAATATACAAGAGCACGCGCTATTTCCATAGTCGTGCATATCTGCATGTAAATGATTCGAAAATTACGTGGAGAGTGGGCTAAGATTAATGAAACGTCCATAAGTTGTTCTGTCTGGCAGCTCTTCTTTGGACGCTGCAATATAAAAGGCAGTGCTACCAATAATAATAAAAAACAAATACTCTGGGTAAATTTTGAATTTTCAAACGATTGGTTCCAACAACAAACGCAGATAAATAGAAGCAGAAGGATTATTTGTGGAAAACATCAAATATACATATTAAAACTAAAAATGCCGGAAGAGCAAACAAATATTAAAGTTGTAGTGCGTGTAAGACCATATAATCGGCGAGAATTAGAACAAAACCAAAGAACGATTATTAAAGTCATGGATAATACTACGCTCTTGTTCGATCCTGACGAAGAAGATGACGAGTTTTTTTTTCAAGGCGCAAAGCAGAATTATCGGGATATTACTAAGAGAGTAAATAAAAAATTGTCCATGGAATATGATCGTGTTTTTGACACGGATACAAGCAATATGAAAATATTTGAAGAATGTACAGCTCCTCTTGTTGATTCAGTGTTGAATGGGTAAGTTAAAAAATTACATACGTGCGTAGATGTATGCATATTTGTTCACATATATGTAAGTGAATACAGATTTATGCGATGTACATTCACCATATTCAATTCTATTTCTGATCTTAGTTACAACTGTTCTGTATTCGTTTATGGTGCCACGGGGGCGGGCAAAACGTTTACTATGCTCGGCAACGAAACAAGTCCTGGTTTGACGTTTCTTACAATGAGAGATCTCTTTGATAAAATTGAAGCTAAAAATGGAGAAAAAAAGTTCGACGTAGGTGTCAGTTACTTAGAAGTTTATAACGAACAAGTTATGAATCTTCTAACAAAAAGTGGGCCATTAAAATTACGTGAAGACTCAAATGGTGTCGTTGTGAGTGGGTTAGTTCTTAAACCAATTTATACTGCAGAAGAATTGTTAGGACTTTTAACATTGGGAAATTCGCATAGAACTCAACATCCGACCGATGCAAATGCAGAAAGCTCACGGTCGCACGCCGTGTTTCAAGTTCACATACGCATGACAGATCGGCAAACTGGTACAAAACGTATGGTGAAATTATCTATGATAGATCTTGCAGGTAGTGAGCGAGCAGCCAGTACAAAGGGCATAAGTGTAAGATTTAAAGAAGGAGCTAGTATCAACAAAAGCCTTCTGGCACTTGGTAACTGCATTAATAAATTAGCCGATGGTTCGAAACACATACCCTACCGCGACTCAAATTTAACAAGAATTTTAAAGGATTCTCTAGGTGGAAATTGTCAAACTTTAATGGTAGCAAATGTCTCTATGAGCTCTTTAACTTATGAAGATACTTACAATACATTGAAGGTATATCCTACATACAATGTAATATTAGTTTGTAAATAATTATATATACATATTTTTAGTATGCCAGTCGGGCCAAAAAGATACGAACAACGTTGCGACAAAATGCATTAAAAACAAACATGCCGAAAGAATTTTATGTGAAAAAAGTTAATGAGCTTATGGACGAAAATGAACGTCTTAAGAGAACCAATTCAAATCTACTTACTCAGGCTAGTAAAGCCACAACTTTCGATGAAGCAGAATTAAGGCCCTGGTATATTCGCATCGATGAAATATTCGCGTCTTTTATAAGAACAATGGAACAATATATAGCATTCGTAAGCCGCGTTAAAATCTTAACTGTTTGCAAAAAACTGAGGACTAATATGGAGAACTCAAGGAAAATGTTATATCGCGATAGCGAATCGCAAGAGGTAGGTTTGTTCAACAGCATTTATTTTATATGTATACAAAACGTAGTAGACATCAAACGATTGATACTATCATGTAGTAAAGAGCTCATTACACCATCCACCCACGTCGGTACTGTAACAAAAATTTTACGGCGAAGAGATATAATAATATATAATATAAAGGAAGAAAAAAGAAGCAAAATTTCCCATAATATGTGCTCTTTATCTTCCTTCTATTATCCTCTATACTGTATAGACTCCTCTTTTAGTATAGAAAGAATGAATGTATTTCTAGTGGTCATCCCCTGAATGCAGATCCTATTAAAAAATATTATTAGGCCTTTCGAGGAATTACTAGAAGTATTTTAACCTACTTTGAGCCACCAAAATTTATATTAAAATTGAATATAAAACTTTTAATTTGGAAATATAAAAATATCTTCAAGTTATATCTACGAGTTTTATAATCTCATAGATTCGAAAATCCTTTCACGGCATGCATATACACAGCTAAAATTGGATAGCTTGTTTATGATATTGATTGTACTGAAGCGTGGTTGATTGTTGAAATATATACATACATATATGTCTTAATATATTGTGTAAAATCTCTGAATAACTGCTTTCAGCACCATAGTTTATGTGGTGCGAGAACAGAATCAATAAAAATAATCGAAATGAAATATAATGTTTTGCAGTTGAGAAAATAAATTTTATTTCAATCAAATAGTAGGAGATGTAGTTCTCACAAATGCTTTTAATAGTACAGATTGATAGTGAATATTTTAAAATTAATCTATTGAATTCGAAACAAAAGTTACATGTTTTAAAATTAAAAATTTGTACAGAATTTGTCCAGCTACACTTCATACGTATGTCATCTAAGTAATCAAATTGATAAACTATCAAAAGAAATACCGTGCTGTCGTCAAAAACTTTCTGATGTTAACAAAGATTTCAACAAGATAAAGGACGAAATTAAATCGTCTAAATACGCTAACTTCCTACAAATTTATTTAAAGTATAAAAACCTAGAAATACAAAAACTGAAAAAGTCGTTAACAAATAAACACATGAAAGCAATTGACTCCCAAATAAGTGCAAACTTAATTTGGCAACAGAAGGCATTGAATATAGCGAGTCAAGTTATTAAAAATGGCAATTTGAATTCTCAACAAAGGTATCACTATGAACAGTTGGAACGCCATTTTAGCAATAATACTGCCAACGGTGAACTTGAAATGGACGAAAACTCAATAAGTATACTTCCAGCGTCAAGTGACGAAGATAGTGATCAATTGCCTATTGATGATATTAATATAAAAAAAAATATAGCATGCAAAAAACGTTTGCATATAGAGGAATATGATTTGGATGATTTAGATGACATTAATGTATCTAGCACAGATGATGATGGCGGCGGCGACGGTGGAGAAATGCGTAAAAAGCTTAAAACTGAAATATCACAAAATTTAGATGAAACTCGACTATTAAATAGTGTTGATAACAATGTCAATGCTACTTTTTATATGGGCCCTTCCACATCTGCACAGACGATGAAAACAAATTCTAACATTAGAAATAATAAAGTGCTAACTTCGTTAAAAGCAAATTTAGTTTCGAATGTTATATCCGATCAAGTTATTAAAACGCCTGTTAACGCAGAAAAATTAAAGAATGGTAGGTTGGACAGTTGTTATCATTATTATTTCTCTCAATTTTATATCCATTTCTATTTGTAGTTCTTTTGAAGTCTAAAAAATTCACGCATGGCTCCGTACTTAGAACAGTAGCTGCAGGGATTCAAAAAGAAAACAAAAAGTTTAGTCCGAACCGCATAAGAAAAAGTCCACGCAATATTGCTAGTAAAAGTAAATAGAACAAAAGGTCATAATGAACATAATTAACATATTTAATTATTTTTTAGTACATAACACAGCTGCGGCTAGTTTAGTTAAACAACGTTTGGTTAACGGTGGCGCTGATGTCCCTGTTGTGCGAATAAATAGAGCCGCTTCATTTAGAGTGAAAAAATAGCCTAATAAAATTAAGTATGCATATCATTTATAATGTATTACT
The DNA here is from genome assembly GCA_963675445.1 of Linnaemya vulpina. Classification (NCBI taxonomy): domain Eukaryota; kingdom Metazoa; phylum Arthropoda; class Insecta; order Diptera; family Tachinidae; genus Linnaemya; species Linnaemya vulpina. Next base: position 42,544,648 of record OY776278.1, on the reverse strand, counting down.
ATTTAATCATATATTTCATTATTTAATTATACATATGTATTAAAAGTTTCGACACAAAATATTTTTTTTTTTCGTAATGGAGACTTATTCAAACGAAAAATTTATAAATGTATCTATTTCTTCATGCTTGCAATCTATTGAGAATTTTTTTCATCTTAATATGTATAAACTCTACTCATGCAACGTATTGTACCGGAGCTGTAAAAGAAGATTGTATGATAAAGAATTTGTTGTACTTGTTTTATTCTTTACTTTGCATATATATTTTTGCTGTAATGTGCTATGTAATTAACTATGTAATTGACACTGGCATGCGCTAGTGACGCCCAGTTAAACTATTTCACCTAACAGCATCCTTTTGGAAATTGTTGAAATTTGTATGTCAACAATCATTATTCTCTTTGGAATCAAATTATATAAAATATTCTTAGACTTTCATTCGACTTGTTATACTACTTTAAAGAAAAATAAACATATTGTCCTTAATCTATGAAAATTTGTCGTTTTTTGGCAAAGCAAAATAGGGAATGAATTCCATTTCCGAACAGAATTGGGCTTTTTGCGAAGTATCATAATATTGTATCTAGAATAAGGCAGATATCTAAAACTTCAAGTTTTAAAGAATACGTTCGACGTTCGGGAGATTTGGTGTACGGATATATGATGATCAGGGACAGGGGTTTCATGCAAATGCATGTTTTTTCCCTTAAGCCGTATTATGTCAAAACTGAAATATCTTTTGAATTAATGAAATTAATTGAATTAATGAAGTAATAAAATGGCTTAAAAACGGCATCGATATGTTATTGCATATTTTGATGAAAATGCATACTTTTACATATTTGTGTTATAAATGTATATTATTGTGTCATATATTGTTAAAAATTCAAACTTTAACAAAAAAAATTATTTTTGTAAAATTAATACGCGGGTGGCACTATTTAAAGAAAAGTATCCTGATGTAAATCTTCCTGCGGCTTATTACGCATACTACTTTGATCAGTTTAAAGATGTTGTGGAATATTTAAATGAAAACGCTATAGCAATAGAGAATTTAAAAAAAATGTTTAGAAATATACACTCTATTAAAGATCAATTGGTGTTTGTTAATGCATATTATGTGTTTCTCATTAACACAATTGAGAAGATTCAACAATTTAGTTCATTGCGCAGCCAAACTATATGACGTTATGAAAAAAATATTGGATTTCAAATAATAAGACAAGTAGCTGGTGTTTTTGCTTCAATACCTTGTGATGATTCCGTTAAGGAAATATATTCCATTAAAGAAATAGAATCATTTAAATATGCGCCGATCACATCCGTAGATGTACAAAAGCTTTCTAAGACCAAATAGATTGAAAATATAAAGCAAATGTTATTTTCAAATGCAAATAAATTGGAATTTTTAATTTCTGTTTATATTGTATTTTTATATTTTGTACCTTCATATATGTATGTATGTATATATATATATATATATATATATATATATATATATGTATGTATATAATTATATATATATATATATATATATATATATATATATATATATGTATGTATATAATTATATATATATATATATATATATATATATATGTATGTATATAATTATATATATATATATATATATATATATATATGTATGTATGTATATATATATATATATATATATATATATATATATATATATATGTATATATAAATATATATATATATATATATATATATATATATATGTATATATATATATATATATATATATATATATATATATATATATACATATATGTATATATATATATATATATATATATATATATATATACATATATATATATATATATATATATATATATATACATATATATATATATATATATATATATATATATATATATGTACATACATATATATATATATATATATATATATATATAAATATATATATAAATATATATAATGAGAAGGTTAGCGAAATATCGAAAAATATATGTATATTAATAATAAATAACCACAAAACTCAAAAAGAGTAAAAAATTAGACACAAGAATCATTTAAAAAAGTGCATATTTTATTGTTTTTTGTGCATATTTCGCGTTGTTTTTCTTGGCATATTTTAGGTGCCTAAAACACAATTTTTTAGTGCTTGAAGTCCCTATCCGTGATGACGATTCTCTTTTTGACATTAACCTTCCATATGTCAAGTGAATTACAGTTGCATTTTCATGACCAATCTAAGATTTTCCTTAGCAGAAAAAAATTATGTTATAAGTATAAAATTCTGGAGGCTTATTCTTGGTGCAAATTACTGCATTCGCTATCGATCGAAATGTCAATATAATTGATCCTGGTGTGCGAAAGCACTTTCTTACGCACATTTAAAATGCGAAAAGTTGACAAGTCGGTATTCAGTAATGCGAATACGTATCGCTCACTTACTAAAACAACTTCATAATCAAAAAATTTAATTTTTGAGTTAATGATGCAGAATAATCTTCATATCGTTTTTTAATGTTCTTACAAATTTCATACCAATATCTTGAGAAAATTTAAAATTTATTATTCCATTAAATTGTATTTGAATTGAAAACTTGAAGTCGTTTAATGCTAAACTAAGTCTTTTGCATTATAACGTTGCCTTAGTAAATAAGCGATACATAAAAACCTAAATATATATTAAACAGAACTGCTTTCGAAATAGTGTAAGAGAAAAATTATATTTTTTATTTATTCTTCAATTTACAAACGAAATTATTCAATATGGGTTTACTTCTAAGCAATCGTCTCTCCATCCTTCTTCGTCTTACCATAGTGCCACTGAATTCATTTTGCCAAATTGCTCAACTATTTTATAACTTAAACTAGATCCTTGAATTGGATATATGTATTCACTTTATAATCATAAAGACAAATTTGACGTTTGCTTTTTTTCTAACTGAGCTGCCACGATTGGAAATAAAATTCGAATTCGACTTACAGAACATCAAATTTCTTTCGTGCATCGCATTGACTTTCTCATCGTAGTATAGAATAAGCCCACTGCTTCAATTCGTGGATAGCAGTGTTTTCTTCATCAAAGTCGATTAATATTCTAAGATATTCAGTAAATTAACAATTCTTATTGGTCTGTATACGAATGTATGTGAATGAATAGCTTAGGTACGTTAGTCTTTAGGTATGGAAAGTATTTTAGAAATTCTGAGTTTGGAGAAAAACAGCCCCTATTGAATTATATTGTTAACCATCATATAGGCTGGCAATTTTTATATTTTTCACGTATTTGTTTGAAAGATTGCTTCGAAGTACTGATAAAATATATTTGGCTAATAAAATATTTATTAACATAAATTAATTTTATATCACTTTTTAGTTTTTAACTTGTGCAAATTGGTAAATAGTTTACAACAATGTTATCTGATATTTCAATATTATTGTCGAATACATATGTATGTATGTACATATAAATTTTCTCTAAAATACAAATTTTCATACCAATTTCAATTGTTAACAATTTAAATTAAATGTAATTAAAAATCTTAATTTATTTGTTCTGCACATAAAGTTATTTTGGGGTTTTCTAATTCATTTTTACTTTGAATCAATTTAAGTTCGCGTTCAAATGCTGTTACTTTGCGTTTACCTTCGCGAACATCGGAAGGCATTGATTCAATAGTGCGCTTAATTACAGCTTGTAAAGACGCAGTTGTTCGTTCAAGAGCCGAACCCAAATTTTTCGACTGATAACTGTGAGCCAAAAACAGAGATGCAAATAAATCACCAGTACCAGTAAATGAGATATTATTGCCCTGTTTTGGAATATCTAAGGCGTAACGGGAGCCATTACGTTCGCTAAGAAATGCCCGAAGTTCACCAGGTTTCCCTAAATCACTGCTAGATATAACAACTGTTTCAATGCCCTTATCATGGAACCATTCAACTGCTCTCCATATATCGGCTTCATTTGTGATCTTCATTTCAGTTAATAGTTCAACTTCATATTGATTTGGCGTTATAATATCGGAAAGAGGAATTATTTCTTCGCGGTAAATTGGTAGTAACTCCTTAGGTACATACATTGCACCGTTATCGCCCATAACCGGATCGCAAACTGCAGTGAAAATTTTGTTAATTCTATTATGTATAAACTTTGTGACAAAAACAAATCTATTGAAGCAGAACAAAACTATTTTATTAATAAAGTACATAAATCGTTACCGATAAGTAGAGCCCGAGGAGGACTCAGTACTATGTTAAGTACGTGTGTACTCACATATGTACACTGTGCTTACTTAACTCAGGACTTAGTAGAAGTAACGTAGTCACTTAAATTTGTGCCTACCATTCCGTGTTGTATTTCACTCCTTGCTGTTAACAAGATTTGTTTAACATTTTCAGAATAAACATTTCCCTTTTTCACACAAATTCCTAAAATCACGAAACTCGCAGTTTTTAAACAGGGGTTAAAACTCACGAAAGCAATATTTTTCAGATGTAGATACTTTCCGTAAAATAAAAAAATTACCGATAAAATAATAAGAATATGTTAAAGGAAATGGTAATCACAGTTTGCATGAAGCGTGCGTGACACGAAAAAAAATTCTTCTTGAAAAAGGATTTGGCAAATTAAACAATAGAACTTGAACCTGAATACCAAGTTAGAAAAAATAGTTACTGTATATGTGGATTGCTGCCTATTTTACAGTATCGAAAGAATTTTTTTTATAAATTTTGTTTCAAATTATATCAAAGAAAGATCTTTGGGTATTGTGAAATGGGCAGTTATACATTTTTGTTATTGTCACAATACTTTAACAAAAAGGAGAAACTCATTTAAACAAAACTTACCATATATTAGCTTTGGTTCAACAGATCTTAACTTTTTGACAATTTTAGCTATTTGTCTCAAAAACGATGGATTTCCAATATAACCAGTTAACAAATGCGAATAACATTTCAAAATATCGTTTTCATCCAGTCCTTGAAATAGGTCATCTAAATTAACAGATAAAGGCAGTTAATAAAACGCAATTAAGTGCCATCATCTCAACTTACCAAGCTCTTTATCTTGTAGTACTTGCCCTTTAAATGTTTTATATCCAGTGTGATTACAAAACTGCACAGAATTAATAGCATCGACTTCAAATCCTAAAACCTACAATAAGCAATTTTTAGTAAATAAGAACAGAGTGGTTCTATTTTCAATTGCCTGCAAAGGAAATGTTGCACTTTTATTGCCCACATATCCATGGACAACATGACTTTGGATAGATAACACATGTTTTTTAGCTCCTCTATCACAACTGCTTGAAGACATTTTGGGCATACATATACAACACACGTTCACCCTTTTTTAAACACAAATTAGGATATGCTCTGAATGACTTGCAAGCTATAGTTATTTCAATAAGCAACTGCCAATCTTATCAGTGAGAAAAATATGTATGTATGCATGCATGTGTATGTCCACACAAAGTACACCATGCATTGTGTAATGTGTGTATGTAGATATACCTTATTAATATCCCAGCTAGCATTTCAAAGATTATATAATGATCAGATCAATTTCTATTTATATTTCTGTAATTCCATATGGACTTTTACCTCAAGTCACAAAAACTTGTAATTTCTACATATGCATATGCATGTATTGTTTAATAGAGACGGTTTTCCGTGTTCAATGTGCGCATTGTGTTTGACGCACAGAGAAATATATGTGGAACAGCTGTTGAGTTGATTTTACCTTAAGTTTATATAGAACGCTACATATCCATATGTTCATACATTTACTATTTTATTATAAATATGTACTATGTATGTTGTACATGCATATGATTGAAGAAATATATTGCAAAAGTAGAAATTCCACAATAATTACTGAAAAGTGGAAAATCTCATCATGAATTCTTTAGCTCGGTTTTTGGATCGTAATTTACGTAATATAAATTGTGTAAATCAGTTACGACCATTCAGTGCAGAAACATCTGCAGGTAATGATGGTGAAGTGGAAGGTTAGTTAGAAACTAAAAAAAAAAAATGCTTGTGATTAATGAAGTTATATTTTTAGAGTTTCGTATTCTTAATTTGCGGAGTACGCAACAACGTCAGACAAAGAGAAAGGAATATAAAAAGCCTGATGTTATGCCACCACGTACGTTAAAGATGGATACAAGTCAGGATTGGTCTGCTGTTTGGCCAGGACCACGTTCATTCCATCCAGCATCTGTACCATTACCCATACGCCAAGGCTTTACCGTGAAAGGTGCTGCACCACCTTCAAAGTATGCTAACGCTGAACTAATAAAAGTTCCGAACTTTCTTCATTTGACGCCACCGGCTATTAAACAACAGTGTGAAGCTTTAAAAAGATTCTGTACTCCTTGGCCAAAGGGATTGGAAACTGAAGAAAAGTGGAAGTCCCATTTTCCCGTAGATATTATCAGTACTGATTATTGTCAAGCTCTGCCAACTATTCGCAATGCGGAAGCTAGAAAAGTTACTTTAACTCTTAAACTGTCTGAACTGCAGTTTGACGAACATGCTAAAGACAAGTTTTTACGTCTAGTGGGGAACCGTTATAATCGAGAAACCGATGTATTAACAATTGTGGCGGATCGATGTCCTTTGCGAAAGCAAAACTATGAATATGCTATGTATCTTCTAACTGCATGCTATCACGAATCTTTCGTAACCGAGCCATGGGAAAGCTCCAAATTGGAAGCTGACATGGAGTATTATAAGTATGAACGCAACAAATCAAAAGAATCAGTTGAGTCAATACTGAATTGGGGTAAGGATGCGAAAGAAGATGCAAAATTACAAGCAGGTGAAGGGTTTGTTGAAAGTATTGAGCAATTAGTAAATGAAGGAGAAAACGAGTACAATTTAAATAAGTACAAGGAAGAGGTTATCAATATGCTGGGTCTAACAAGGTGCAATTAAAATATTATTTCAATTAAACTTTATTTTTTTAAAGCATTGTAACAGAAAAGAATTTCTGGACATTTACAACTTGTAGAATTTCTTTTACGCAAAAATGTAAGTTCAATAAAAATGTATTTCAATTATTATTTTCTTTGTTCGGAATTCATTTGTGAAGAAACCTATCTTGTAAATAAACGTACTTATAAAGTTTTTTGTTCATGAATTTTCCCCTTTATTGAAAACAGTTAATAGTTCCGTGTCGGCCATATATTCATCATCACTTTCACTATCCATTACAACAAGTCTTCTTCGTTTGCTAGTTTCAGGGACATCGTCATCCTCTGAGTCTGCATTATCTTGTAATTCTTCATATTTCTTTAAACGTTCTTCGAGTTGTGCTATTCGTTCCTTTTTAGCATTTAGAAGTACGGCTACTTTCTTTAACAGTTTTCTTTCCAATTCGTTTTTCTCTTCTACGCACAGCCTATAATCGTCCAACAATTCTCGAGAATGCTCGTCGTATTTATGAGCCTTTTGTACTCGATCTGTAAGACATTTATCTTGTTTTTGTAATAGCTCTATTGCAGAATCAAGCAGCTCATTTTTACTCATGACTTCTGTAATGTTAATATCTAAAAATAATATCGGTATTGATTCCGGCTGAGATTTCCAGACATTGAGAACTTCTGGTTCTAGTTTGTAGTAGAATCCAGGTAATGCAAGGAATGTGGATAAAGCCGCACGCAATTCTTCGTAGTAGTGGTTATAAGGCATATCCAGATTAGAAGCTATTTCCTTTAAAGCTGATTCGTTTACGACTCCTTTATAAGACTTGCCATTTTCGGAATCTAAAATTTTTATTTCGAATCCTTTATCTTCCCATTTTATTTGTAAATATATATAGTTTTTGTTTTCACTCTCATCGTGGGTCGTTTTCAAGAGTTTATTTATTATAACAGAACACATGAAAAAAATTTATCTTGTGATTATTGCGGAATTATATTTTAGAGATTATATACATATGTATATATATGAAAGCATGTTGCTACGAAATGCAGAGAGCAGAGAAACTTTACCAGAATAGCGCGAATATTCATAAAGCTGGTCATACTTTTTCTCATAAACATATTTTTAAGTGGAAACCGTTTTTCATTATTCAATAAAGTCACCTAACCACTTGTAAAAGCAAATTTAATGATTACTGAGGAAGAAGTGCAGTGGATTTCGGAAACAGAGCTGTTTTACTATGAAGTGCGTATTAAAATTTAATAATAACAATTACAAGAATTCCAATTATTACATTAAAGACGGAAATTATTCCTGGAACGTGATTATTTTTATGTTTTGTTCTTCTTTTAGAACCTTATGCTTCTATAACAGAACTCTTCTTGTATGAAAAACCAAAACAAGTTACAAATAGTACATACATAAGTATGTATGTACACAAATAGTTACATAATAAGGGTGCTTACTTTACATTCGTCTATCTGTTCATTTATTATTTGTAGCTGAAAAATATTCATAATTAACGAAACTTAGTTTCTATCGCTTTATAGAAGGGACAACGCTTTAATATCATAAATAATTCACAGCCCTGACATGGATTCACTTGTACCTATCCATTCTTAAAGTTTCGTAAGGCCCTTCATAGTTATGTGTTCAAGAATGCCTCAAGGCCCTTCACGGACTTGCGGAATATTCACGCATTTCCTTGAAGTGAATGCGGGAGCACTGGACTATTGTAGGTGGTATAAAGGCAGAAAGTGAAATGGGGGACTGTACTCTACTGCAGCATGTCGATATTAACTAAGTTCCTGAAACCGGCCAGGACAGGTGGTTCAGTGAATCCACTTTTGCCATTGCGAAGACACTATGTGCTTACCTAAAACAGAACTAGAAATCTGTTTGACTTTAATAGAAATCATCTTCGCATTCTGGTGGCTATATCGACTGGACACTCTATGCCTAACGCACGGGCCTCCTCTACAACGATTACTGCATTTACTGCAATGACGAGGAAGAGGCGGAGAACGTTACGCACTTACTCTGCCTCAGTCCTGGTCTGGAGGACCGACGACTTCAATTTTTTTGGTAGAATATTCTTCAGCTTTAAGAGCCTGAGAATTTTCGCTATGAAAAGCGGTTCTATTTTCCGCTGATCCCTACAAGGCCTTCATGCACGATCAATTCTCCTCTAAGCCTTTCTCCTTCGCTTTAGATTTTCCCCCTTTCAGTTTAAATTTTATATCCCTCATAAGCTCAACTTCATCGATTCTTTCTCTGTTTCCATAGGTAACACAATGGGAGTAACCGGAACCAGGTGAGTTGGAACTCTTTCCCCTTACACAGCAACCTGGTAACCTATCGTAACCTTCGTAATAACGTATAATCTCATAAAAATATGTGTACATATTATTAAAATTTTATGCCAGAGGTATTCATATAAAAATACAGTTTGTGAAAAATGGATAATTCTTTCCCCAACTCTAACAAAATTTATATAACGAACTGCATATAGTAAAATTATAGTTTTTTTGTTTTATATAATACTCATCATTAGTGTAGAATGTTTTATCGACAAGCAATTTTCTTTTATTAGTAATTGAATACTTAAAGAAAATAATACATTTTCCCAATCACAGTACTAATTCTGTTTCCGAACTGAATTGAACCCTGTAACATGGCCCTATATATTTTATTTTCACTTGATTCCAAAATAACAAAAACTCTCAGCTTATGCATAAACTTTCAAAAACTAAACTAAAAATACATATTAATGCTACTAATAATAATACTTGATTTCTTTCGCTGTAGATTTCCTTTGCTTAAAACATTTGACATACGTACATAATATTTTTTATATATATTTTTTTATAAACAAATCACAATGTCTTCTAAATCTTCAATTTTATCAAATATCTTCAAGTACTCAAAATTCAAACAAAGTGGTTCGATTCATTTCTGTACAAACGATTGGAGAAGCATATTAGAAAAACGAAACTTTTTTACAAAAGGGCAATCAAATGTGTTGCTAGCTTCTTATGGATGTGATATGATACCAACAAAGGCAAAAAATCATATGTGTTTAAAAATTGCATGTAACATGAGTTCTACTACTAACAAAGGCAGCGGGAAAAATATTGAAGTTGCCGATACAGGCAAGAAATCGGTAGCCATAAGTAAAAAAAGCTTCAAACGGAAATTTAAACATAAAAATTGTAAACGTTGCAAAGCAAATACAGCGGGAGAAACAAGTAGAGAGATCGTAAAATTTGAAGCAACGAGTAGTATGAAAAATCATACTAACTCACTTTTTAAAACAGGTTTGAATATAATTGTTTTACATTTGTATGTGCTCTAGCGGGAAGAAGGAATACGGATATATACAATAGCTATATATATATATATATATATATATATATATATATATATATATATACATATATATATATATACATATATATATATATATATATATATATATATATATATCCTTTGAATACGGCCTTAATCTTTCCAAGAAATTACAACTAATATAAACTACTTTTCAAATATCTCATAGCTATTTTTTTATATCTAAAAATAAGCAAAAAAAAAAAATAAGAACAAAGAAATCAATATTAACAAATATAAAAACTATATGCTTTAAACCTTATTTACAATATATAATCACCCCTATTCTGCGTTTCGATTAAGTCTCCGCATTCAGTTCCGTTGCGATCGAAAATTGGTATTCTGAAGAAAAACGGAATCGAAAGAAAAAGAAGAAGACAACAATGTTTACAAAATTAATAGCATCACTGTGGATGTGGAAATGAAATAGCAAAATAAGCAAGATTGTTATCATTTTCATAAACAAAATGTCAAATTTAATACAAAAAGTTGTATGTATACATAATTAAAAATAAGTTCTTGATAAAGTTTAATAAAAAAATTGTTAAATAAAATAAAAAAATATAAAAACAAAATAAAATTAGTTGTTCATAAACGTATTACAGTGCAAAGAATCTTGATCGCTGGTGGTATCCGCATGCAATGTCTGCTTTAGACGCCATTAAATTTGCCAATTTTTCATACTGCTCTGGTGACCTGTATACATAAAAAACACATCAGATTCGGGTACAAAAATTAACAATTTAGTTTTTTTAATCGTTTCTGAACATTTTATCTCATTTTCTACTTACATTTTTTTCTATTTTAAACTTTTTAACTAAAAAACACGGATAAAGAAAACCCCTCCGTTAACAAAAAAACAACTGAGAAAAACGGAGCTCCGATCGTAATGCAGAATACATACAATCGAAAGAAACTGAGCGGAATCGTAACGCAGAATACCAAAGCTGCCAGACGGAGAAAATTTCGATTCGAATCGAAACGCAGAATAGCCCCAAATATCACCGCTGACAAGTTTAAGAACTATGGAATCCAATTTTCAATATGATTTCCAAGACATGTCTTTCTTTCTTCAAGCTGCTGCCATTATTAATATTATTTTTATATCAATAGTTTATGTCGAGTTTATGGAATCAGAAACCTTTAAAGGTTTTGGTCTTACCAAAGGTCCCTCGCTGCCTTTTAATTTCAACAATTGTAATCGAAATTTGATGCATACAAATATTGAGCTCAGAAATTCTCCAAATGGTGAGTTTAAATTTAACTGTATTATATTTTAATAAAATATGTCAATATATGTACGTACATATGTAGGTTATTTAGATGCAAAAGTTTCAAATGTAAGGCAGATCGGACGCAATAAAGCAATAAACAGTTTGGAAACTAATTTTTTAAAAAGATCAGATCGGCATAAAGACATGCAACAGGGTCCAACAAAGGATTTAAAACAAGGTGAGAATCAACATATACATACATCGTCTAGTTAACTTGCATGCAGGACATTCTATATTCCCTTTTAAGTCAATGATGCTCAAGAATAGAAAGAAAAATGCACGTTCCCTAGAGGAGAACATGTCCTGAAACGGGCCATGCTTCCTGGGGACTAGTAAATGGTTCGAATTCAAGAACTTTATATGAGAGGGACCGGTATCGATTACATGGTGTTCTCAATCGAGGGTCTCATTTGACATAATTAAAATACTTGGCGATAGGTTCTATACCTAACCTTTATGTACTTACCCTTTTGTGGTGTAAGTACAACTATTTTAGAGCAAGCCTCTCAGAAATAATCTATGTATCTTCCGATGTTATATAGAGTGAGGGAGTTTCGAAAGCAGTTTTTTTGTAGTTCTGTAACATATCCTCTTTCCATTACTCACGACTCAGGAACGTTTTGTACCATTCCCATTTTTAACGGTAATATCTGCACAATTGGCACATTTCCCGCAAGGTAATTATGGTGTTGCCTAAAATTGATAACATTGCTAGGTTATTATCATAAAACACTTTTCAATATTAAACGATCGAAATTTGAATCAAAGCAAATAAATTCGTACGAAATGAAAAAACGGAATGGAAACGCATTATTTTCATATCTCTAGTAACGTGAGTACGGTATAAAGAGGTATCTCCAAGGGTTTAGATGCATCTATAATAAATAGACAATCAATTCACGTTGATTTAATATCCTTATATAATGAAGTGATAATTCGAATCCTTAAAGCTTAATTATCGTTTTATTGCATAAAAACTTTTAAAACAAAATTAAATAGTCGAAAAAAAATCATAAGTATTCTGGTATTGTCTTTATAATAAAAAATAGGTTGAATTTATTAAACAAAAAATAATCTGAAGACTGAATAAATGAACTCAAATTTGAATTTGATGTTAAAGTCTTTTCAGATAAGGCAACTGTAACAAATAGCAAATTAACTAGTGGAAGTGGAGGCCACGGCGGTAGTTCGGGTGGTGATGGCGATGACAAGAAAGTATTTGAAGAAGAAGTAAGTTCGATAAAAGGTGAGTTTATTAAAAATGTATTGTATAGCATATTGCTGGAGTAGGATAATCAGTTGAGAGTCGGTGTTAGTTTAAAAAAATATGGTAAACGGTTAACCCTAAAGGCCGTCCCTTAAACTTCCCGCTAACTATGCTTTTCAGATTTTCTTGGAACACTATTATTCTAATTTTCAAAATGCTATAACTATATATTCCTATAGAATATAATTTTTTAAAATTTGTTTGAGTTTTCTTGAAATCTACCGGTCCGAATCGGTTATAATTTACAGGAAAAGTCATTCAAAAGTTATAAGCGGTTCACATGCATTTATACACACACGCATACATAGTGAAACCCTCACTGGGTTTCACTGAGGAAACTTTGCTAGGAACTAGATCTGACGAGAACTCGACTTTCCCAAAACAGCCAAAAACCAATAACTGCTTTTCCTATGGCGAAGTTCAAAAACATTTGTTATTAAAGCTCGTAGTCTATAATATATCTTTATTTTATTTTCTCTCACTATACATGCATTAAAATTAATATTTATTTAGCCCAATTTTTTATTTTTAAATTCAGCAGATTTTACCGACTTCTCTATCATCTACGATGAGTGAAAATATATGTTAGTTTAACAAAAAACTAAAGATAAAGATATCGTCTATATACTAAACACTGGTATCAAATAATATTTCTAAGAGCTTGTTTTATTTTATTGCGAACTTCGAAACTTTTTGAAGATGTTTCGAAAATTAAAAAAGAGCAAATTTTTGCTTTACTCTATAAAACTTACAAAGCAAACTAATACCAATTTCCGATTAATTGAACAATCTAGTATTAAGATTAACGAAGAAATCTTAAAATGTGAACATAAAGTGGAAAACGTATTATATATGTTTTTTTTTTAGCTCGACGAAGGAAACTTTGGCGCACATTATCATTCACTCTACTGGCATTCGTACTGGGGTTAACTACGTACGTAATAAGTAAGATAGGAGTCATTGATATGTTGGAGCTTATGCGTAATGCAAAATCAATCGATGAACCTCTACCAATTAACAGTTGGTCAACTTTTTATGGAACAGGCTTAAAAACTGAACAGTTAGAATTGAGCGAATCTAAATCAGAAGATAATGAAACCGATGCTGTGTATATTACTGATATTGAATCCCCATTCGAACATATAAATATACCCGAATTTCCGCATTAGATAAACCTATTCTGTCTAGGTAAGTGTATAAAACATGAAAACATTGTTCATACTAGTATAATCTAATCGAGAGTAGCATATTGTGATCTTAGCTATTTATAATACTTATAGGATTCATGAGACGGCAAAAAAAGTGTGCTTGTAGGTCAGTAAAATAAATTCCCCTATAATTTGTATTCTAACTTTGCTGCATTTGTTTGTTACCCAGCAGTTACACGATCAAGAAACGGCCAAGGCCATCATACGTATTACTTATTTAGGAGTTAACTTTTATGTTATGTTTTCTATCGTCTATAGGGCGGTTAACTTTTACCTTGCGTTTTAGCTGTTGTGTAGACCTCATTCATAGACCTCGGTTAACACTTTTTACATTGAATTTGTTTTTTGGAATTTTTGTCAAATTATTGAAAAATTATATATCATAGAAATAAGGTTCCCATACATACATACATGTACATATGTAAAACACAAATTGTTTGTCATTTTTTAATATAGTTGACAAAATTTTGCAATACGATGCTAAAGCTAAAACCTCTTTTATCGTCTATAAATCCAAAAATATATCATAATTCAATCAAATTATATTCTGAAACTACTGGAAAATTGGAAACAGCTCTAAGTTTAACTGAACCTTTGACTGCCCAGGGGATAAGAGCTGCGTTTAGTACTGATTGTGAAACACCGAAGGATGGATCACCAGAGGGTTGTAAGATGGAGGAAAGCAATGAAGTTGTAAGTAAAGAAGTTGTGGGCGAACAAGTTGCAAGTAATGTCGATTACAAAAGAAAAAAGAGTAAAAAATGTGGCTTTCCTAATACAATGGAGCCACAAGATCCTGACCCTCCTGGCGGTTATATTATTGATAAATGTGATGTGTTTGACATACCCAAAACCAATTCCAAAAAGTGGAGAAACCTTTCGTATATTGTACTTCCATTTGTTCTTGGATTGTCAGTACTTATTGCTGCTAATAAAGAAGAACATTCAAAACCTCAGTTCATACCATATGAACACTTGTACATCCGCACAAAGCGTTTTGCTTGGCGCGATGGTAAGACGTCACTATTTCACGGACCGAACAATTTAATACCAGAAGAAGAAGAAAAACGTTTAGATCGTGAAGGCGCTACAAATCCCAGGTACAAAACATCAATTGATGAAGAGGCAGATCTTGAGCGTGATGAACACGCTCTAGAAGAGTTAGAAACACGGGAAGATCAGGAGGAAGACACTGAAATCGAACAAGATCAAAGCCAAGAAAATCCTTAAAAATTTAATGTGCCTAACATTTTTTATATGATAAAATAAATTTATTTTTATATGATTTATATAAACGTATTTACATATGCATGTATGTATGTATGTACATATATAAGTATTTTGTTTATACTCATATAAATGAATTTGTTCAGCATTTTTTTACATCTGTCACAATATTACAATCATCTTTTGGTTTACTTTTTGCATTGATGGCAGGACAGTCGACACAAAAGACATCATTTTTGGGAGTATTAGCCACTAGACGATCAATATTTTCTTGCTGACTGTGACTACTTCGGCCACTAGTTGGTATTTTTAGTTCAGATTTAATAGACTTAACTTCTGCTGAGTTATTTTCAAGAGGCTTGAGGTTATTCTTACCAAAACATTCCTTAAAATTAAAAATATATTATATCAGAGGCTGTAGGATTACATATAAGATTTATTTATTTATACCTGTGGAACATCCCATATTATTATGGCACCATCGGTGCAGCCAGTGACGAAAAATTTTCCACATGGACTAAATACTGCACTTTTAACAGCAGATGCATGTTCAGAACCCTGAGCTACTGCAATTCCTTTATTATAGTCCCAAAGCTAAAACCAATAATTAATTTTAAATTCTACATACTACATTAATCATCCCAATAAGCATTTTTAATTGAAGATTCTATTACGAAAAACTTTGTATTAATTGTTTAAGATTCATGTAGAGATTATCTATTACGTCTGTCAAGAATTGTATGGGGTTCTGGTGGAGTTTATCTTGCAATTCGTAAAACTTTCAGCTTTATAATTCTTATATTATTCATGCTAGGAAAAGCATGAAAGAATGTCATCAATTCAAATTTTTAAAACTTGTCATTGCAATTCGTCAGAACAATATCAGACGATTCTTGTAAGAATTGTATATTAAACACAATCGTGTAACAAATAGTCAATGCTAGCTGAGATTGTAAGTGCCAGTTTACATTATGCGATTTTGCCACTTCAATTCTTAGTTTGTGTGAGACTGTTCAAATAAAAATATATACCTTTTCTATTCCTTTTTCGCTCTTTCTCACTATAAATAAGAATCGCAGCGGCAAAAATTGCACAATGTAAACCGTCACTAAGCAGTATGTATTATGCAATTTTTTTCGTAAGAAGATTTAGGAGTATATTAAGTCAGAATTTCTTACAAATGCGCTTGTAGACTGGACTTCGAGCATTTCTTACCTTAACCAATTGATCACTACCAACAGAGACAAAATAGTCTCCAGTTCCATTAATGGCCACAAAATTTATCGATGATTTCAATGAACCCTGTAATTCACGGATCAAACTACCATTATAAACGCTCCAATAACCAATACGACCGTCAGTGCCGCAAGTTAAAACATGAACACCCAAGGGAACATACTTGGCAGTCATAAATTGGGTATTGGCAGTTAAAACAGTTTTGCGTGTTAAGCGGCTAGATTTGATAAAAATAAAAAGAAATACTGTTATATAATATAATATAACATATAATATAACATATTTATTATATTAATTTGCTAATTATTTAGATAATCTTGTTCATAGAAACAAACTGATATATTATTCAACTGAACTATTCTCATATAATTTTTGGGTGCAAACCACTTTGAGAAATTCAACTATAGCACTAGGCATAGGTCAGCGAGATTTTCGGACAATAGAAACAAAATAAAAAATTTGTATTTTTCAACACTTTTTTGTCACTTATGGGAATCCAACTTGTCTTTCCCGACATTTTACAAATATGACATTAAGAATGTCGATTGAAATATGTGGCATAGCTGATAATGTAGAAAAACTTTCCGTAGCAAAAACAAATAGCATTTTCGATTTTTGGAAACTTTTATAATAAATAGTGAATTATTTAATAACACTAAACGACTGTGAAACTGTGAAAAATGGTTTAGGCACCGAAACGCTTTAAAAACGAGAATAATAATAGCTTTTTCTCTAATTTTTAATAAATTTCTTTTCATTGTTCTACTAATATGTTATCTCCTAGTTCTATTTGAAAAAATATATCGGAATTCATCACGCCTTTTCAAAATTATCGTTTTGAAAACGAACGTTTTTCATATATGCAATCAATTGAATATAAGTTTTTTTTTGGAGTTGTCTATGGTGAAGGGCATAAAATCAATATGCGTAAGCAAAATAATTCAAAGAATTAGGCTTTTAATTACTTAACGTCCCAAATGACACAGGAACCATCAGTACTGGCCGAAATAACTTCAGTATCGCATTTATTGAAATCCAATGATGTTATAGGTCCTGAATGATCTTTCAAAACTCCCAATAGACTTTGGCGAAATGGTTCGATTTTCCAAACACGTACTTGGCCTTCAATGCCACCAGTCACTAACACACGGCCAGTCGAGGAAATTGCTAAAGCACTGCAGCCTTTAATATTTGAAAAGACAAATATAAATTTAACAAATATTTTACAAAAATATTTTCTGATTTATTCTGATTTCATATCAGAATGAACAGAACATAAAGAGTGTTTCCAAATTTAGATTTCCAGTGAAACTAAACCGATTTAAACTGGTAGAATTTAAGAAGTCTCAGAAAAACGTATAAAAACTTGTGTGGGTTTTTTAGAATAAATTTTAAACAACCTTACCGATCGACTAAACTAATCAGCTCTTGACATTAAAAAACCACGTCCATCACCGTAAACCGGATCAAAAATGATTAATTCGTTTCGTCAGATTCGTAAAGGAAAATATTCGAAAAAAGTGATTTTTTAAAAATCCGAATTCATATATCAGTTAGTATTATCGATTCTTTTATGCTAATCTTTTATATTAACTTCTTTTATATTAACTACACCAGTCACCGCTTATATCGTGGGAATCGATTGATGTGTACCGCAAAACCAGGTTATGATAGCTTTGTTACCAAAACTAGCAGGAAGTTGCGGGGACGGGCTTTAGGGTCAACCCCTTTCCATATTTTCTTTTTTAACAAAACTGCAAGCAGATAATTAAATGTTACTTACCTTTATTATGAGCATTTGGTATTGCATATATAAGTCTACCGGTTATAGGTGTGAAAGCCCTAACTACACCATCATTCCAAGCTGATATAATGCTACTACCGTCATAACTAAATTCAATGGCCGCGCACTGAAAATTATATACCATTATGCGCAATAGCTCTTGAAAGCGTTTAGTAGACCAAATACGAATAGTCTCGTAGCCAGCAGTAGCGAAAACGGTGGATAGATTTCTGAAATGCACAACTTTCGAATTGGAGAAGAGGCACGTGAATTAATTTTACTATCATACTTAGGAAAAACTATATTATGTACGGCCTTTTTGTGAGATGTCTTCAAAAGTTTTAGAGTAAATAATTTTATATTGAGTAAATAAATCTCATTTGATGCGGTGGCTATATAATACTCTATAGGATTTATTTCTACAATCGATGAAACGGAACCATTAACTTTGGTCTTCTTTAGCTGGATAATAATAATAAAGTGTGATAAATGCTTAACAATAAAATTTAACTTTTAATAACTCAAGTAAAACATACGGTCCTTAACATTGGTACAGTTGGACTGGGATAATTCTTAAATATGCTCTCCTTTATATCTCTTCTTTCTTCAACTAGCTCGACCACACCGTCTCCTGCTCCCATTAACAAAAGACCATCGCCTATAATGTGTACTACTCTTAACCCATTAATATAGCGATTACAGTCCTTCCCAAACGGTTTACGATTATTATACGTTCCATATGCCCCCACCATTGTAGCGGAATTTTCCGGCTTTACAACATTCATTGTATCACAGCGATTAAGAGAAATTTTGATTACATCGCCTGTTAGAGTGCCGATATAGGCATATTCATCATTTTGATCGATGCATGCACAGACATGAAGTCGTTGTTGTCTTCCAACATAGACATCATGAACATCTAACTTTTTCTTTTCTCGTAGAATAGTCCAAGTTCGCAAATGACCTTGAAAGAAAGACATTTAAATTATTTTAAAATATACAATGTACGCACAGTACATTTGTATGTATATGGGAACAAAAAACCCTGCAGTAAATATATACGTGGAACATCTACTGATTCGCTTTTCACTTTGTACTACTACTCAATTGGATACAAATGAGTAGTATTGTTTTATAGACCTTTAGTATGCGATTGTGTTTGAGAATCCACTATGTGGTGAGTACGTAGTTCTTATGGGACTATAAAGATAAAACATATATTGGCATATCTGTCACTATTTGTTTTATATTGATCAATAGAAAAAAAAACTCCGGATATTGTACCTACCACAGTTGTCACTGGAAACTAAGTGTTGGTAGAGAGACACTTGCATATTATGCATATCGAACGACAAAAAAAACAAGCAAGAAAAATATAGGTTTTAACTTTAAAAAGCATTTTTGTTCGATATTAAAATATCAGATATAATTTTATCGATCATAGATTATCGATTGTTATATAAAGGTAAAAATGGTTAATCCTATCGGTATTATCTTTTTGGATTTATGGGTATGATGTTCACAAATATTTCTAGATATTTTTAGTTTACTTACGATCTCCAACCGATAAAAAGAATGATGGATTCTTAAATAATGCACATATAGCTAAGGTGTTACCATTAATCGATCGTGCAGCAACAGATCTGCAAATTGGTGACCTTAAAAAATACAAAAACTGTTTTTCATATTTTGTTTAAATAATAGCAGAGGTTCAAAAATAATCTTACAAAGTTTCTATGTCAAATACAATTATAGTACCATCATCTCGACCACCAGCAGAGATCATATATTTATCTTGGGCAGTAAAGCAAATAGTTTGAACTCGAACCTGATATAAGCAGACAAAAAACAAATAGCTGTATGAAATATACAATGATAGCTGTCTCATTACTATTACTATTAACACTTTATTTTAAAGGTAAAGCTCGAATTATTGTGTGCTTACCTTGTGTAAATCATGTCTGCATATTTCGCATCGTTTGGAAAAATCATATAAAATCACATAACCTGGAAACCCCATATGATTAATTTGGCCCGAAGCCATATAACGACCACTTGAAAAGTACAAATTATATATACATACATACGTATACATACATATGTATGTATGTATTTATTAAAATAAAAAATATTAAAACAAAACAATTTCAAACTATTTTTATGTTTACCTTCGGCTTAAGTCCACACAAGACACATTGTTGGTATGGCCACCAATAAATTCTTGTTTGTTAGTTTTTGTATTGCAAATACCAATTTTGGTACCCAAAGGAAATATTATATGTTGGCCATCGGGATGTAAATGTAGACCAAATGCAACTTTTCCATTTATGCCGAAAATTGCACGAGGCTCTAAACGTTTAACGGATTCTTTAGTTTCTGATAATTCTGTCATTTTATGGAGAATCAAAATATAATTCCTATATTCTATCAGTTCTTATTTGAAATATGAAATTGACTAGAATGTTATTAATTCGATAACTTGCTATGTATGTATATGATAAATAAAACGTAAGTCGTTTAAACTAGAGTTGTTAATAGTAACATTGTAAAAAGGGTTAAAGAGGAAACAATTTATGGTTACCATAGAACGATAGGCACATGTTTTGGTTACAGTTAACGAAGTATAGGTTATTTAATGTTATATATTTGACATGTTTCAAATAAATTAATAATATTAATATCGACGATTTGGTATCCAATGAAATTCAGGTATAATGCCATTTATATGTAAAATAAAAAGAAACTGTTCAACAACAATTCAGAATGAATGCTTCTTTCAAAATTACAAAATCTTATGCATACATATGTATGTAGATATGACTGTATACAGTATAGCCTTTATTTGCGGGTACTTTATTTACACGAAATCGATATATCGCACTGAAGTTAACAAACTAATTTTTATATTCGATAAGAAATAACGTGTTAATTTTTACTTTTGCTTAAAATCCTTACAATTATAAATAAAATAAGTTCCATATCACACGAATTTTTCACAACAATTTAGTGCAATACTATCAAAAATAAGAATTTAATTGCAGATTATAATATGGTCAATACAGTTGCTGTTGTGCTTGTGAGTATTTCTACTTGAGACCAATGCAACGTAATATTTACATAAGTATGTGTTTTCAGCTTAAGACCCCTTTCGCTATGGCAAAGCTTACTTTGCAAAGCTTTAAATTATAGGCCAAAGTGAACATGTTTAACAATAGCTCTGTTCATTTACTTTTCTATCAACTAGCGAGTAAGAAGAAATTTTATGAAATTTCGCTCAACGATAACAAAAAGTAAATGAACACTTTCCCATCCAAAATTTTGAACTTAAAATAGTGATGTGTTATGTAGGTATACGCAAGTACTGAGTATTTACTCCAATATTTGGGAAAATTTATATCTTAGTATGAAAATAACGTGATTTTAAGTATACATTTGTTTCTTTCCAATGAAATTAATAAATAATTGCTTTTTACATGCAGCAGTCGTACAAAAACACAGTAAATAATATAAATTTATCTACACAAACTTACTAGCACTATCAATACGTATAATTTCTATATTATAAAAACATATCTAAAGAACACGCACAAGTTTATTTTATGGAATTTTGAACTATTATCTTATCTTGTCATTGATTTCACTATGATTTTGTGTCACATCGCGGTGTCTCTATTCTAATGTGAGATCTCGTCGCATCAACAAAACGTTTCTTATTCTCTGAAGCGCAGAATAAGTCAAAATATATATTCTTATTGTATGTATTGTAATGTATATCATGCCAATCGTAATGACAATTTCTTCTTATTGTGGAGACTTCTCCCAAACTGCAGAAGCCAGGCACTGTGAAAGTAACAATTTTACTATCAAGAATTTTCAACAATTTTCAAGTCTCAATATTTTTCTCTCTTTTGTGACTCTCTCGTTGAAAGTTTTTAGAGTTAATGAAGACTTTTTTATCAACAATTGTTAACAATTTTCAGTAAATGAACAGAGTTATTAGCTGTTGTTAAAGTGTGATGGTCGTCAAAATAGTCCAATCGTTGTTCAAACCACAAATCTAAAGAATGGATTTTTCTAGGTTCACCAAGAAATCCATTCCAGTAGCGTCCTAAATTATAGTTTTTGCTTAAAGCAACTACAACAATCTTATCAGTTTGTAAAAATACAAACATGAAAATAGCACTAAGAAACGCACTGCAAAGGCATCTTAGACTACGAAGCGCTGAGGTATATATATATAGTTGCTTTACATTCAAAAGTCTAATAATCACACCTTCTGTACGAAATTAAATCTGTTCAGGTCAACTAATTAAAATTCTCGAAGCTGATACGAAAATCTTACCAAATTTTCAATTTTAACTTTTTTCTTATTACATAAAAAGCAAGCTTTTATACGTTTAAAAATGCGTTATTTTTTAGCTATTGTTTTAATTATCCTTTGGCTGTTGTTCTTTAAATTATCCATCTCTACTTTTATTTTTGCGTTTGGCAATCATTCCTTTAATTATCCAGAACTTCTTGTTTTTCTGATAGCTTGGTTTTTTTTATCGGTGTTTAGTAATACAAATCCCGCTGCATAACGATTTATTATGTACGTATGTATGTACATACTCTATAATATATGTATGTTCCTATATGCGGTATATATAATTATTTTATTGTACTGATTCCTCTTTATTACAAACAATAGGTCTGTCTGCGTACTTTTCCAACAGCAAATACTCAGTAACTTTTTTTGGGAGAGTAATACCAATTTTACTCTGTCGGCTGAGAATATTTCAAAAAGTACGCAGACAGCTTCCAGTGAAATTTTGCAAGAAAACAGCTGATCGGTGTGTAAATAATTAAACTAAAAAAGCAAAAGAATTTTCACAAAAGTGAATTCTCGCGGTAAATTAAAAAATTATGCATTAAAGTGAAGCTTAAAAAGTGTTGTAAATTAAAAAACTTGTTTATTACACTGTTATTATTTTGGTAAGTTCAATTTCTGCTTAATTTTTAGTTTTATTTGTCGGGTTTTTTATAAAACTTATTTTGCTTACATTGCCCAACATAGTGTCAGCTTAACAATGGATGACCTGCTTCGGGAGGAAAGATTGGTGAGCCCTGAATGTGAAACGGAGGTCAACTCAAATAACTGCAGCGTATCTGAACGCCCGAATTCTTCGCAAGGTGGTTATTTATTATTTCATTAATTATTTTTTATTTACTTAAGTATGTATATTTTACATTTGCATATACAGAAAATCTGGATGTGACGGCTTCATGCTTTAAGCGAAGGAAAACGTCTTTACAAGAGTACGTGGAAAATGCAGAGAAATGCGGAGATCTACAAACTATAATAAGTTATTATAGAGAAGCAGAGGACGGCAAGGGCAGAAGAAAGGAAGCAAATTATGGCAGAAAAATAACATTATTGGAATCATTGGTTCTGCTCTTAAAAGAATAGTGATTACTTTTGTTGTTTCAGTTTAATGAATATATGTAAGTGAATTATTTTATTTTATTTTTTCTTTACAGCGACCAATAAAATCGAAATAAAAATAATGCCTAAATGGCACTAAAGCCGATTACAAAATGTATACACTTAACAAACACATAAAACATAAAAATTTAAATACATACATATTTATATATTGAAATAAAAATGTTCCTTAAAAATAATGGAATGAGTTTTTAGTTATCTGACGGAATTTGCATTGTTTGGCAAATCTCATCTCGCACACTATTTCCACGAGAATCCTCTTCGCCTCTTCAATTGCAACGTTTGTCAAACAAAGTTCTCCAATCCACTTAAATCACGGTGATACTGTATATTTGGACGTTTCTAGCATGAAGTAAAATATTTTGTTTGTTATAAATGTTAAAAATCAATACAATTCTAACTACTTACCTCTGCCATTGCTAAATTTCAATTGTAATTTTTATTTCACAAAAATTTTTTTCATTTAAATAGTAAATAAAAACAGCTCTTCGCACTAGTTGCAAAATCTTGCAAGAAGAAATTTCTCCAGTAACATTTTGCAAGTTCTCTAACTTCGAACTGTCAAAAAATTCTCTTTTTGGCTCTCTCCCTGCAAGAGATTTGGAGTACGCAGACAACATTTTGCACAAAATGATGCAAAATATGTGTACGCAGACAGACCTAATATCGATGCTGTTATTGTATGTACAGAGTATATGTAATATGTCATTTTATTGTCCATATTATTTCTTTATATAATATCGATGCTTTTAATAGATAGATACATAATTAAATTACATACATAGTATTTGATAACCATACAGATGTAAAATTTTGGTTTTGTATACTAAATCTTGTTTTAATTATTAAAGCATGACAAACAAACCCAAAATTTAATACTTTAGCATTAATGCCACCTAATTTGCTGCTGCATCTTACATATTTAATTCATACTTCTCTTCTTAACTCCTGCTTATATATGTACGTACATATGCATATGTATGTAAGCATGTATTTACACTAGTTTTGTTCTTTACTATTTCTTTCTTATTTGTCTTCATTTTCCTTTGGTTTCTGAGTGCAATGAGGGTAATACATGTACTTACATGCACGCATAAGTATGTACAAAACAAAGCTTGTGTTACAAAATATGACGACGTTGTACTAAATCGCGCTACAGTAGAAATAAAGAGCACAAATAATTATTTTGCCGTAACTTCATATTTATTATATTTAAATCACAAAAAGCATTTTAATGCAGCCAACGGATTTCGAAAATAAGTCTAATAATTCTTATTTTAGTGGGTTTGAATTTTGTTTTGATCATTTATATACACGTTCAACTGTAAGTACCTGCATAAATCTATTTGTAAAAATATTTTATACAGATATTTCATACATTTCTTATAAATAATGTCGGCAGCCTTTAGTGATCAAAATATAAACGCAATAGTATTTTAAATATCCTATTTTGAATTTTTATATATGTACATATGTACAGAGGTATCTCGTTGAATTTTTCCGTTGTTCCAATGAATTGCAGTTATAAAATCTTAGTTCAATTCTATCATAAATAAATTATCATGATAATTACATATTCTATTGTATTTAATACAGCTTCTGTTGTCTTTACCTTCTCCTCTAAATTTAATGAGGTAGAGCCTTTCCACTTGCATAAACGATATGAATTTTTTCCTGCTTATGTTCATGAGTAAGAATGTATGTATGTATGTATGTAAATACAATGAACTACGAGGCAGATGAATTTAAGAATAATTAGATAATTGTAAAAAGAAAAGGAAAGTGAAAATATGAAGGGAGGAGTGATTGACTACAAAGTATGATTGCTGCGGTTTCTGGTAACCTGGTGTTAAGCCATGACCATGTATGAAATAGAATCGCCGCACATAAAATTTTTTTTCGCAGTTATCACATATTTTTGAATTGAAATCCATTTAGGTATATTACCCAAAAACAGCTCCATTATAAAAGAAATGTAGTTCTGTGGTGAGCTAATAAAAAAGGGATTTTTTCAATTATTTTTAGATGTATTAACTGTCCATTGCTTGTCCATTAATGCTTTATTTCGGTTGTGACGGACAAAGAGGAGGATGCTAACAAAAATATAGCCATTTCTATATTTTCATTCAATTTTATTTGAATGTTCTAAAATTGTATCATTAAAATGTTTTTAAATATTAATAACATCATTACTTGAATGCGTTGTTAAACTATGTATGAATTTGTTTCAAATAAAAAATTGATTTCTCTACAATTTTTTTATTTCCAACGGATTTCTAATAAAATTTCCTTTGGACGATAGGATGTTACTACATTTTCAATTTTTTATTTTATTTATTTGTTTTTTGGTTATGTACCATCACAATTACCTCATATTTTCATTGTGAAGGAAAGTGATTTAATCTCAGAATTGAGTTATATCAAAGATTATGTGGATCACAGTAAGAATTGTTACTGCTTTTTTAGCGGGCTCTGCCCAAGTGTTACATCAATACAGTCAAAACCTGGATACTTTTTACAAGGAAGCTTAAATATATCCCCCTTAACTTCCTGAAGTGAAATATGCTTTATTGGCCAATCCATTGGGCAGGGAATATGCAGAAAATCTTTTATTTTGTGTAAAAAGTGTCATGTATGAGGCTGAAAAGTTTTATTTAAATATAAGGCAAATAATGTTTCAGCTTTGATTTTATCTGTTTTGTACCATTCAGCATATATCTTTAACCCTGGAATATTATACTTATTTTTATATAGTAAACTTTGTCGAACTGAATATTTCAAAGCTTTTGTGATTTTTTCTTACTTATTGTTTTTAAATAACAGTTAATTATAAAAATAAGTTTCACAGCACTACTTCAAGAAGAAAAAACATAAAAGAAAAAAATATCGTCATATCGACGAAATGTGATATTCCAGGATTAATAGGAATTTTAATAGGAATATTTCGCTTTGTAGGACGCCTTTGTGGTAGCCTTCCATATTCATCGTTTTCGATACATTAAGATTTTGAACGAAATTTTAAATTTTTCAAATGTTATTCACAGCTTTATTTAATTTACGTTTGGCGTTATGATTTCTGCTCATTTGCCAAATTCTTAATCTAATTTTATTTCTTCTAATTTCGGTAGTCACGTAAAACTAATTTTAAGTTTCATTTCAAAAGTGACAAGAAAATTTCATATGATAATTATATTAAAAAACGTAACATAAAAGTATTGTATTATATACAACACTACTCTCATAGTATGACAAAAATCCAGCTTCATGGATCAGACTGTTAAAACTTTGAATATGATCAACCAAATCTATTTGCGATTTTATAAATAATAATTGTATTGAAGAGGTATATGGTCAGAACTTAGGTCGTCACAACTTGTCGTTTGAAGAAAATTAGAAGGGACATCCACAAAATCTAATAAATGTGGTATAGTCCAATAGATTATTGTGTTCGATCTACTGGCAGTCAAAATGAAGTATTTTTACATAACTCTTCTCTTAGGGTTTGTTAGTCTCGATACCCACCAGCTATGTTTAGCGTTGATATCTCCACCAACTATAAATATTGGCCCGAGGTTTTCAAAAAATTGTCAAATTCTTCGCATTCAACTGAAAATCGTGGTGGGAAATAGATAACATAATAAGAGAATCACAGATAATTTTTATACATGTAGCTTGAAGACTTTGTTTTCTAATTTATTTGTTATTATTTTGTTATTTAAGAAATACTTCTATCTCTTAGTTTAGAAAGCCCGTTAGCGTTCCATATTGCTATTCTAATTTTACAAATGCTTTATTTCAGTTTTATGGCGCATGGGGCTCGTTGAAAACCACATTCGTCAAGTTATCGAGAAAGACTGGTCTGGTCGAAAGACATCTCAAAAGAAACGACTGATGCAACCAATCTAGAGGAAGGACATTGAAATGAGATTGTATGCCAGAGATGAAGTCTTATAATGGAAACTATGTTAAATGCAATATACAGCTTACATTTATGTATACGTCAGATATATTAAAAATTAAAAATATATATTTATAATGTGATAATGTTTTTATTTATATATCCAGATAATTATAATACTCAAATATAACAATTTGGATTTAATAATGAAGTAGATAATAAAATTTCTTTGTACTAAATAATTCGAAATTTTTAAAATATTAAGTTATCTATTTACTAAACTATCTGTATCACAAACAAATTTAATTAGTTAATATATTTGTATATGTAAGTCATTTCTAATGTGAAGAATAAATATGAAAAACAATATGATAAGTTATTTATTTGCTTTATAATAAAATTAAAACAAACTTGTCTTTTTGTAGTGTTTAATATATTAATTTGATAGTAAATAAACAAACTGCATAATTTGTGTTAAATTAAATCGTGTTTTATTATCAGGCCCTAATAAATTAGTAATAATAACTACCCGCCGTAATAAAGTTTTCTTTTCTTAAAAATTGTACATGGCAACCCTACAAAAATATTTGTGGCATTTTTCAAAACGTGCTGTAACACCAGGCCACCATAACTCATAGCAAGTGTAAATTTTTTCAATTTTTCCTATTTCTCCTTGTCATCATCCTTTTTCCCCCTGCCTGGCCTGGTGTTGCCATATGTATTGAAATATTAAAAGCAAGGTATTGTTATAATAATCTCCAAAATGTCTAAAAACCATTGTCATGAAAAAATTGGTATTTTGATTATTTGAGTATACATATAGAATCATATACTACTATTGATTTTAATAGCCGGGCTTTTGAGGAATGAAAGAAATGGATTTTAACGTGTTTCCTTAATAAAACGTATAATTTTGATTGTTGGTCACTCTTTGTGTTTCTATTTTACAGAATAATAAATTAATAACACTAAATGCAACAGCGGTCTTCTTACTACATGCACATATTATTGCGTGGATTAAGCTGAGGATGTTTCAGAATCAAACTCAGTTTTATTAAAGTAATCTGGCAGCGATTCCTTCTTTATTTATTTAACTTTTGCTTTGATTATTCCTTGGGCTGTTGTTATTTAAATTATCTATCTCTCCTTTATTTTATGCATTTAGCGATCATTCCTTTAATTATCCAGGTCTTCTTGTTTTTCTGATAGCCTGGTGTTTTATCGGTGTTTAGCAATACATGCATGGCATGCATGTACAACGACTTCAATATGCATATATTTACATATGTTCATATATTTACTTTATTGTACTGATTCCTCTTTATATAAATAATACCGCTGCTGTTAATGTTTGTGTAGCGTCCTCAAATGAATTCGAAGCTGAAAATTTAGTTAATGTCAAAATTGTGTTGGATTGTTATGTATATTAAAAAAATTTTTAAACTCACCCGTGTATTCTGGAAAGCATATTGTTATGGAGATCTTTTGATTTTTTCCTCAAGCAAATTTTTTTGTATTGGGGTCTACAAACCATTTTGAATTACAAATGGAATCAAACACTTTTAATGTCGCAACCATACGGTTCATTTCTTCTTCTTCAGTTGGACCTAAATCGCTGCCTAGAATTATTAAATAGAAAAATATGTAAGTATAATAATATTGGAAATGTTGATAAATTATCGAGCTTTTGAGTTAAGTGGAATCATAAGATTTCAGTAAATTCATTGACTGTACACGTATAACAAAATGAGGACATATTTACAATAGTTTCACAACTTTAAATTTTAAAATCACTTGGCATCTGGCTTTGTCACGTACCAGCTTCCAAAAAGAATGGCCATACGCTCGCAAACTTTACAATGCCAAATCATAGAAAATAGTCTCGTGAACAATTATTCGTTTTGAAATTGATTCGATTTGTGGAAATTAGATTTTTTTAAGAATATATACATACATACGTAAGTACCAATGAACTATGTAGCTCGAAATTAAATTTGAGTAATCAATTTAAAGGAAGGAACTACAACTTAAGAGAAATATATCTAGATGAAATATGCACAATTTATGCTAAAATTCAGAAAACTCACTTTTATTTTCCAAAAAATAGATTTATTTTTTCCTTTTCTTGAAATATGTAGTAAATCGATCACTTTTTATTAAAAAGAGCCAATAGCACAATCTTAATTCATGACACGAAGAATCAACCAGATTTGTTACACTAATGCCTCCAAAGATAGAAAGGGGTATATCGTCATATATGTACATATCCCTGTTGCTTAATTTAATAAACATGGTTGGATAAACAAAAACAAAACCAAAATTTAAATTAATAGCATTTAATGTTTGCTTATTTTATTTCGCCTAAAGTATTACTTTATAATGCCAGCTAATTTGGTGCTACATTTGTTTGCATACGTGCATAATTTCATTCATACTTCTCTTCTTAACTCCTGCATACATATACATACATATGTATGTAAGCATGTATTTACACTAGTTTTGTTCTTTACTATTTCTTTCTTATTTGTCTTTATTTTCCTTTGGTTTTTGAGTGCAATGCCGACAATACATGTACTTACATGCACGCATAAGTATGTACAAAACAAAAGCTTATGTTACAAATTAAGACGACGTTGTACTAAATCGAGCTACAGAATTAAAGAACACAAATAATTATTTTGCCGTAACTTCATAGTTAGATTTAAATCACAAAGAGCATTTTAATGCAGCCAACGGATTTCGAAAATAAGTTTAATAATTCTTATTTTAGTGTGTTTGAATTTTGGTTTGATCATTTATATACACAAAAACTGTAAGTCCTGCATAAATCTATTTATAAAAACATTTTGTACAGATATTTGATATATTTTTATAAATAATGTCGGTAGTTTTTAGTGATCAAAGGGTAAACGCAATAGTACATATTCTAAACATCCTATTTTGAATTTTTATATATGTAGATATGTATGTACGGATATATGTAAATACATACATATCGATGTTGCAAAAGGAAAGACCCTAACTCGTCGAATTTTTCCGTTGTTCCAATACATTTCAGTTATAAAAACTTAGTTCAATTCTATCATAAATAAAAATTCCGCAAACAGTTGATAATTACATATTCTATTGTATTTAATACAGTTTCTGTTGTCTTTACCTTCTTTTCCAAACTTAATGAGGTAGAGCCTTTCCACTTGACATAAACGATATGAATTTTTTTCATGAGTATGTATGTTTGTACGTAAATACATAATTATATTTAGATAATTATAAAAAGAAAAGGAAAGTGAAAAGATGAAGGGAGGAGTGATTGACTACAAAGTATGATTGCTGCGGTTTCTGGTAACCTGGTGTTAAGCCATGACTATGTATGAAATAGAATCGCCGCACATAAAATTTTTTTCGCAGAGTTATCACATATTTTTGAATTGAACCATTTAGGTATTCTTTATTACCCAAAAACAGCTCCATTATAAAAGAAATGTAGTACTGTGGTGAGCTAATAAAAAAGGGATTTTTTCAATTATTTTTAGATGTATTAACTGTCCATTGCTTGTCCATTAATGCTTTATTTCGGTTGTGACGGACGAAGAGGAGGATGCTAACAAAAATATAGCCATTTCTATATTTTCATTCAATTTTATTTGAATGTTCTAAAATTGTATCATTAAAATGTTTTTAAATATTAATAACATCATTACTGGATCTCCTGTAAGAAGAGAAAAATACTTATGCAGGCATACATACTTTTTATGAATTTTTTAAATTAAAAATTGTTTCTCTACATATTTTTTATTTTCCAAGGGATCTCTAATAAAATTTACTTGTGGGCGATAGGATGTTACTACATTTTCAATTTTTTATTTTATTTATTTGTTTTTTGGTTATGTACCATCACAATTACCTCATATTTTCATTGTGAAGGAAAGTGATTTAATCTCAGAATTGAGTTATATCAAAGATTATGTGGATCACAGTAAGAATTGTTACTGCTTTTTTAGCGGGCTCTGCCCAAGTGTTACATCAATACAGTCAAAACCTGGATACTTTTTACAAGGAAGCTTAAATATATCCCCCTTAACTTCCTGAAGTGAAATATGCTTTATTGGCCAATCCATTGGGCAGGGAATATGCAGAAAATCGTTTATTTTGTGTAAAAAGTGTCATGTATGAGGCTGAAAAGTTTTATTTAAATATAAGGCAAATAATGTTTCAGCTTTGATTTTATCTGTTTTGTACCATTCAGGATATATCTTTAACCCTGGAATATTATACTTATTTTTATATAGTAAACTTTGTCGAATCTACTATAGGATCCAAGGACGATTTGAATACTGAATATTTCAAAGCTTTTGTGATTTTTTCTTACTTATTGTTTTTAAATAACAGTTAATTATAAAAATAAGTTTCACAGCACTACTTCAAGAAGAAAAAACATAAAAGAAAAAAATATCGTCATATCGACGAAATGTGATATTCCAGGATTAATAGGAATTTTAATAGGAATATTTCGCTTTGTAGGACGCCTTTGTGGTAGCCTTCCATATTCATCGTTTTCGATACATTAAGATTTTGAACGAAATTTTAAATTTTTCAAATGTTATTCACAGCTTTATTTAATTTACGTTTGGCGTTATGATTTCTGCTCATTTGCCAAATTCTTAATCTAATTTTATTTCTTCTAATTTCGGTAGTCACGTAAAACTAATTTTAAGTTTCATTTCAAAAGTGACAAGAAAATTTCATATGATAATTATATTAAAAAACGTAACATAAAAGTATTGTATTATATACAACACTACTCTCATAGTATGACAAAAATCCAGCTTCATGGATCAGACTGTTAAAACTTTGAATATGATCAACCAAATCTATTTGCGATTTTATAAATAATAATTGTATTGAAGAGGTATATGGTCAGAACTTAGGTCGTCACAACTTGTCGTTTGAAGAAAATTAGAAGGGACATCCACAAAATCTAATAAATGTGGTATAGTCCAATAGATTATTGTGTTCGATCTACTGGCAGTCAAAATGAAGTATTTTTACATAACTCTTCTCTTAGGGTTTGTTAGTCTCGATACCCACCAGCTATGTTTAGCGTTGATATCTCCACCAACTATAAATATTGGCCCGAGGTTTTCAAAAAATTGTCAAATTCTTCGCATTCAACTGAAAATCGTGGTGGGAAATAGATAACATAATAAGAGAATCACAGATAATTTTTATACATGTAGCTTGAAGACTTTGTTTTCTAATTTATTTGTTATTATTTTGTTATTTAAGAAATACTTCTATCTCTTAGTTTAGAAAGCCCGTTAGCGTTCCATATTGCTATTCTAATTTTACAAATGCTTTATTTCAGTTTTATGGCGCATGGGGCTCGTTGAAAACCACATTCGTCAAGTTATCGAGAAAGACTGGTCTGGTCGAAAGACATCTCAAAAGAAACGACTGATGCAACCAATCTAGAGGAAGGACATTGAAATGAGATTGTATGCCAGAGATGAAGTCTTATAATGGAAACTATGTTAAATGCAATATACAGCTTACATTTATGTATACGTCAGATATATTAAAAATTAAAAATATATATTTATAATGTGATAATGTTTTTATTTATATATCCAGATAATTATAATACTCAAATATAACAATTTGGATTTAATAATGAAGTAGATAATAAAATTTCTTTGTACTAAATAATTCGAAATTTTTAAAATATTAAGTTATCTATTTACTAAACTATCTGTATCACAAACAAATTTAATTAGTTAATATATTTGTATATGTAAGTCATTTCTAATGTGAAGAATAAATATGAAAAACAATATGATAAGTTATTTATTTGCTTTATAATAAAATTAAAACAAACTTGTCTTTTTGTAGTGTTTAATATATTAATTTGATAGTAAATAAACAAACTGCATAATTTGTGTTAAATTAAATCGTGTTTTATTATCAGGCCCTAATAAATTAGTAATAATAACTACCCGCCGTAATAAAGTTTTCTTTTCTTAAAAATTGTACATGGCAACCCTACAAAAATATTTGTGGCATTTTTCAAAACGTGCTGTAACACCAGGCCACCATAACTCATAGCAAGTGTAAATTTTTTCAATTTTTCCTATTTCTCCTTGTCATCATCCTTTTTCCCCCTGCCTGGCCTGGTGTTGCCATATGTATTGAAATATTAAAAGCAAGGTATTGTTATAATAATCTCCAAAATGTCTAAAAACCATTGTCATGAAAAAATTGGTATTTTGATTATTTGAGTATACATATAGAATCATATACTACTATTGATTTTAATAGCCGGGCTTTTGAGGAATGAAAGAAATGGATTTTAACGTGTTTCCTTAATAAAACGTATAATTTTGATTGTTGGTCACTCTTTGTGTTTCTATTTTACAGAATAATAAATTAATAACACTAAATGCAACAGCGGTCTTCTTACTACATGCACATATTATTGCGTGGATTAAGCTGAGGATGTTTCAGAATCAAACTCAGTTTTATTAAAGTAATCTGGCAGCGATTCCTTCTTTATTTATTTAACTTTTGCTTTGATTATTCCTTGGGCTGTTGTTATTTAAATTATCTATCTCTCCTTTATTTTATGCATTTAGCGATCATTCCTTTAATTATCCAGGTCTTCTTGTTTTTCTGATAGCCTGGTGTTTTATCGGTGTTTAGCAATACATGCATGGCATGCATGTACAACGACTTCAATATGCATATATTTACATATGTTCATATATTTACTTTATTGTACTGATTCCTCTTTATATAAATAATACCGCTGCTGTTAATGTTTGTGTAGCGTCCTCAAATGAATTCGAAGCTGAAAATTTAGTTAATGTCAAAATTGTGTTGGATTGTTATGTATATTAAAAAAATTTTTAAACTCACCCGTGTATTCTGGAAAGCATATTGTTATGGAGATCTTTTGATTTTTTCCTCAAGCAAATTTTTTTGTATTGGGGTCTACAAACCATTTTGAATTACAAATGGAATCAAACACTTTTAATGTCGCAACCATACGGTTCATTTCTTCTTCTTCAGTTGGAACTAAATCGCTGCCTAGAATTATTAAATAGAAAAATATGTAAGTATAATAATATTGGAAATGTTGATAAATTATCGAGCTTTTGAGTTAAGTGGAATCATAAGATTTCAGTAAATTCATTGACTGTACACGTATAACAAAATGAGGACATATTTACAATAGTTTCACAACTTTAAATTTTAAAATCACTTGGCATCTGGCTTTGTCACGTACCAGCTTCCAAAAAGAATGGCCATACGCTCGCAAACTTTACAATGCCAAATCATAGAAAATAGTCTCGTGAACAATTATTCGTTTTGAAATTGATTCGATTTGTGGAAATTAGATTTTTTTAAGAATATATACATACATACATACGTAAGTACCAATGAACTATGTAGCTCGAAATTAAATTTGAGTAATCAATTTAAAGGAAGGAACTACAACTTAAGAAAAATATATCTAGATGAAATATGCACAATTTATGCTAAAATTCAGAAAACTCACTTTTATTTTCCAAAAAATAGATTTATTTTTTCCTTTTCTTGAAATATGTAGTAAATCGATCACTTTTTATTAAAAAGAGCCAATAGCACAATCTTAATTCATGACACGAAGAATCAACCAGATTTGTTACACTAATGCCTCCAAAGATAGAAAGGGGTATATCGTCATATATGTACATATCCCTGTTGCTTAATTTAATAAACATGGTTGGATAAACAAAACCAAAATTTAAATTAATAGCATTTAATGTTTGCTTATTTTATTTCGCCTAAAGTATTACTTTATAATGCCAGCTAATTTGGTGCTACATTTGTTTGCATACGTGCATAATTTCATTCATACTTCTCTTCTTAACTCCTGCATACATATACATACATATGTATGTAAGCATGTATTTACACTAGTTTTGTTCTTTACTATTTCTTTCTTATTTGTCTTTATTTTCCTTTGGTTTTTGAGTGCAATGCCGACAATACATGTACTTACATGCACGCATAAGTATGTACAAAACAAAAGCTTATGTTACAAATTAAGACGACGTTGTACTAAATCGAGCTACAGAATTAAAGAACACAAATAATTATTTTGCCGTAACTTCATAGTTAGATTTAAATCACAAAGAGCATTTTAATGCAGCCAACGGATTTCGAAAATAAGTTTAATAATTCTTATTTTAGTGTGTTTGAATTTTGGTTTGATCATTTATATACACAAAAACTGTAAGTCCTGCATAAATCTATTTATAAAAACATTTTGTACAGATATTTGATATATTTTTATAAATAATGTCGGTAGTTTTTAGTGATCAAAGGGTAAACGCAATAGTACATATTCTAAACATCCTATTTTGAATTTTTATATATGTAGATATGTATGTACGGATATATGTAAATACATACATATCGATGTTGCAAAAGGAAAGACCCTAACTCGTCGAATTTTTCCGTTGTTCCAATACATTTCAGTTATAAAAACTTAGTTCAATTCTATCATAAATAAAAATTCCGCAAACAGTTGATAATTACATATTCTATTGTATTTAATACAGTTTCTGTTGTCTTTACCTTCTTTTCCAAACTTAATGAGGTAGAGCCTTTCCACTTGACATAAACGATATGAATTTTTTTCATGAGTATGTATGTTTGTACGTAAATACATAATTATATTTAGATAATTATAAAAAGAAAAGGAAAGTGAAAAGATGAAGGGAGGAGTGATTGACTACAAAGTATGATTGCTGCGGTTTCTGGTAACCTGGTGTTAAGCCATGACTATGTATGAAATAGAATCGCCGCACATAAAATTTTTTTCGCAGAGTTATCACATATTTTTGAATTGAACCATTTAGGTATTCTTTATTACCCAAAAACAGCTCCATTATAAAAGAAATGTAGTACTGTGGTGAGCTAATAAAAAAGGGATTTTTTCAATTATTTTTAGATGTATTAACTGTCCATTGCTTGTCCATTAATGCTTTATTTCGGTTGTGACGGACGAAGAGGAGGATGCTAACAAAAATATAGCCATTTCTATATTTTCATTCAATTTTATTTGAATGTTCTAAAATTGTATCATTAAAATGTTTTTAAATATTAATAACATCATTACTGGATCTCCTGTAAGAAGAGAAAAATACTTATGCAGGCATACATACTTTTTATGAATTTTTTAAATTAAAAATTGTTTCTCTACATATTTTTTATTTTCCAAGGGATCTCTAATAAAATTTACTTGTGGGCGATAGGATGTTACTACATTTTCAATTTTTTATTTTATTTATTTGTTTTTTGGTTATGTACCATCACAATTACCTCATATTTTCATTGTGAAGGAAAGTGATTTAATCTCAGAATTGAGTTATATCAAAGATTATGTGGATCACAGTAAGAATTGTTACTGCTTTTTTAGCGGGCTCTGCCCAAGTGTTACATCAATACAGTCAAAACCTGGATACTTTTTACAAGGAAGCTTAAATATATCCCCCTTAACTTCCTGAAGTGAAATATGCTTTATTGGCCAATCCATTGGGCAGGGAATATGCAGAAAATCGTTTATTTTGTGTAAAAAGTGTCATGTATGAGGCTGAAAAGTTTTATTTAAATATAAGGCAAATAATGTTTCAGCTTTGATTTTATCTGTTTTGTACCATTCAGGATATATCTTTAACCCTGGAATATTATACTTATTTTTATATAGTAAACTTTGTCGAATCTACTATAGGATCCAAGGACGATTTGAATACTGAATATTTCAAAGCTTTTGTGATTTTTTCTTACTTATTGTTTTTAAATAACAGTTAATTATAAAAATAAGTTTCACAGCACTACTTCAAGAAGAAAAAACATAAAAGAAAAAAATATCGTCATATCGACGAAATGTGATATTCCAGGATTAATAGGAATTTTAATAGGAATATTTCGCTTTGTAGGACGCCTTTGTGGTAGCCTTCCATATTCATCGTTTTCGATACATTAAGATTTTGAACGAAATTTTAAATTTTTCAAATGTTATTCACAGCTTTATTTAATTTACGTTTGGCGTTATGATTTCTGCTCATTTGCCAAATTCTTAATCTAATTTTATTTCTTCTAATTTCGGTAGTCACGTAAAACTAATTTTAAGTTTCATTTCAAAAGTGACAAGAAAATTTCATATGATAATTATATTAAAAAACGTAACATAAAAGTATTGTATTATATACAACACTACTCTCATAGTATGACAAAAATCCAGCTTCATGGATCAGACTGTTAAAACTTTGAATATGATCAACCAAATCTATTTGCGATTTTATAAATAATAATTGTATTGAAGAGGTATATGGTCAGAACTTAGGTCGTCACAACTTGTCGTTTGAAGAAAATTAGAAGGGACATCCACAAAATCTAATAAATGTGGTATAGTCCAATAGATTATTGTGTTCGATCTACTGGCAGTCAAAATGAAGTATTTTTACATAACTCTTCTCTTAGGGTTTGTTAGTCTCGATACCCACCAGCTATGTTTAGCGTTGATATCTCCACCAACTATAAATATTGGCCCGAGGTTTTCAAAAAATTGTCAAATTCTTCGCATTCAACTGAAAATCGTGGTGGGAAATAGATAACATAATAAGAGAATCACAGATAATTTTTATACATGTAGCTTGAAGACTTTGTTTTCTAATTTATTTGTTATTATTTTGTTATTTAAGAAATACTTCTATCTCTTAGTTTAGAAAGCCCGTTAGCGTTCCATATTGCTATTCTAATTTTACAAATGCTTTATTTCAGTTTTATGGCGCATGGGGCTCGTTGGAAACCACATTCGTCAAGTTATCGAGAAAGACTGGTCGAAAGACATCTCAAAAGAAACGACTGATGCAACCAATCTAGAGGAAGGACATTGAAATGAGATTGTATGCCATAGATGAAGTCTTATAATGGGAATGATGTTGCATTTAATTTACAGTGTACTTTTTTTGTTTAGTTTTATTTTTAAAACCGTGACATTGATAATCCTTTATGTAAGAACATATGAAAGTATATAGTTGGACTATGACTTCCTAATTTTGTTATGTATTTTTATTTATACCTATATATATATATATATATATATATATATATACATATATATATATATATATATTTATATATGTATATATCAGATATATTAAAAATAAAAAAAATATATTTATTGTATACAATGTTTTTATTTATATGTCCAGATAATAATAATTCAATTTAATACTGAAGTAGATAATAAAATCCTTTATACTAAGATTAAATTATTTATCTATTTATTAAATTATTTGTATTGTAAATATATTTAATTTTTTAATTAGTTAATTTGCTTTAGAATAAATTTTTCTTTTTATATTGTTTAATAAATTAATTTGATTAGTAAACAAACAAACTGCATAATTTGTGTTAAATTAAATCGTGTTTTATTACCAGGCCCTAATAAATTTGTAATTACCCGCCGTAATTACGTTTCCTTTATCCATTCTTAAAAAGTGTACATGGCAACCCTACACAATTTATAATTTTTGGCATTTATCAAAACAAGCTGTAACACCAGGCCACCATAAATCATGGCAAGCTTTTTTTTTATTTATTTTTAAGTGATGCCGCGGCACACTTTCCCCTTCTTCTATCATCTCCTTTGTTTTCCTGCTTCTCCTTTTATTTTCAACTGTGCATGTTTTTCTGATACCCTAGTATATTTTCAATTTCCGACTACAAAATAATTTCTTTAATCGCCGCGATATTGAAAGAAACAAGTTTAAAAACAAGCATTAACAACAGGCCACCATAAATCATAACAAGTGTATATTTTTTCAATTCTTTCGTTTTCTCTTTGCTATTATCCTTCATTTCTCCTGCATGGCCTGGTGTTGCCATACGTATTTAAACATTAAAAGGAGGTTATTGGTATAATAATCTCCAAAATGTCTAGAAACCATTGTCATGATATATATTGGGATTTTGATTATTTGAGTATATATATATATATATATATATATATATATATATATTCATATACTACTATTGATTTTAATAGCCGGGCTTTTGAAGAATGAAAGAAATAGATTTTAAGGTGTTTCCTTAATAAAACGTATAATTTTGATTGTAGGTCACTCTTTGTGTTTCTATTTTACAGAATAATAAATTAATAACCTAAACGCAACAACGGACTTCTTACTACATGCACATATTATTGCGTGGATTAAGCTGAGGATGTGTCAGAAGCAAACTCAGTTTTATTAAAGTAATCTGGCAGCGATTCCTTCTTTATTTATTTAACTATTGCTTTGATTATTCTTTTGGCTGTTGTTATTTAAATTATCTATCTCTCCTTTATTTTATGCATTTAGCGATCATTCCTTTAATTATCCAGGTCTTCTTGTTTTTCTGATAGCCTGGTGTTTTATCGGTGTTTAGCAAAACAAATCCCGCTAAACGACATGCATGTATGACGACTTCTATATACTTACATACATAAGCATGCAATAAATACATTTCAGATATATGTAAATAATTTAGTGCAGTCCTAGAAAATAAAAATTAAGCAAAAGTTGATAATTACATTTATATTGTGATTAATAGTTTCTGTTGTTTTTAACTTCTCCTGCTAACTTACTTTTATACATACTCACATATGTATGTGCTATAGCCTTCCTTTCCACTTGAGACCCACGATATGCATTTTGTTTTTTCCTATTTATGTTTGTTCATGAGGAGAATGTACATACATATGTATGCATGTATGTAAATACAATCAATTTCAAGGCGGATCAATGCAAATATAATTGGATAATTATAAGAAGGAAAGCAAACAGAAAAGATGAAAAGAGTGGTGATTGAAAAATTAAATAAGAGTTGACTGCAAAGTATGTATGCCTGCTGCGAATTTTGGTGACCTGTTATTAAGCAGGTAAAAGTTACGTAAACTCGGCACAAAAAAGAAATTCATTATTTTTCGCGGGGCTACCATGTTTTTCAAATAAAATCCACTTGGGATTTGTTATCCCAAAATCATATGTATTTTATAAAAGATGTGTAGTGAGCTAATAACTAATGGATTTTTTTTTCAATTATATTTATTGCTTGTCCGTTTCTTACTTTTTACTAATGGTTTATTTCGGTAATTTTCGGCCTTTTCTGAAAAAAGTTTTTAGAAGTAAATTTTTGGTTGGAAATTTTTGATTTTTACTTTTTCATATAATATAATATATAAGATTCTTTATTTCGGTAAAGACAGTAATAAAGGAGGGTGCTAACAAAAGTCTAGCCTGTTCTGAAAAATTTCTTGAAAGACG
The DNA here is from genome assembly GCA_963675445.1 of Linnaemya vulpina. NCBI lineage: Eukaryota > Metazoa > Arthropoda > Insecta > Diptera > Tachinidae > Linnaemya > Linnaemya vulpina. Next base: position 42,503,598 of record OY776278.1, on the reverse strand, counting down.
ATTTTTTGACAAAAGGGGTTCCTCTTACCAAATAATGTTTATACATAAAACTTTTTACAATGATATAATGTAAAAGATATATATATATATATATATATATATATATATATATATATATATGTATATATATATATTCGTTATTGGTGGAAAATTGTACATCTTGTTAAATAAACACTTACTCAGTTTGGAAGCGCAGTCTCTATAGTAAGCAAATTTATCATATATATATATATATATATATGTATATATATATATATATATATATATATATATATAATTCCGCCATATTACAATTTGTACTTTTCATTGATTTTTAATTCTTGTTAATGGTCATGTTATCAGCAGCTCTTACGTTATTTTTGATTATAAAATATTGTCATTTAATTCCCAAATTTCATCTGATTATTTAGCTACTGAATGCGGTTTCGAACTCGGGATCTGAGGCGTGGTTTATTGTGTACAATACTTCAGCCAACAGAACATTGTACATTCATAGTTTTTTTTGTTGAGAATTTGGCAACGGTAACCCTGGTTGAATGCATCTCCTGCATATGTACATATGGATGTATGCATGTGATTTATGTATACTAATACAAACGATTATACGCTTCTAAATTGTTTATCAGTTTTGTTTTTATTCGTATACATACAATATTTGCTAAACCTATTCAAGTTGTGGTATCAGCTTTGTAAATTTTAATTACTTGACCTGAACAGATTTAATTTCGTACAGAAAGTGTGATTATTAGACTTTTGAATATAAAGCAACTATGTATACCTCAGCGCTTCGTAGTTTCAGATGCCTTTGCAGTACGTTTCTTGGTGCTATTTTCATGTTTGTATTTTTACAAACTGATAAGATTGTTGTAGTTGCTTTAAGCAAAAACTATAACTTAGGACGTTACTGGAATGGATTTCTTGGTGAACCTAGCAAAATCCCCTCTTTACAAGGTGCCAATGATACTGTCGATTTGTGGTTTGAACAACGATTGGACCACTTTAATGACCACAACACTTTAACCTGGAGACAACGTTATTTTGTTAATGATAAGCACTATAGGAATGACACAACTGCACCCATATTCATAATGATTGGTGGTGAAGCGGAAGCAGCCCAGAAATGGATGCATGAAGGTGCTTGGATACATTATGCTGAACATTTTGGTGCGCTATGCTTTCAATTGGAGCATCGTTTTTATGGAAAATCTAGACCAACGAGGTGAGTGAAAATACTATTCAACACATACTTACATATGTATGTATGTATGTATGTAAGAGTACCTGGAAGCTCACGGAAAAATGGAAGATTAGATAAATCTATTAACGTCTTGTAAAAGCTAGTCTAAAATTATTAATACAAGTGTAACAAACGTTTGTGGTATGCAATTACATCGTATAATTAATGTATTAAATATTTTCAAAGCTACTTTTGCTACCTTAAATTCTATGAAGATAGATTCTAGTATAAGAACAAAATCTCTTATGGCCTATTTATTGAAAGTTATGCCTTTAAAAAGGCATTTAATGTAACCTTTTTAAAGGGAATTGTTAATATTGTCAAAATATATTTTCAATAATCAACTTTTCAGACTAGATTTTTGAAGTAAAGTAGATCATTAAAATCTTCGTCGTTTACAATAAATTTTCGAATATGATTAAACAATATAATAATACTATGAAATTTACATGTTGGGTGGTTAAGCAGTGTCTATATGCATTTTATTGGCGCTTTTGCAAATCATCAGTAGATTTCAACCACGTTTTTAAAAAGTTTTAAACCGCTCATCTTATCAAAAGACGTTTATAAACCATTTGAGAATTTAAATGAAATCTCACAAAAGATTAAAAAAATCAAATTATAATAAGTGTAGTAGGCTATGAATTTTATACAAACCAAAACTCGACAAACAACTTTTATTCGATATGACTGTGTTTTTGAAACTTTTCAAAACTGTAGTTGAAGTCTACTGATGATTTGGTAAAAGCGCCAGTGAAGTGCATATAGACATTGCTTAACCACCCAACAAATAAATTTCATGTTACAATAGTACAATGACAGTATGTCAAATAGTTAATTTATTAACAATACATATGATAAAATAATATAAACAAAACGAAATAAAAACAGGGAAACATGGTTCTCCCGAAAAGATACAATCGTATGCGTTAGGACCTTTTTATAACAATTGTATATATTATTTTCCATTTATTTTTCATTACATCTTTTTTTAAAGCCTGTCTTGAAAATCGTTCTCAATATTTGTTATATTTTCTCTACATTAACAGTGATTTGTCGATTTCAAATTTACAATATTTAACATCTAAACAAGCGTTGGAAGATTTAACTTCTTTTATTTTGGCAATGAAACAACGATATAAGTTGTCATCCACACAAAAATGGATAGCGTTTGGAGGTTCTTACCCTGGCTCTTTAGCCGCTTGGGCAAGAGAGAAGTATCCTGATTTAATACATGGAGCGATAAGTTCAAGTGGACCACTTTTGGCTAAAGTTGATTTTACTGGTAAAAACGTGACTATAATTTAAAATAAGTAGCAATTAATAAAATATTTTCCAGAATATTACCAAGTGGTAAAAGAGTCGTTAAGGAGCTACAAACCAGAGTGCGTAGATACCGTCAGTAAAGCCTTTGCTCAAGTGGAAATTCTAATGAAGCATATGATTGGTCAACGTAATTTAGATGAAAAATTCAAGTATGTTGTTAATAATTTTATATTTTCTTGCAACTGTGAATAATTTGTTGTTACAGAACTTGTACGCCGATTAAGGATTCAATTGAAAATAACTTAGATATTTCTAATTTCTTTGAAAATGTCGCTGGAAACTTTGCAGGCGTAGTTCAGTATAATAAAGACAACAGTCCTCATGCAACTATTACAATAGATGAGGTATGTGATGTAATGCTAAATGACACCATGGGTCCTCCGGTGACACGTTTAGCTGCCGTCAACGATATGCTTTTAAAACAATCTTCAGAGAAGTGTCTTGATTATAAATATGATAAAATGATAAATGATATGAGAAATGTTTCTTGGTCATCCGACGTGGCTAATGGTATGCGTCAATGGACTTGGCAAACATGTAATGAGTTTGGTTTTTATCAAACTGCGGAAAACAGTTCAGATACTTTTGGTAATCATTTTAATCTAGATTTTTTCATCAAGCAGTGTATGAATATTTATGGCGAGAAGTAAGATGGATATACATATAAATTTAATTGTAATAATAGAAATATGTAATCCAATTTTAAATTTTCAGTATGGACGCCAAGTATTTGAATTCTGCAGTTGCTGAAACTAACAAATATTATGGGGGTCTAAAGCCATCAACCACAAACGTTTTATATGTTCATGGTTCTATTGACCCTTGGCATGCATTGGGTTTGACTAACACTAAAAATCCAAAAACTCCTACCATTTATATTGAAGGTAAACGACATACTTAAAAAATTTATAAAAAATTATGTTATTAGTGATTGACTTTTTTTTATAAATCGACTCATCTTAAATCGTTTTTTATTTAATTTTATTAAAAATAATACTGATCAAAGCGAACTAATATATATATATATATATATATATATATATATATATATGTATATATATATATATATATATATATATATATATATATGTATATATATATATATATATATATATATATATATGTATATATATATATATATATATATATATATATATATGTATATATGTATATATATATATATATATATATATATATATATATATATGTATATATATATATATATATATATATATATATATATGTATATATATATATATATATATATATATATATGTATATATATATATATATATATATATATATATATATGTATGTATGTATATATATGTGTATATATGAATATATATATATATATATATATATACATATATATATATATATATATATATATATATATATATGTATATATATATATATATATATATATATATATATATATATACACACACACACATATATATATATATATATATATATATATATAAATATATATATATATATATATATACATATATATATATATATATATATACATATATATATATATATATATATATATATATATATACATATATACATATATATATATATATATATATATATACATATATATATATATATATATATATATATATATATATACATATATATATATATATATATATATATATATATATATATATATATATTGTAAAAAGAGGTCGAAAAATTAGCACAAAATATGTGTATATTATATATTTATATTACATATTTCCATAATACCATACATATATATATATATATATATATATATATATACATATTTATTTATCTGTATTATATATTTGCTTATATAAGATATTTGTCTATACTATATATGTATCTAATCATTAGATTCTAATGTAAATCTCTAACTTTATTTTAGGTACTGCCCATTGTGCGAATATGTACGAACCAATTAAATCTGATCCACCACTGTTGGTTGCAGCTCGACATAAAATAATCAAGTTCTTAGCTAAATTATTAGATAATTATGTGTTTTAAAAATATAGCTAATACATACATATGTATGTATATAGTAAGGTCTAAATGCAGTAACCTCATAATTCACACGATTTCAAATAGTAGTCTTATATGGAACATCATAATGCAATGTTGCTTGCGTAAGTTTCGAAATAGTTCCAGAAATCAGCCTATTTTAAGTATAAAATTTTTTCTGAACACACATACATGCATATATGTATGTTGCATGTACGTTGATTTAGTCGAATCGATATATTTATAATTATATAATATATATTTTTATTTTGCGCTTCAAGGGTTACTGTACAAAGAGACAATATGTATAATAAATATCTACATATGTATATATATTATATGTAAACTAACATTTTCTTCAAGTAAAATAAATACAATGCACTTTTTACAGTGTACAATTCTTATAGTGTAAAATAGAGCAGCCGAAACATTTTCATGACAAAAACCCTTGTTATTAGTGTGTACAAATTCGGGTTAGTCGCAAAAAAAAAACACACTTTCCTTCCATTTTTCGGACCGAGTTCCCTATGACAAGATAGATATAATGTGAACTGTTTATAAACTTTGTCAAAGTCAAGTATGAAGTATGTTATGACAATTTTTTTGCTCCAACATCATTTAGCGAATAATTGTTGTCTGCAATTGCGCATGTGTGCAGTATTTCAATGTGTTTTATTACTATAATATTTGACGAGGACCATGACTTTACACAAGTAAAGATTCCTTTGGTGTTGTATTTGTATGTATATTTGCTGTAATGTGATAGAGATACCACCATATATTTATTATATCATGACAAAATCCGCAAAAACATTAAAAATATATGACTTCTGCATGTCCATATTTAAATAAAAGCTTAACAATCTTTGAATTTATTTTCAAAAGAGTTCATGCAAATTAAAATGATATCATTTAATAATTATTGACTTAAATTTAGTTCCTACATAAAAAGCTTAAATTCGTTTATGTGTTCTATACAAAAAGCTTTAAGTTATTCACCAATCGAGTTTTGTTTCTTTTTTTTTTTGTATTAAAAAAGCAGCAGCAAAGTGATCTCATTTAAAAGTAAGACGCTATCGGGTGAAAACTATTTTTGTTTAGTCACATTTTCTTCTGAATTGATTTTAGAATGTTGGGCGCAAGGAGTCTACGTGCAGTAGCTGGCAGATATGTGAAAACTTCACGAAGTGTATGGTGTTCAAATACTAGAACTCTACCATTGTTGGAACCAATTGAGTTAAAATGGATGATACCTTCTTTAGCAGCGTATTACTCGAAAGATACAAAAACTGCAGGTACTGAATGTTATTGAACGCCGTTTCATAACAACTTTAAAAATGCATACATACGCATATACATACATACATATGTATGTAAGTTCATAGCGGAATTAAAAGATTTTAGTTTTTGTGTTCATCTTCATGTTAATCTTAGTCATGCATAACCAAATTATTAATTTTAACTCATCGTCTGAACTAAACAATAATTACATCTCCTAATCCTACTAACAGACCCTCCACTAAAAAGCAATAGTCCCGATAATGTATCACCCCCAGTATTACCCACAGCTTCTCCATCCTCATCAAAAATTTTTGAAGAAAATACTCAAGATAAAGAATGTTCTGCAGGTACTTTTGGTGAAGCAGGAATTAAACTTCCTAACAAAGAGCAAGTTGAAGGATTTGTATTTAAATTCCTGGTATACTTTTCGGATTTCATTTACTACATCTTGTGCCTGAGCCGCAGCTTATTCCAAAAATATGTTATGAATAACTCCACTGTACAAGAAAACTATAAACGGTTACAGCAGCGCATGGAAGAAGCCCGCAAAGAGTTAAAACAGAAATAATCTAGTTTTTAAAATTTTACAAACATTTTTTTACATACAATTTCAATTGGTTTCATGGAACGTTAAAATGTTGTACATATATTTTGAATAAAATCAACATTTAAGAATTATAATTTCTATATACATACATATATATAGGACATGAACGTTCATGGTTCAGAACGTTCCGGTTTATAGAACCTATGCTAGAGCAGAGAGTATATACATACATATGTGGGGTAAGTGTTCCTAAAGTCGGCATGTCCCAGTAGTCGGCACCTTTTGAATTAATATGTAAATTAATAAGAACAACTTGAAATAAGATCTAGTTTGCATTGGAATTATCATTTGCTAACTCCATGAAAGAAGTAAATTTGAGTAGAGTGAATAAATTCTTGTGTAATATTCATCATTCAGTTACAGTTTTTCAACACGTTCGGTTCCAGTTTTTCAACTAATTTTTTAGTTTTAGCGCCACCTTAAACAGGTAAGTATTTGTGTTAAATTTAATTGTTTTTTGACAATACGTATTTAAAACGATAGAAACTTTAAATAGATAGAAAATTTAAAGTGAAAATGAAACAAAATATTTTTTTTCGCAGTTTAAATTGCTGCCGACATTATTAGGAATTGAGTTTTTTGTCGAAATTTTTAATAAAACTACCCTGAATTCTTACATGATGACTTTCTTCTGCAAAATTTCAATGTCGACAATAGGACTATTTTAGACCGAACTTAGGAACACACATGCCGACTATAGGGACAAGCGATGATTTTTGAAGAAATTCAAAATATTAATAAAACAATATTTTTTTCATAGAAAATTAATGTTTCTAAAAAAGAACCAATTACACAATTATAATAATTAAATATCATATTCACAGCATTAACTCAATTTTAAGAGGTTCTGTTTGAAAACTAAAAAAAAGTTTAGTGTCGACTACTAGAACACTTGCCCTATATGTATGTTTCTACTATTGTAGATCTAAGAACAAAGTTTTTCCATTATTTTATAGAATAATATTTAATTTTAGTTAACGAATAACTCTGCAAATTCAAAATAATAGAATAATGGCAGTTTCTTAGAGGAATTTTTAAACTAAATCTTATTTTTTTATTTTTTGCATTCAATCTGGTAAAAATACATCAGACAATGATACTTTGCAAAAAGAAAGTCGAAGACATAGAATAAAACCTTGCGAAATCACTTGACACAAATTTAAAAGCAGAAATAAAATACGTTTAATATTCTCTATGTATTGGTTAAGAATTTAGTCCAGTAAATAAATTTTTTTCGTTTTGAGCGAAATAAATCAAAGTATGTAAATATTTTAGAAAGTCAATGCATATAAATAGTTTATATATCACATAAAGGCCTTAAAAAATATGGTTTGAACATTTTAACGGTTTCATTTGTCAATGTAACTATTTTCTTCGACTTATTTCTCCCTATGTTAATTAAATTTTATAGGCTGAAAGTTGCAACTGGCAATTCAGAAAGATATAATTATTCTTAGGAACAGCAGAGCGGAACGGCGCTGTGTTCGAAACTGTCATGACCAGTAGGTATGCGTATTTTGTACTTTTTGTTATAAATAGTTTTTGATATATTATTTTTTAAAAGTTTACACTTATTAAGCAACTGTTTTATTGTTTGTTAGTTCATTTTTTTATATAATAAAAAACCAGGGTTAGCAGATAACGATTATTTTCCAAATTTTAACTAAAAAAATTAAGTAGTTTATTTGTTTTTGTTTTTTTTTTGTTTAGAAAATTGTAATTCCCTAAAGATGACCAACAGAGTTGGTCGAAATATCGGAGAAATAAATATATATTAAAAGAAAAATGTTAATATTATTTTATTATAAAAAAGACCTCAAGCCGAAAAGGATACCACAAATAAAAAAATTTTACTAAAAGATATGTCCTACGTGCACAAGTAATGGACCTAGGTAATCCCTGTTACATAGAATACCTTCAGATGCAGTAATTTTTGTTTCTTAAGGTAAAAACGCTTTACCAACCATTTTCCAAATTATTTCTTTCTTCAGAAAATACAAATTATTTCTTGATTTTCATTTATTTCTGAAAAAATAGAAGCTATTTATTTTCTTTTATTTCTCGATAGGGAAACAAAAGTTATTTCTTGACTTATTTACTCCTTCGACAATAAAAAACATTTCTTGATTTTTATTTATTCATCACCTAATAAGATATTTATTGAATTTTTATTTTTCTAAAATTAATATTAACCGATGTAATGTTGAACTTATCGCCCAATTCAGTGTAAAAACATAAATTAAATAAAAATTACAAATTTTCTAAGAAAGTAAATTAAAATCAAAAAATATTTTCTGTTAAATAAATGAAAATCAGATCATAGTTTTTAGTATCAAAACGAAAACTATAAATCATGAATTAATTTTGATTTTTTGAAGAATAAATAGAAATCAAAAAATTACTCTTATTTTCTGAAGACTAAATAAAACTCGACAAATAATTTATTTTTAAATAAAAAATTATAATAATATATATAATGCATCTAACCAATATATAAAATTCGGGAATAATGATTCAAATGTGATTTTTAAAATGAAACAACTGTTACGGTACCAGAATAAAAGTATTAAGTCAACAAATCATACTGTTAACATATTTACTATTTGACACATTTTTGTCAAAATAGATTAGAGTCATATCGAAAAACAAGTTGTTTGTTCGGTTTTGGTTTGTATAAGTTTCATAGCCTATTTTTTAAATCATTTGTGAGTTTTCATTTAAATTCTCAAATGGTTTATAGAAGTCTTTTGATAAGTAGAGAAGTTTGAAACGTTTCAAAACTTGAAGTCTACTTATGATTTGGTATAAAGCGTCATATAATAGTCTAAATTATTCGAGTAATTTAAAATCCTTACACGATTAATCGAAAAATCTTAAACTAAAATATTGGTCAATTCTTTACTCAAACAAAACTAAAAGTGAAATAAAGTGTATATGCATTTCAATAGTGCTAATCAGATGATAAGCTATAATATCAAACTCGTGTGCTCACACTACATACAAATTAAAAATAAGAATCACTTTTTAAATTACAAATAAAAATCACTTTAACACAAACAATAAATTAAATTAAATTTTATAAAAAACAGAACAAAGCATATGGGCGGTGGAGAGCTGTGCAGGGTGCAAATAGAGACCGAGTCCATTCATGGTTATGCAGATCTATAAAGTGATGATTGGACTCATTACAGCGTGGAATGACCGAAAACTAAATACTTAGTGGTCACCTCCGAAATTTCTAAAGTGCAGAGGCTGTCTTGCCTCCTTTTTATCAGGGCAAAGGAAACTTGTCAGACTCTAGCTTTTCAGCCATTAATTAGACTTACATTCAGATTTTCATAAAATAATGTAAAGCTATGGATGCCTTTTAAATTCGGAAGGGAGCATTCAAAGGTTATGGATATTCTGTCGAGTACTGAAACTGAGGTTTCACGGGGTTCTTAACTACCTTTTCACTCAGATATACTTGCTAAGACCACCATCCTGGCCCTTCTTTATTTTGTAGTAGTTCCAGTGGGGTGAAGAACCGCTGAAAGAGGTAAGCTCAGTATTTGGTGAACACAAAGTGAATTGTTCTTGGTAACACTGAACGAAATTTTGAATGTTTTCTTTAATTTAGAGACCTGGTTATGTGCCCACCGTCATTTAGTGGATTTCGCTAACAAAGAATGATGCCCTAACAGCAAAGGAAGCTTGGCTTTTTTCGCCAGATCATTGGTTTTCTTGCTGGTCACTTTTGACTGAATTATGTGGAAATGTAATCTGCCATTTATAGATGGAGGAGGATGAGACTGCGGCACACATTCTATGTAAATGTACTGTTTTGCGAACGCCCATACAAAAATTCGTTAGCAATGTCATGAATGCTTCGATTGAAATTTTGCTTATGGCATAAAGGATCCGAATGGTGTCGCAGTACTGGTCTCTAGACCAGATCTTTTATTTCTTATCTGTCTGTCATCTAATACAGCACACAATTGCTAGATAGGAAGCAGTTTAATTATATAACTACATAAGCAATATTCTGAACAATACTTAAGGAAAACATCTTTTATATTCAAAGTGAATTAATTTACGCCAATTGTTCCTTTTTATTTATATATATTTATATATATTTTTATATTATTTGCATTAATTATAACTTAAAAGAAATTACTTTTATTTATTAATAAAGTTTATAATAAACGTTATAGACTACATAAAAAAATTATTACTAAATACACATAAAGAGCGATAGTTATAATAAAAGTAGTAAGGAAAGTTTATATTTAAGAAATATTTGCCAAAAAAGAGTGATCACTAAATCCTAATGAAAATTTTTTAATACAAAACAGTGTTTATTGAATTAAGCAATAATATTGGAGTCCATGAAAGTCTGCCTTTGTTAGTTATGAGAGGAACTGTTTCACTAAGAAACAAATATCTGAATCAAAATATTTTTCATTAGTACATTGTGGTTCCACTTTTTTGTGAGCAAATATTTGATAAGCGTAAACGTACCTAAATAGTACAGGTTCCAAGTTTGAAATGTAAATTAAATACCAGATATATATATATATATATATATATATATATATATATATATATACACATATATATATATATATATATATATATATATATACATATATATATATATATATATATATATATATATACATATATATTTATATTTATATATATATATATATATATATATATATATATACACATATATATATATATATATATATATATATATATATATATATACCTATATATATATATATATATATATATATACATATATATATATATATATATATATATATATATATATACACATATATATTTATATATATATATATATATATATATATATATACATATATATATATATATATATATATATATATATTTATATATATATATATATATATATATATATATTTATATATATATATATATATATATATATATACACATATATATATATATATATATATATATATATATATATATTTATATATATATATATATATATATATATATATATATATATGTGTATATATATACATATATATATATATATATATATATATATATATATACATATATATATATATATATATATATATATATACATATATTTATATATATATATATATATATATATATATTGTTAAGATAAATTTTAAACTGATACGGAATAAGATAACCTTTTTTAATTCTTCACAGCTTTTTTATTATTAATATATAAAATGTAAAGGTTTGCCACAAAAAGCAACAAAATTTCCAGGATTTATTGTGACAGACTTGTTAAAACATTTTGTTTAATTCATTAAATTAAAATGGAATTGCTCAAAAGTTTGATGTATTTTTGTTTCTTTCTTAATTATTTTGTTATTAAATGTTTGTTTTTCTCTATAAAGTAAGTCAAATGCAACGATTTTGTTACGAACAATATAAACAAAAGTTTTAGGGAATGATAACTGTATATAATGTATTTTTGTTATATTTATGTTTATAAATGTGTGCGAGTTTTTGCAAAGAAAATATATTACCCTTAAGTGTTATGTATAGTGTACTACTAATTTGTGCCGCAACAATTCTAAAATAAACCGCAATCTTTAAGATTGTTTTTAATTATGACATCGGTGACGGCATCAAAAACAAATTGTACATTATTTGTATCGGTGGCACAGGTAAAATGTGTATAAATTTCTTTCTGATCTTTACGCTTATTAAGACTTTCAAACTTCATACGAATGTAACACGCAGCATCCTCAAAGGAATTCGAACCTGAAAATTTAGTTAATTTCAAAATTATGTTGGATTGCTATATTAAAAAAAAAACAGGCTAAACTCACCCGTGTATTCTGGAAAGCATATTGTTAATGGAGATCTTTTGATTTTTTCTTCAAACAAATCTTTTTTGTTTAGAAATAATATTATTGAGGTCTCTACAAACCATTTTGAGTTGCAAATGGAATCAAACAGTTTTAATGATTCAATCATACGGTTCATTTCTTCGTCTTCAGCTAGAACTAAATCGTAGCCTAGAATTATTAAATAGAAAATAATGTATTATAATATTGGAAATGTTAATATATTATCAAGCTTTTGAGTTAAGTGGAATTATAAGATTTCAGTAAATGCATTGACTGTACAGGTATAAAAAATGCGAACATGTTTACAATAGTTTCAAAACTTTAAATTTCAAAACCACCTGGTATCTGACTTTGTTACGTACCAGCTTCCAAATAGAATGGCCATTAGGTCGCAAACTTTACAATCCCATACCTGAGAATAGTTTCGTGAAAATGTATTCGTTTTGAAATAGATTCGACATGTAGAAATTAACGAATTTATTTAAGAGTATTTGAATACCAATGAAATTAGCTAGGAATGAAATTTTAGTAATCAATTAACAGCAAGGAACTACATCTTCAGAGAAATATATCTAGATAACACAACTCCACGACACTCATATATGCAAAATTTATGCTAAAATTCAGAAAACTTACTTTTATTTTCCCAAAAATTTATTTATTTTTTCTTTCTTTTCAAATAACTCGATAACTTTTTATGGTCAAGATCTAATAGCAGAATCTTAATGCATGACAGGACAATATCAACCAGATTTGTTACACTAATGCCTCCACAAAAAGGATATACCGTCATATATCCCTGGTGCTTGGCCGTTGCTGACTGAAGTAGTTAACTCAGTCATGAATATAGGATCGAATTACAAATGGGAAACGGTTGACTATTCTTTTAAACACAAAGTGTTTCTAATGTTCTAACTAGAGTTTAAAAGATCACTATTATTTTAATTTTGAAACCGAATTAAACGATTTTCAGGCTATTAGCAGCGATTGATGTAGTTTTTGAGTTCTACGAAGGAATCGAGATGAATGTCAGAGTTTAAGAGTTATTCCCATTCTTAAAAATACACATCGTGATTAGTGTTAGATCTTGACGTATATATATATATATATATATATATATATATATATATATACATACGTATATATATATACATATATATATATGTATATATATATATATATATATATATATATATATGTATATATATATATATATATATATATATATATACATATATATATATATATATATATATATATATATGTATATATATATATATATATATATATATATATATATATATATATATGTATATATATATATATATATATATATATATATATATGGGTGTATATATATATATATATGTGTGTGTGTATATATATATATATATATATATATATATATATATATATATATATATAGATATAGATATATATATATATATATATATATATATATATATACATATATAGATATAGATATATATATATATATATATATATATATATATGTGCCAAGATATAACTTATTTTAACTTATTTTTCGATCAGAAAAAGATATGATTTTTATTATTTTTCACTTAGGCACAGTGAAGCAAAGAAGTCATATATTTAATTTATCAAACAATAGCCTTTGCACGGAAGATAGCGAAAAGTAGCGAAAAGTTCGATTCTACATCGGTTAATATTAGTTTTATTAACTTTAATTTTCTGACCGAAAAATAAAATTCAAGAAATGACTATTAATTTCTGCTACAAAAATTAAAATCAAGATATAACTTATTTTCTGATCGAAAACTAAGTCAATAAATAATTCTTATTTACCCAAATAATAACTTTTATTTTCTGAGGAATGAATAAATATCTAACAGTAAATAAAACTGATATTATAATTTGTGAAGTTAAAGGTTTTTAACAAATATCAAAGAAATAAAGTAAATACATCTTAACGTAGTCCATGTAACGAAAATTAATTTGATGTTTTGTTTATGTACATGGTACAGCGCTTTCAGTTTGATTTTTTTTAGTTCAAATTTCGAAAATAATCGTTATTTGCGGTCGGTCTCTGATTACTATTCAATTCATTACTAATTTAAAAGTTAAAAAAATGAAATTGAAACCTTCAAATATTTTAACTTGATAGACTGATCTACTAATGAATATAAAAATTGGTTTTCATATGATAACTGAATTAAATTTTGTATATGCTGTTCACAGGACGAAAAAATTTCTGTCTGTACACCCGATTAGTATATTTTGTTATATTTAATAAAATCGCGTTAGTATTTTCTATGAAATTGTAATTAATTGAAGCTTTATATATACATACGAATACATAATTATTTTTAATGAATGGCATCACAATAAGAATAGTTTTATAACACAAATGTCTATGGAGTAGTTTTGCGATTACAATGATGTAATGAAAAACTAGGAAAATCTTCCATCTGTTTGAACTACCTCTAAGCATTTGAGACTGGGCTTGTTGCGTTATCTGTGGGGATGTACCCGTATGTGTTTATATCTTTGTAGAACAGTGTTTTAACGCTTATACATATATATATATATATATATATATATATATATATATATATGTATAATAGATATGAACACACAAAAATGATTATTATTATTTTTTTATTTTTTGCAAATATTTCACAATTAAATAGATTAGCCATGCATTATTGTATACTACAACAAATGAAATTGTTAAATACATGAGAAACTTACCCGATAATGCTACACAAAAGATGATCGCTGTAACACATTCAAAACAATGTATCCATTTTTTACGTTCGGATCGTTGGCCACCGACATCAAACATCCTGAAATATTAAACCAAATCAGTTACAAGAAGTTCATTAAACCATTTTATAATAATTTACGTACTTAAAATATAAACCTTTGCATTTGAAATGAGTCTCAACAATGCCGGTGGTTTTGACGCGCGTACGTAAGACATCTTGCTGCGTAGGTACATAATTTGGCTGTGATATGCGATCTAATGAATTCAAATAATAAGCAGCTGAATCGTTTAATTGATATTCCCGTGAACGCGCAAATGACTGTTGAACTCCTGCATCAGACCATAATTTTTTCATTAATAATACTAATTCAGGTAGAAGTATGCCTTCTTCCGCCGCCGATGCGTATGTGAAAAACTGTCGGGCCACTTCAGTTTTTGAAGGATCAGCAAAATCGATCTTCAAATGGCCCATTGCGCGTATAATGGCCATAAGCGATTGTATTGTATTGCTATAAACAACTCGTCGATATTCTTCACATTCTTCTTGTGAATAACCGGATTCATGTATAATTTTCATTTGTTTAACTATTGTCGATTTGCCCGATTCCCCGGCGCCTAAAAATGAAAAACATATATTTAATTTAATAAGATTAAGTAAGTATTAAAATGATTTTACTTTTTTTCACTCAAAATTGTTATATCCTTTTGAATATTTATACCTTGTAAAGGAAGATTTAAAGAAGGACGTTGAATATACGTCAAAGACTCAAATTACACTATGCACCCAGTTGTACAATGTATTCCCCGTCATCTTTTGATGTGTTTCTCAGTAACGTGAGTTAATAACACAGTGATATAAAAGTTGAAAGCAATTCAGGGGTTCTCATTTAGATACCAATTCTGTTTTCTTAGGGACCGTAGGGAACGAAAATACCTTTACTAAACTTAATTATAATTAATAGGCTACTGTTTGTAAAGGTACGATCACACTTGGCAAAGATTTGCTCAATGTAGCCACTAAAGGGCAATGACATATAATTTGCTTTCTGTATGCTTCATACATAGCGTAGGCTCAAATATTAACGGAAACTAATTGATTCGATTAACACTTGTCTGGATGAATATTCTTTTCATTAGTGTTTAGTGGTCACGCTTTTTTGGTAAAACATTTACCCAAATGTGACCGCGCCATAAGACATGATAAATAGTGTATCATTAATGGAGAAATCAACATTTTTAACTCACACAGTGTTTAATAATTACACTTGACATTAATTTCAGTCAACGGCATACTTAAAGCATACCTGAAGACAAATTTTAACCCCAATGTAAAAGTGTCTTACACATCAAAGCATTTTGTTTGGATAGTGTACTTATGCTGGCAAGTTACTAAAGTTTGAAAGTCAATTATATCCTGGTTTTTAATATGAAGCAAACAATTTTTTTTAACTGTATTTGTAACTTAGTGATCACCAATGACAGGGACTTCATGCATTAAAAAATTGTGTTTTAAAATATGCACTTAATTTTAATTTTTATTGAAACAAGAAAATATCATTTTATATAATATAAATACACAATATAAATAGAAATTAAAAATTATTCCTATTTGTTTACATTTAAAAATAACATTTGCTTTATATTTTCAAATGTGAAGTTCAATTTATTTGGTTTTAGAAAGCTTTTGTACATTCAAAAAGACCTTTCAACATCTAAGGATGTGATCGGCACATATTTAAATGATTCTATTTCTTTAATGGAATATATTTTTTTTAACGCAATCATCATAAGGTATTGAAGCAAAACGCAGCTACTAGTCTTATTTTTTTAATAACGGCATATACATGGTTTGCTCCAAATTTTTTCACTAATTATGCCCTCAACCGCATTAATTTTATTTATACATTCGTCAAATATTTTGATTTGGCTGGGCAATGAACTAAATTGTTAAAGCTTTTTAATTGTATTAATGAGAAAGGTATAATTTGCATTAACAAACATCAATTGATCTTTAATTGAACGTAAATTTAAAATTTTTTAAATTTTCTTTATTGCTATAGCGTCTTCCTCATTTAAATCTTAGACAACATCTTTAAATTGATCAAAGTAGTTTGCGTAATAAGCCACAGGAAGATTCACATCAGGATAATTTTGTTTAAATAGTGATACCCGCGTAATAATTCTGTTGTTGAAGTTTAAATTTTTAACAATATGACACAATAATATGTATTTATAACAAAAATATGTAAACATATGCATTTTCATCAAAATCTTCACTAAAAATCGAATTTTTAACTATATATGACACAATAATATGCCTTTATAACAAAAATATGCAAAAACTGCATTTTCATCATTTCACACTAACAAACTGATGCCATTTTTAAGCAAATTCATTAATTCGTAAAGATATTTGAGTTTTGCCGGCTTAAGATAAAAACATGCATTTGCATGAAACCCCTATCTATTGTGATCACTAACCGTTTCCAAAAAGTTGCACAAAGAGATATTTTGAAAAAAGTGATTGAAAAGGAGGGTTTCGTTATAGAGAGAATTTATTTTTTATACAAAATAATTACTTTACGAATTTAAATACGCAAAGCAAGCAATAGAAACCGTTTATATATTGGCCCTTCCATATTAGACTTTATCAATAAATAATAGTTTTTCGTTTTTCGTTTTTTTTTATTTTTTTATTTATGAAATTTTATTCAGTTAACCCATAAAACTTACAAATTGCATTTAATATTACTGAATGATACAAACAAAATCAAATATTGTGAGTTCTCTTATTTAATAAATAAATCGAAGTAAAAAATTCAGCATGAGGTTATGTTAATAAAAAGTTAATTATTTACTATCTAACTCTCGTTGTTTTCTTTTATATTCAAAAATTAATAACATTATTTTGGATATCAATTCATCTTGTAAATTTTTATCTTTAACTTCGCGTATATTTGTGCGAAAAAAATTCGTAACTGAATTCTCAATTTCTAGCTCATCAGTTGTAGGTTTTTCTGCCACACTCAATTTAAGAATGTAGTCCTTATTTACCGTTAGAACATTGTCCTGATCATTTACTGAAATTCTTTGTTTCGGTTTTGTTTTATTTGCATAATTTCGTTTGTCTCCTTTTCGAATTTGTGGAGATTTTACTACTATGCTATTGTCGGAATCAAATGCTGCTAAATATAATTCCTCCTCATCCTGTTTTAATTTTGATGATGTTGGCTCATCTACTTCCGAATACGTACTTTCATCACAAATCTAGGAAATGAAGATACAGTTACTCATACATATTAAATTGGTATTTAAAATATAAATTTCTTTATTGCTTACACTTCTACTTTTTGAAGAATGTAATGGATCGTCAATTTCTGACACTGAGTTATCATCTGTAGCCTTAAAAATTACAGAAAATATATTTTATATATGTTCATATTGCTTATTTACTAAAACAACGTCATAACTCAAAAAACTAGCTTGCCAGAAAACACATTTAAAGTCTGGAATTTACACACAATTAATGAAAAAGGAAAATTTTATTTTTCTCCTAATATTTGAGCATAAAATTTTTATGCAATGCAAGTAACGATATGAAGACTAATTCAGCATCATTTTGTTTAAAATCAATTTATTAAGATATGACGTTGTTTTAGTTAAGGAGCGATATATCAGTTTTATAGAATACATATTTAGTTTGAATTTCCCACTTATCAGAATTATTAACTGCATCGTTTTCTACTACGGATTTTAATTTTCATCCATTCTATTAGTTATGGTAACTATTTTAGACAACGTTTTTGAAGATATTTCTTTATCTTTATTAGGCATTTATTTACCGATTATACTAATTTTTGGTGAAGAAGATGGTCAATGCCTTTATATATATATATATATATATATATATATATATATATATATATAATAGATATATTAGTATTTTCATGTATTTTGAAAGCAATTTTTTATGGCGAAACAAATACAAAACAGATGGGAAAGAAGATCTGTCTGCCTGACATTTTATTTATAAGTTATCTTTTATAGTAATTTGGCTTTTTTCTTAGTTTTAGGTTGAGGCAACTTTGCAACTGAAAATTTCTTTCAAAAAGCAGTTTCCAAATCACTTATGGCGGACTGTACTTACTTTCGCAGTATAGAAATATAATCCCCCATCTCAATAAGGTTTATTTAAACCACTATCGATATATCATATATTTTATTACCTGACCAAACAGTTGTAAGCGTATTAACAAATCACAATTTTTCCTTATTTTAACCTCAATGTGGTTGGCATATGTTTTGGTCAGATCAGACTGAAACTGGCAATCACAGCAGAATATATGTATACGAGTATATGCCTAGGTACATGTCGTACTGTTTTGAACTAGCTTTTGATTTACTCAAGAATTATTTAAAAATTTGAATTTAAGATTCGAGATTTTGATGAGTAAAAAAAGATATGTTTTAATGTTTCGCTGATTGTGAATTATGAGGTTCTCAACATCCTATCTCTAGTTCGAAATATTTATACAATTATGAAATGTTTCAAATTTAAATAATGTACTAATATTATATTTCAATTACGACTAAACTAAAAATGTTTTAATTTCAGTCTGATTACTTACATACGAATCGGCCGCTTTTATTTTTGGAACTGTCACAAATGGTCTTAAGAAACGAAGTTGGTCATACCAGTAAGCTGTTGGTACATGAACTGAAGTTGAGTTCTCCCCATTTTTTATCTGACTATTTCGAATTTTATGTAGTTCACGTTTGTATTGTGAGCGAAGGTAATTAATTTTTGTCTAAAATGAATATATAATATAATGAACTAATTTTTTTTTATAATATAATAAATAATAATTACCTTAACGTCAAGTGGGGTAACGTTTGGTGCTAGATCCTGTAATCTCCTGGCCATTAATTCTAATGCTGCAGTTCTTTCTCGCTTATTATGGTAATACCTATTTTGAGGGTTGTACAAACAATCCTTAAATTTCCAAAGTTTTATTAAAGATAACACCGCATCTTGGGTCCACTTTATTAAAAATAAGTGTGATAATGTTATATGTATGTACGTTGTGCAGTAATTTGCAAAACATTTACTTACTCTGTGCGCATACGAATCATCTCCATCCATTATTTTAATAATTAAAATATATTTGAATAGTGTTAGTTTCACTGTTGTTCGCTAACGTTGATTTATTTAAAAATATATATAATGAGAACGCCGCGACTGTCAATTTTCATCCGTATTCTCTGTCAGGGTATTATTTATACATATTACATACAACATATTTAGCACCACGTTTAGACGATACCATCTCAGCTCTTCTATTAAACATAAAACATCGTACACAAATATAACATCTATTGTAGTATGTACATCAAAACAGTTTTGTGAAGAACAAAGACGACTACAGTTTTATTGTGTTTTTATACGTTGGTATTTTTGTTTCAATCACCAGATAATACATTTTATAATACATACGAACTAAAATTGTTCTATGTGTTTCATTCTTTCGTATGCCTTATATCCGTTCGTGTTGTGCACGTATCAGTTTATGTGAGTGCAGTCGAAGAGAAAATATAATAAAATTCCATTGGTATGTGGGGTTATACCATTGACAACTTCACTTTTATTGTCCAACTAAAAATACATCCCTGATTTTACGAAAATGGTTGCCAGACATGATTACTATAATATCGTCAAAATTGCCTTTCGCTGTTAACTCTATTCGCATTTTCATGACTGTTAGTTTCCACAAATATTTGATAAATTAAAAAGTTTGAATAATAGTGTCCGACCGAATGAGCTTTTTCAGGCCAAACGAACCGAATACGGTTATATATTTTGTATACATTCAATAACTTTATTTTCTCATTGTAGTATTTTGTCATACTAAAATTATGTTCCTGTTTTTTTCATATACGCGGATATATCGTAATATATAAGTAATTTAATTTAAAAAAAGTTAGATATTCAGTAAAGTCGTGCAAAAGTTCTTGACATTGCACATTGACTAAACCCGAACGTTCCTTTGAATGCAAGAAGTTAATCTATCATAATAATAATGTAATTGCCTGTTTCACACTCTAGTCATGTTTTAGGCAATAAACGTTGCGGAGACCGAAATTATATTTTTACCAAAACTTATCGTCAATTTATCCGAACTAGATACCAAAACCAGAATTTTGTAAGCAAAAATAATGCAAATAAATTAATATCAAAATAGAACTTAAGACTTCCAATATAAATTTATATTGTATAATGTATTTGTAAAGGTAAAATATTAAAAGGCCTAATTCATAACAAATATTTTATGCTTTTAACCAAATTTTGTGTAGATAATTATCAATTAAGACAATGTTTTCTTATATTTATACCGTTATGTTAATTAAACCTGACTTCACACCTCTGCAGTAATGCTAGTTGACATCTAAATAACCGATTTTTTAAATATATCTACAAAAGCTGTTTATAAAGTTTGTTTATCTTTCTTATTAATAAGATAACGGTTATGTAATTAGTTCGTTAATTAGCATACTTGACATACATATGTATAGATACAGTTATTTGTGTATAGTACTAACTAGTAAATTTTATAAAAATTTTAGGTTGCCAATTTATCATATCTAGCATTTTTTGAGCGAATCTAACATTAAGAACATTCTTTTAGCATATATAATTTTTTGTAGCATTTCGCTGTCGTTTGATTTGTACTACCAATTTGATTCTTTTTCGAGTACAAAATAGGTTTAATGTAAAAAAATCGGTGTTAGTTAGTTACTTTCGGATTCCAAAAATCGGTTTAAATATTACAGCTGTGGAACCGTGTTTTTTGCAACAGCAGCAAAGGATTACTTCAGTTAAATAAAATCTAATATATCGGTTGTTTCTTTTTTTATTTAATTCAAACTTAAAATTATAACACAAGACAGAAATATTGTTGGAATATAACTAACTTCCCGATAAGAAACTTTTGAGTTTAAAGTTTGTTAACCGCTAACAACTTTTATACGGTTTGACCGAATCGAACAAAACTAGTGGCTTTTCTTTGATAGGACTCCAAAGACCACATCAATCATCGGTTATCATGTAAGAATAGCTTGATTCATTCAAAAATATTTGCACTTTAAAAATTAATATAATAATGTTTTATAAAACTCTAACAAAACTTTTGGGATCGAAGAGGTGAAAAGCATAGAGAAGCATAAAAAATCATGTTAAGAAAGCTTTGCAGAATAGTTTTTAGGGTCAACCGTTTCCCTAACTTTTTTGAAGTAAATTTCCATAATCTGGAAGCATTCCTTTGCCACTAAACGATTAATGGTTCATGAAAAAATACACCCAATATTAAAGCGTTATAATAACCCATTAAACGATATCATGAAAGTACATTTAATTACTAACTAAGAGGCTGACATCAGCTTTGGGACACGAAATTTATCTCCGTCGTTGTAAAATTTAATATGAAATTTCAAGATATTATGAGAAAAACTATAGTATTAAAGCAGCGGATAATATACATCAGAAGATACATATTAACCCGCTTTATTCTGTAGCAGTTTGGCAATACCACGTCAAGACAATATCAAAACTAGGCAGTTATCTACTTCTTGTGAACAACAATTAGTCTCTAAAGCCTCTGTACACCCGACTTAGCAAGAGGATGTTCGAAATCGTTAATTACTGCAGAAAATATAACTTGAAGTGTTCTATTTTTGATATTGTCTTAACACGTCGTTGGTAAATAGTTACAGAATAAGGGGGAATATAAAAAAAAAATATTTCGACAGTATGAACTGTTTCCCGGATCTCTCGAAAAAACAATCAGTAACAAATTATGCATCAGTGTTGTCCTGTGTTGTGAATGAAAACTTAATTACTTTTAGCAAACAAACAATTCTGTTCGACTACATGTTAAAAATAATAACGAAAAGCAAGAAGAAAACAAAATTAAATTCATTGATAAAACAAGTATGTAACGAGTTAAAATAAAATTTTTTTTGTAGATCACCAATGAATGAATTATTGTGTTTTATTCTATTGGGTGGAAAGATCATGATCATGTATGACGAGTCATTTTTTCAATGCAGATCGCTTTTTAAACTGAATAGGAAAAGTACTAACAGTTGTTGGAGAAAAAAAAAAGAAGAAGCAACTTAAAATTATTTTGTTAAGGCATAATGAATGTCGCATTGTGCATGACTGGCTCTTATTACTAATTCAACAAATATTCATTTCAATTTTTAATTGCTATTGTTTTTCTGTTGCATTTAATTATTTTTTGTTTAACTAATCAAATGATTTATATTTTAGCATTCTTCTATGAAATTGTTTTTATCGTATGTAAAACATAAAAGAGCTAACAGAAAGCACACGTAATTATTTAATTATTTTTTATATTCAAACATTAATTTGTTTGGCTTGAATATTAATTATATTATAATAAATGCAGCACGTACCACATAAGACTTTTATATCTATATTAACAAAAACATATGTACAAATATGAATATCGTCAGCTAAAATGCAGTAATTCAAAAGCAGCAATTGTAATTCGGATTGTTCAATTTTAAATTAGAAAGCAGAAGTTTTAATTCAAAAAGGGGTAATCGAATTTGGAAAGCGTTAATTGTAATTCAGAAAGAAAAAAGTTTTGTTAGTTATTATTATAATAACGAGATGTAATAAAGATCAAAATAGCATATAGATAAATAAATATTTACATATTAATTATTTCGTAGTATATTTTAAAATAAATAATGATAAAAATTATATGATTAAAATATACTAATATTTTCTGAATACAGATGGCGCCTTTTGAGTTACAATTAACTAATTTGAAATAAAATTTGATTTTCCATTTTATAGTTTTTTTGCTTCTCCCGCAAAATTTGTGAAGAATGATACGTTTTGTATTTTAGTTAACGATATGTATGTATGTATGTAAATACGTATGAGTACATAAAACCAATTCAAATTGCTTTTACTTATAAGCATTTAGTTTCCAAAAAGAGTTAAGACAAAGACTCTAACACTGCTCTGCAAAAAATAATTTTTTTTCGATCCTTTAAATAAAACTATGTGTAGTATATGGATTTTGATGCGCTAAACTCGAATCCATTTTCGGTTTTTTTCCATCAGGTCGAAATTTTTTAATGGGCGTGGTAATTTTGTGCCCCTATTAGCCAGGTACTATTTAAACCTAACTCGAGAGTGAGTTATCCGATTTTAAAAAGTAAAACACCAGAAGATGTGTAACAAAATTGTTTTTATTTTAAATTAGCTTTAAGTTTTTTTAAATTTCATTTTTAAAGTGAAAAAAAAATTACGAATTTTGCACGAAAAAAATTTATTTTCTCAAATAATTTCTGAAAAATTCTAAAACAATAAGAGAAAAAGAAGAAATGTATTTGACTAAAATAAAAATTTTGTTACACATCTTGTGGTGTTTTACTTTTCAAAATAGGATGACTCGTTCTCGAGTTAGGGTTAAATATGTCTACTTACCTGGCTAATTTAGGGGCAAAAAATTGCCATACCCACAAAAAAACTTAAAAGGGATTCGAGTTTAGCGCATTAAAATCCATATAGTTCACATAGTTTTATTCAAAGGAGGATTTGGCTGCTGAGCAGTGTAATATAACATAAAGGCTGACTTCCAAAACGTTCGTATACAAAGTTTGTATACAGTATTGCTACTGTATTTAAACCCCATACACATGCAAAGTTCCGAAGCAATGCATCAACTATAAAACCGATGACTTGCTTGCTTTCTTACTGCAAAAAAATGCTTGGTGGCGGCGTTTTGAAATGGTATAAATTGTATAATTATTGTACTGCGGCGTTATGAAATATGATGCTTTGTTCAAACACAAAGCAATTGACATTTTGGAAGTCAGCCAAATCTCTAGTCTTTGGTTAAGACGTTTTTATTATGTTGCAATTAAGATCGATAAGCTTGGCTATTCAGGTTTATAATATAATGAAAATTTTAATTACATTTCTATATCTGAATTTTATTTTTAATATTTAATTGGCGAGCTTGTAATTCGCGAAATTATAAACAATTATTATTATATTACTTATTACTTATATATACATATATATATAATATATATATATATATATATATATATATATATATGTATATATATAGTATATATATATATATATATATATATATATATATATATATAGTATATATATATATATATATATATATATATATATATATAGTATATATAGTATATATATATATATATATATATATATATATATATATATATATATATATATATATGCTTTCGAAGCGAGTGCCGTTCGTGATTTCAATAAGTATAACATTCACGCACTCAAAGCAGTAACTGAAGTTTTTTCTTGTTTTGAATTTTTTATGTACCAAACACGCCCGTACAATTTTTGATTCCTTTTAGAGGAAAGTAATAAAATTGATTTGGTAAGCTGACAAACCTAGTATTTTTTATATTTATTTTGATTGGTATATACTTATTTGATCTTTATATTTACAAAGTAAATAAATTAATACAATTTCAAATGATAATTTGTAGCATAAGATAAAATTGTTGCATATTTTGTTTTTTTTTTTTAGCAATGAATAGCACATTTGGTAATTCAAAAGGCAAAGCTAAGGCACCGTTATATTAAGGAAACAGACAGCATTTACCGTAAAATGCTTACCAGAAACGATTGAAGACTTGGATGCTAATTGTGGCGCTACTAACAAATTTCAAGGTGATTATAGCAAATACTGAGTAATAATGTATCCTTCAGATTTCCTCGTATACTACCAAACGAACATGCCTTAAATTATATTTAAATATTAGCGACGATAATATAACATTTTCATTGTTTCCATTTCAGCTTAAAGTTGTCGACTTCTGGAAAACAACAATCGATAGAATATAGAAGTTTCATTTAAATGCCAAAAATCCAGTTATGCGAGATGGTTATTCTAATTTGTATTCGTATTGACACGCTGCTGTAAACTTGATTGACAATATGGGAAAACAATATATGGGAATACAAAAAATTATTGTTTTAAGTTGATTTTCATTTGAAATAAAACAAAATTGGACAATATCCATAAAGGCCTTAATTCACTATCTTACACAATCGTACGTAATATGAAGTCTGCTGAATAGTTATGGCACATTTTTTTTTGCCAACTCGCGCGATTTTAAAAATTAATGATACTTTCCATGCGATTGTTGTATAACAATGTGTCACCAACAACACCATTTTGAAGCGATTTTTTAAAGACGATCAGATTTCTGGAAGATTTTTCTGTGAATAAATCGTGCGATTGCGTAGGAAAGTAAATCAGGGCCTTGAGCACGTTATAGAAGCAAAAGTATAAAAAATTAAAATTGTTTTCTTTCTTATAATTATTTTGTCATATTTTCGATCAATAATTATGGATTATTTCTTATTAATTTGTATAAAAGATCATATTTTTATATGTGAAGTTGTATTTTTTAGCAGTTTCAGTTACCACGAATTATTGCCAGTTGGATGAATATACTTTTTATGAAGGGTTTATAGTGGGCGGAATAATACCTTTTTTTCACCTGAGATGAACTTGCAGGTTGAATATAAAAAGCACTTATATATGAAAAATTTTTGAAACACCACATTATAAGGAAATAAGGATAAGAGATAAAAGTAAAAATCACTATCATCAGTGGCATCATATTTGACATCGTAGACATCTGTTATAATACAAATGTGTGATCGTAACATTTCATCGTGAGATTTTCAAACTTTGTCCCAACATATGACGCAAAATGTAAATTTAAAATGCGTAGAAGAAGGATTACCTGAAGTATACCTTTACGATCTTATAATATAGCAAAATTCTGTTATCCTATACATATAAAGTACATTTTATGATTAAAACTTTAGAATTTTTGGGCCAAAGAAGGGATTTTTTAAAATATATATTTACTCCTACTTATTAATGTATGAATATGTTTTAGTGGAGTTTGTAGTTGATTAGGAAATCACCTACATTGTTTCAAGACCTTCAATATATGTATGGCTTTAGTCATCAGTTTTAAATAAAATAAAAGTATTTTATATTAATTATAAACATTGTGTGGCTTTGGAGTATTTATAACAACTGAGCGGTTTGCTAAGCATATAACAGCATATGTTTTGAAAACCTTTTATACATAAACAAATATAGACTGCCAAGCGTTTTTGACTAGTATTCGAGATTATTGTCTTCGATCACCAGTTTAGTGGTCTAATTCCTACTATAGGAGAAGCCGCTCCATTTAAAGTGTGCATGCAAAACAATTCATGTCAATACCCATTATGTTATATAATCACTATTTGGTTTAGATTATGGGCCGGTAGATTCATTGGACCGTACTTATTCAAACACGATGAAGGTTGCAACGTTACTGTGAATGGTGAACACTACCGTGCGATTGTTACAATTTTTTTCCAAAATGGAAGAGCTGGACTTGGTTGAGATGTGGTTCCAACAAGATCGTGCGATTTAGCCTTTAAAAAATTTTTTGTGAGGCTATTTAAGGTTCATGTTTACAGAGGAAAGCCCGCAACAGTTGATTTATTGCAAGCAAATATTGAAGAATTTGCTCGTCAGACACCGGTCGATATGTTGAAGAGAGTAGGCTCTCCTACTCTCTCCTACCTCCGCATTTGAGGCGGTAAAGATATTTAAACATTGAATTATGTATATACAAAAATTACAAAAGATTTTAAATATTTCCGTAGTTTCTAAACACATAGTTTCCCATCCAAAAGTTAAAAAGTCTTCGTAGTAGATGACCTCTCTGTTTTGCAAGTGGGAAAGTCAAAAGCTTGTGGGATTAACAACGAATTTTCTATCGAAGATTCAAAACAAAATGTTGATGTTCTCAAAGAAAAACGTTTGGTAAAAATTTAAAACTCTAACAAAAGTTTAAAATAAAACTTTGAATATAGTAGATTTTTTCAAGCTTTTTAGTAAGGAATGAGTTCACGGATTCATATTATATTATTTTCTTTGTATATTTATAATTACTATTAAGTAATGTCTTAAAAAATCTTAAGGCGCGTTGTGCTCTGATGTGTTAAAAAAATATATCTACAAAATACAGAGAAAGTGATAAGATATCCCATTTTGGGAATTTTGAAAAATTTCTTTGGCAATTGCAGACATCTTAGAAATAGATTTTTTTTGTTGTTTTCCGTATTAATTTTTAATATGAAATTTATTTGTTGGGTGGTTAAGTAATGTCTATATGCATTTCTTTGAGGCTTTTACGAGATCGTCAGTAGACCTCAACCACAGTTTTGAAAAGTTTCAAAACCGCTTATCTTAATTAAGTTAATTTATTAACGTATTATTTTTTGTAAAAATTCCATTTTTAATTAAAAATTTTAACAATTATTCTGTTTGCTAACACACGGGTCACAATTAAAAAATTTTTGCAGTATCAGTTTTTATTTTGTGCGAGAGAATAGACTAAGTCTATAAGCACAGGATTCGCAAAACAGAGGACTAACTTATATAGTTTACTAGTCAAATATCTCTTGTAAATGAAAACCCAGAGGTTTCACTGAGATCGTAGCTACACTCCCTTAAAAGACATAATATGTATTTACACTCTATATTAAACTTAAGTGCAATAAGACCTCCTCAAACACTGAACGAAATTTCGACTATATTTAAAAAAATTTAATACTTATTACCAATTTTTTTAAATATTCCACTGTGAGCTGATATTTATGGAAGTCAAAGAAAACAAATAATATTACATATTACAGAATTAAAACTTAAAGTCTGTGATATATCAAAAACAATAAATTCATGTAATTCATACAATACTGACGCAATGACTCAACTTAAGTTTACACACAAAAGACGGCAATTCAAAGAGTTAATACAAACGCGGGTTGGAAAACAAGAAAAACAATTATTTACTTATTTTGATGACGTTTGCTTAGCTTCCCAGTTCTTTTGTTTTATAACAAATTGAAATTTTATTAGACTTTATGTGTTTTGTTTCCTATTTATTTGTATTTTAAAGAATAACTTAAAACAGCAATGAACTTTTATTCATTATTTAACATTCTGTAATTGTTATTATCTTTAAAATAAACAACAGGTGAATGAATATCTTAAAGCAGTTTTCTCTCTTTTTTTTATTTTCTACGGAAAGTATTTTCTTGTTTAAATTTTTTGTGGTTGTTTTTATAGTAAAAAATAATAAGAAACGTTAACCGCTACACTTGAATGATTTTTCATAATATTTCTTGAAGACCATTTTCTTACACAGGTAATATGCTTCGCTTTCCTTCACATCATCCCTAATTTTTACTTGAACTTTATAATGCGTGAATCAACCCTCTGAGATATGCCTCAAATCCACTTTGTTGAATAAAAATCGTTGTTCTTTTTTCAACAATCAAGTTCTTGTTATTATCTGAATTATTTGTGTATATCAAATAGAGATCTTATTAGTATAAAAGAAAGACAGTCCGCAATTAGGTCCTTTAGAGCTGTACAGCAAATCAGTTGTAAAACTTACAATAAGTTGGAGGGTGATTAAAGAGTTACATTGAATAAGTTACGGAGAGATGGGACCATATTGGTCCGGTCGGCTTCTGCTCTCATTGCAGAATCTTGCCTGAGATATCTTGAGAGGCTGAATAGCTCAAATCTCTATGCTCATTTTTCTGAAGTGCGTGTATTAAACGCCACACTTCTCAATCAATCACTTGTATGCAATTGTTGTGCTAACTTTTGCATCAAGATTTCTAATTTAACAAATTTCTATACTACAATAAAAAATATTATCAAACATATAAAATAAAAGCTGTTTCAGAGAAAGAGATTGATTTTCTAATTTGGTATCAGATGGTGAATGGAGAATTACATAAAAACAAAAATTGCAATTATAAGTAATGAATTTCTTGAAGCAAATTTTCGATAAGTATACATATAAGCTTAATATTATCAACCTTTCCAAATAAACGTATTTCTGAAATAAAATTTATTACTTTTTGTTTGAGTTTTATTTAAGCCACAAACACTATAGGCAATAATACTTGTTCATTAGCATGTAAACAAACACAAATAAACAACAATGCTGATGAAGATTCCGAAGGAATTCTCGTATCTTACGCACTGTAAACATGATCATTGATTATATTTTCTTAATGTTGTAGTTGGTCTCATTTCATTTTTAAAGTATCGAATAAGTATAAGCTGGGCAAACAATTGTTAATGTTCTTTAAATAAAACTTTTTATGCAAACATTTATTATATTTGGGTGCTACAGATAAGTTTTTTGTTTGATATTTTTATGTATGTTGTCTTGTATGTAAGGCCGGTAGTGAAATTTAGAACAGTTGACAATTGTTACTAAAATCGATTACACATGCAATTTCATTCAAGTTACGGCTGCTGAAAGCTAAGAACATTTCCTTTGACTCGTTGCTCTACATATTTCAATAGAATAACAAAAAGCACTTCTTACGATCCCAATATATATAAATTATGTTAAAAACCCTATAACGTTTATATTTGTGTGATGGAGATGTGTAATTACAAATTACGGAATTGTTTCCGTAGGTTGATTCTTCAGAAAATATGAGAAGATAAATTTTTTCCGAAGAAATCTCTTTTAACTTCACAAACTAACTCTGTTTGTCATACCAAAAGTATATATTTTCTTACGAACTACATAAGTTTTCGAACGGAATTCAAGTCTGTAACATGGCTTGTTAAAAGTGTTTATGCTCATATAAGTTACGCTTGCATTTCCTTGATATAAGTACCAAATAAATATTTTTTAAAGTTGATGCTTAAGCTAAGAGTTTTTGGAACTATTGATACGATAATTTGGTTTAATTTCTTGAATCTTGAATTATAACTTGACGTAACAATGAATATTGAAATATTTAAGCTAAACTTAAAGAAGAAGAAGGTTAAACCAAGTATTATGTTGAAGATCAAGTTTTGGTATTTATTGGAAGTTCAAATGTTTTATAGCAAAAATAATATTTTGACAAGCAGAATACAATTTTCAAGACATTCGATATATGGGATTTTTTATGGATTATGCAAAAGAAATCCCAAGATTTTGAGCAGTAATCGTTTAATTGTATCTGATGTACTGCATCTTTCCACAGGTCCGTGTTTGCTTGTAATACCCTGTTTAGAAATAATACAAAGACAGCATTTAAAGGTGAGGTATTTAGTGCACGAATTACCTACTTCGGGCCTGTAAACGCAGTCTTCCATACACTTTTCTATTTTCCTAAAATGCAACCATCAACTGAAGAGTCCAAATAAATTAACCAAGCCGTTTGAAAACATACATGTTTATATTTTTGATTTCCACACACATTACACATATGTCATATGTATTTAAAATTGCATATTTTTGATTGCGGACTGTGACTAATTCAACATGGCACCCAAAATATCTAAATTATTTGATTTACCCCAAGCCGCTTATTAATATCGATATATTTTGGATAAATCTTAATTTATAATTCAAAAGAACATATTTTCTTATTTCTAATCTGTATTTTAATCTAATCTGTATTTTATTTTAATATACATATTGAAGAAATATCTACCTGTTGTATTTAAGTTTTGGTTAATCAGCGATAAAGGGAAACCTATGAATAATCACTTAGCACATGTTAACGAATATTTGATAAAAATAAACTCATGGCTGA
The DNA here is from genome assembly GCA_963675445.1 of Linnaemya vulpina. Classification (NCBI taxonomy): domain Eukaryota; kingdom Metazoa; phylum Arthropoda; class Insecta; order Diptera; family Tachinidae; genus Linnaemya; species Linnaemya vulpina. Next base: position 42,471,774 of record OY776278.1, on the reverse strand, counting down.
GCTGATGATTCAATATTCTGAGATATATGCTAGTATAGAGTGAAACTTAATGACAACAATAAAAACACCTGTACTGATTTTATGTATTTTGTTACATATTTAATAGAATTTTCAAAACAAACCGAAGAGACAAATATTTTAGGACTTTCTAAATAAAATTTTTTGTATAACTGTATTTCTTTAGTTCTGTTTTATTATAACAATTTATATTTTAATTTAAATGAAAGCATATAAAATATATGTATGTATGTATACAAATTCTTATCAGTTTTTGAAACATGACTGGACGCAATTCTTTTTTATGTACTGCCTGATTTCTCATTAATTATCTTTTTCGATTGAAAAATGTTATAATATATTTTGAACTATGAAACGGTTTCAACTTTTTATAAGGATTTTCAAGAAATGGCTTTTCGAAGTTGTTACCAAATAACAATTGCATTCATATGATGAATTCTAGATGATGGTGGTTTTTTATTTGTTTGGAAAATAAGAGCAAAATTAACAGATATAAATGAAACTCAACAACAAGAATCGAAATGATAGAAAAGAGAAATAAACAATATTGCTAAAGTCTTGTCTTTTTTTTCACAGATTTCATAGTTCTCTACACCCCTCCCCGTCCGTTTTAAGAAATTTGAAACTTTTGGAGGAGATACATACATATATGAAACATATTTTAGTACTATATCTTTTTTTAATGCCTGGTTTGCAGTATACTACATCTATATTCAAATTCAAACTCAGTTTTATTAATTATTATGTTTGTTATTAGTTAAATGAACAAAAGCCGCAAAGCCTATTACTCACTTGCGCAAATGCCCGGAATTTTTGGTGGGAATCGAAACCCAATACCACTGGCTTGTCAGGTGAGTATTATACTATACAAGAATATGTAAGCAAACTACGAAAATTATTACATAAAATATTAAATTGAGTTATATCAATATTTAACTGGGCTACAACAGGTCAGTTTAAATTAAATAATTTATTTTAAACTATAATGTTTTTAGTTGCTGTTTTCTAATAACAATCATTTTGTATCAAAGCACGTAATTTTCGGTTGTATTAAAAGCAAACGACGGAAAAGTGTGTGATGGACTAATATTTGGTTAGGCTACTTTTGATTGGCGTATGCTTCAACACGCTTGATTTCATTTTATCTATTTATTGCTCACATAAACTAAACAAAATGTTCAGTTGTTATATTTTGTGCTATTATTATATTGTCGTTACGTTTGTTGTTTGTTTTCTTTTTCGACTATCTGTACATTTGAGATCGTTGCATGTGTTAAATTAAGTGAGGATTTAAGTGTAGTTTAAACTATGTACATATTTAATATGGTTCGGTGAAAATATGACTTTATTTATAATTCTGCATAAATGCATAGATGTGTGTATTTATTTACATATACAATTGGAGCGAAAATTCATTAGATAAATTTTAAAATGGTGGTAATTTCTGTTCACAGTACATGGGAATAGAGGCATAATATATGGAAATTTCAAGGCACTTGAAATTTCCATACCTTTAATGCAGGGTTACGAATTAATGTTTTTACTAACATTCATAAATCGCCCTAAATTTAAAGAGCGATATGTATTCAATTTTATTATTTTTCTTATTAATACCAAGAATAAATAAATATATACATATGTATATAAATAGGTATTTAATACCATGTTTATTTTCTGTATTTAAACATATATGTTTACATATGTTTTGGCTCCTAAGGTATACTTTACGAGTTAAAAAGCACGTATTTTGAAATATATTTTAAATATATTATAAAATATCCTTTTGTTACTTCTTCCTTTCGTTACCAGGGACAGTAGTCCGATGAGCTTTTTACTGCAGGCCTTATTGAAGGTCTGCTTAAGATATGTTTAAACTTATCAAATATTTGCCCAAAAAAGCGGGATGAGTTTAAAGGATCAATATACGCATTCTTGTTTAAAGAAACGAATGGCACGCGTCTTGCAAACTTGATCATAGTTAATTGGTATGTTCAATTGCACGAACATACATATACAGTAAATAAATTTGGCTCTAAATAACAAAGAGAAAATTGGAACATTTCGAATAATAGTCATCAGGATTGGGGAAAGTCGTACTTACAAAAATGATTTAACTTAAAAATTAATCTAAGAACTTTTGATATACTCTTCCGATCTGCTAGTATAATAACTAATGCAATTCCTATCAAAAAAGAAAATCGAGTTTGATTCAAATAAAAATTGTTTTTTAATTAGCTGGTTTGAGTTTAAATAACAGTTCTTGTTTTGTTACACCTTGTTTTTGGCGAAAATTATGATTCCAATACATTTTACTATATTATTTATAACGACTTTGCAATTTATCATTACAGATTCTATTGTGGTCAATACAGTTTATGTTAGCCGATTTTGAATAGACTTACTATTAGTGAAATATTTTAGCTATTTCACTTTTGGATAATAATGATGGCATACGTATGCCATATCTAAGTATTTCATGTACTTGATAGTGTACTTCAGACACAAATATAATTATTCATTTTAGAAAACCCTGTACGATGTGTACTGTGTTTTTTATTAATATTTCATTAGAACTTAATTATTGCCAATTGTAAAATAGATTTCATATATCTATTCGAAATAATTTAAAAACCAATACTCGAACAACATAGAAAGAAATAATTGTTGTTGCTGGAAATTTATATCATGAAACTAGTTATCACTTCGTCATACTTTTCGATAATGTCAACTATTGTAACCAATAAATAACTTTTACAAAGTCATAGCCTCTGTTGCAGCGCTGCTTCAAAATCTGCTTTTGATCGACGGACGCTGCACAAACAAAGCAAAATTTAACACCAAACGTAAAGAATATGAAGCGAAAATGAATTTCTGAGAATTCCCCCTTAATAAACAACCAGTCAATCAGACGATGAGTAATTTTCGCCAAATAAAAACTTACAAATATGCAAAAACATTAAATGCAGGGAATCAAACTGTGTATGAACACACATCCATATGAACATGCATATGGTATGTTGTTCATGGTGTTTTAAAATGCATGTATATAAGAAATATAATTACTTTGATGTCAAACCATATATGCGTACATTTGTATGTACATATCTAGTGCATTTCATAAATAATCTTAACAAGTAGATAATAAGAAAAATGTAGACGCACCCAAAAGTAATAATTTCACCTCTGATGCGGCACGTTCGCCTTCTTCACGCAAAGCACGATCTATGCTTTTGGAACGTTCAATTGCTTCCTTATCTCGCGCAGTGCTCACAGCGCAACCCATTTTTTATTAATTGTTAGGAAAATACAAATAACTATTAAATTCACTTTGTTTTCTATTCTGTTTTTGCAAAAACTTTATATGCCACTGTCATATGATAAACAGGCGTCGTTTGCGACTGCGTTTTTTGCTTTATTTATATTTAATTTATCTTCTTATTTCCAATTTATATGCACTTTTGTTTAAATGATTTTAACACCGCTATAATATTTCTGTTTTTCACAATTTTATTTTTTCAGTCCGACAACGAAAGAAAGCAGGCAAAAACTTATGCTAGAGGTTCAAATATGATCTCTCTTTTTTAATTTTAAGAGGTGAGTTTGATTGCTGACAGAGCTGTATTTACTAAAAGTAACTGTGTTTAGTGTGCAATTTGTTCAATAAGAATATATATTAAACAATGTGTTAAGGCGAATTTATATAATTTGATTGGTTTTAGTGCAAACGTTAGCTTTAAAAATTTGAAAAATGGTATCAAGCAGCGTTTTTAGCATGAAAATCGTAGCAAAATATGTGTGGTTATTTGTCAACCTTGCTTTACGATTGAGGAAGAATCCAATACCGCACAACACTTTTTCTTATGTGTATGTGCATTAACACAATATTTTATATATAGCATTAAGCTATATATATATATATATATATATATATATATATATATATATGTATATATATATATATATATATATATATATATATATATATATATGTATATATATATATATATATATATATATATATATATGTATATATATATATATATATATATATATATATGTATTTTAGAGAATAAATTACATGTTTAATATATCTGCTAATCGCCACATTTTCTTAGGACTTTAATCTGTTTTAAATTTGTTGTTGGTTAATTGCACATAGACTGCTTTAGAACACTGTATTATACAAGCAACAGCATTATCGAAAACAGCCTTACCTTTTGAATGTGCGTTCTTTAAGTAAACTTCACAAAACCATGGCAGATAGCACAGTGCAGGCAAACTAATGGTTAACACTGTATAAAATATCAACAACCACAGAAAACAAAAGTATTTTGAATTTAGATTATGTATAGTTATGGTATTATGAATATGTTCAGCGTATGTATTCTAAAATCTCCAAATTATCCCGTTTAAGGACCATTTTAGTTCTTTAGCGGTAAAACACGTTGATTTTCTGAAAACACAAAATAAATAGGGGATTCACATTGTAGTCCTAAAGTCATAAGTCATAATATAATAACGACTAGTGTGAACAACCCGTTATAACTTGGTCTGCTCAATAAATCTGTGTGTATAAACTATAACAGCTGCCGCCTTGTTAAGACCTGAATATATTTATTTTGCGGCGGCATACGGGAAAACATTCATTGGCTGCCAGCTACGTTAGTTAAGCGAGAAAAAATTTGCACTTGTATATAATTAGTTTTTGCGATTTAGTGCTCTTTTAATATTTTTATCTTATAAAAATGTGATTTAATGTAGTTTAGTTGTGAATCATATAGTATATGTAACGGCGGCAAACAGCCGTTCGACTCAGATCTCTCAACACAAAAACATACCTGAAGGAGTGCTATTATTTTATGACTTTTTTGTATGCAGCACAACAATAGTTTTTTTCTAAAATCTTATGACTTTATGACCATATGACTAAATAGCATGAAGTGTGGATACCCCAAATGTATTTAAGATTTAAACTCATTCAAAAAATTATGATTAACAAAAAAAAAAAATTGTTCACGACATAAGAAATTTTTTTTATGTATAAGAAGTCAATGATATTGAAAACTATATTTATAACGATTTTATAGAAAAAAATTCTAGAATAGTTTTTTACTTTGTTTCAGTCCTTATATACCAAAATATGCATATAAAACGTTTTATATCGTCTCATAAATTTGCCTTAGTTCTCCAATATTAATGGAAAGAAAAGTGTATCTTGTATTTGAGAAAAAGAACCAGAGTTGAAAATATTTGGACGCTCCTCTTTGAGCTCAACAGCCTGTCCAGCGTTTGACAAAATACTATCATTTCCATTTTCAAACTCCTATAACTTTTAAACTATTCAACCTATTTTCACGTGATCAACCGTGATTGATTGAGTCCTATAAAATAAGGGACAACACTAATATAATTTCGAGGTAATAAGTAGCAGTCGTTTTATTCTGCCCACTTCTTTTATAGCCATGATGCAGTTTGCAGATTATTATTCTTTTTTCATAAAAGCTGCGATCATTTATTTGTATTTGAAAGCGCAAAAATATCATTAGAGTTTGTTGGAAAAGAAATTCTCAGGCCGTAAATTAAATTCCAAACATATTAAATTGGCTCGCACTTGGGAACACTGGGCGACTTGTTTGTTTTTCTTAATGAGTTTGTAGTTTTCAAAGCAAACAAAATGATTTTGTATTCTTTACTTTTGTTTTAGTTAAATGGAGATCAAGATCACAACAAAACCTTGAAGTTAACAACGATCGAAAGAGAAAGAGAGCTTTTAATCAGAGACGTGTATGTCAACCAACAAGCGCTCATCAACATTTTTAGGAATTGTGGCCATTTAGTGCCTTTTTTAATGTCTTAATTATATATATTCATATTTAGTTTCAAATAAATCAGGGCCCGCATCGCGGCAGTCGTTATCGAATGAAATTGATAAAAATTTTTGCTTTTGGGATCGCCGCACTCGATAACGAGTAAGGTGTATCGAATTTTGAGATTATGGCATTCGATAACGAGTACCCGATCGAATGCCACCTTTCGAAATCTCATTCGACACTACATAGGCAATCGATATTGTATACTATATATATATATATATATATATATATATATATATATAGAGAAAAATTTTAATTATCATTCATTCGATAACAGAAAATGTGTACATATTTATTATATCAGACTTTCATATCTGAAACGAAATTTTCATTAAAATACCGAATACGTTTCAGAGATACAATGAAAGTTTAAGTTTTTATTAATACTTTCAGTGTTAAGAGTTTAACGCAAAAATTAGTTGTGTTAAAGAACAGATATTTAAATATATTTTTTTTAGCAAGAGCTGAATATTTTTTTATGCAGAAAATAGTTTCTAAATAGATAAAAAATGTTCTCTTCATAAATACCCTAAAATTCCTTTACGAAACTATAAAAGCAATTCCAATGAAATTCTTTTACGAAATTCGTGCGAAAAAAGTCTGATAAAAATTGTTTTATTAGATTGTTCTTTTAGTGCGCATTATGATGAAAATCTGCCGCTTGCGCTTGCTGGTAATGCCACGCCTTCTGGTATCGGCGACTTATGAAGTCACAAGTTCCCTGATGGTTCCGTGGGATTAAGCCAAGTGTGTACTTTATTGCGAGCCTGTTCCAATAAGAAACAGTGCTGACAACAGTTGACACAACCATGTGTAACTCATATCAGCACTAAAAAATATTTGCAAGAGAATTCACCGGGGAAAATGAATATTTTTTTGATATCGAAATCGTAAAGTTATATAAAATAAAGAAAAGATTAAAAAGTTCAAATCTGTTAGCTTTAAAGTAACTTTTAATATTAGAATTGTCTTAAACTGAATTAGCAGAATATATCAGTATTAATTTCGAGGCCGCTGCCCACTTTTCAAGTTGGTATTTGCCACTAGGAATATGAGCTATTTAACAAATTTTTAACGAAAGGAACAATAAGAATTTTTTATATTCTTAAGTCAACACATTTTAAAAAGTAAAATCTAAAAGTGAAAATTTCACAGGGTTACGTTTTTGCAAAAAAGGTAGACTTTTTAAAAAGTTTATTAGAAATGGCTAAATTTTTGAGCGCCCTGCTTTTCGCCAGTATTTTCAGTAGCAATTTACAATAAATATTTTATATTTATGTTGTTTGACAAATTGGGCCTTAAAATACTTTAAGTTCGTTATCGGATATGTAACATACAATTTTACAATTGTACGGAAACTTTTCTGCTATAAAAAAGCAAAGAACCTAGTAAATATTGTTACAAAGATTAGAAATAGATTTAAATAAAACGACAGTGTGGCTATATGTACTTGGCAGCACTGCCAATTAATCTCTAGTTGTCAAAATGTTACAACCCTGGTCAACACAATATAGATAATATTCAAATTATCGGAAATGGAATACTCTGGAATATACAAGATGCCAATAATAAGTGTAAACAACAACAACGAAAAACCTAGCAACATAAATGCTAAGAGATGTTATTCTTAATGATCTTGTGCGCAAGTATTCGTTGCTAATAAAGCTAAACAGGTTCACAAGTATACACATAGCAGAAGAAGAAACAAAACTACAGAACACTCATACATACAAACACATAGTTACCATAAGCAAAACACACAAGTCAGCATTGTCATGTATACAAACACACCTATATAGCTACATGTTAAGTAAAGTACAACCAACAAAAACCATGCCCAGAAGCTTCGCGAAGTTACCAGACGACTTCACTTTGCTATATAAAGACGCTGCCAGAGCTCAGCGAGTCAGAGTGCGATTTCAAATATAGACGTGTTAACATCGCCAAGTGTTGAGTATTACAAATACTCGTGTTAATAAAGTAATAAATAAAGTGTTGCCGCATTATATTTCTAAAATTAATTTGTCCGTGTTTTAATTTGATGCAATAAAACGAATCCTTGAAGGATAAGTAATAAAACCGTTTTACGAAAAGGTCTAAAAACGTAACAATATGTATCACTAAAATTAATAAGTAACTCCTTTTTTCTTGGCGATCACTTTTTTCAAAAGACAAGTAAACTTTTCACTTTCCGAAATTGCAGGATACAGTTTTAAAACAAAAGTGGACTTGCATAAAGAATGTTAGATTAAATTCGAATAAACCGACTATTTTTATATGTAATAATATTGTGAAAAAAGTGGGACATTTTTTTTAGAGAAGAACACAACATTAATGTTTCGCGTAAGAGCTCGTTGGCTACAATTTTTAAGCAAATTGGTCCATCATAAATCCCTCTTATTCTGTAACTATTTGTCGACGTGACGTCACGACAATAACAAATATATAACACGTCCCTCTTTCTTCAGTCATTGGCAATTTCTAACAGCATTTCGCCACATTCAAGGACTAGTCGCAGGATGTCAGAAGAGCTTAATTGTCGTACAAAAGGATTATTTAGGAGTTTAGTGTTCTATTTTTTATATAGTCTTGACGTGACATCGACAACTAGTTACAGAATAAAGAGGAACATATGATATTGTAGTATTTGGTGGAATTATTGAAAATAGATTATGATGAATTTAAACATCAACTCACTTGGCCCAAAAATTTATCATGTAAACGTCTGAAAAAATAGAAAAAAAAAAAAATAATAAAAACAGACGCAATTTTCTCTAATTTATGGATCTTAACACTTAAATAAATCTCTAGTTAAGGCCACGATTCATACACTAACCGATAGTAAAGCAGCAATTGAGTCCATCCCAGGGGTGTACAACTCATTTAGAATTGTCCAGGAATGCCGCAGGGCCTTTCACGCGTCACTTAATACTGAGAAATGGAACCGTTCTAGGGAACGTTAAGGCGGATGACCTAGCGAAGAGAGGGACTCTACTTCAGGAGGATGCTATTTGCCAACTGTGTGGTGTCCCCCTCTCATCCTGCTAAAGACATCTGTGCGCGACCTTTCTTGAGATAGTTCAGATCAAGTGGTACAGAGAAACTACTTGTGCTACAGCGAGGACACTTTGGCCTTGCCTAAACGCCTGCAGAACAGCAAATCTTTTGGACTTTAATAGACAGAAACTTCGCACTCTGGTGGCAATTCCCACTGGACACTGCACCTTCGGTATCCACGTTAACCGCATGGGACATACGTGCGATGAGGACTGGCTGTAATGTCGAGGAGTATGAGGAGTGCCTTGTGCATCTACTTTGACCCTGTTCTGCTCTGGCAGATCGCCTCTTTAGTAGAGTGTCCTTCAGCTACCTGTCAGAGATTTCAGGAGTCAATCTCAAGGAACTACAGCTATTTATCGAGAATAGCGGATGGCCTTGCTGCTGACTCCTACCACTTTCCTACTCTTGTATTTATAGTTTAATTCCTCAGTCCCTACTCCAACTGTCTATCTTTCCTGTTTACTTCACAAACAACACGAAGGAACCTATATAAATCTAATTGAAGTAGACTCTCTCCCTTTCTGCCACCAGCCTGCTTACCTAACTTAACCTGTTCGCAGGGAAAACTTTCAGAAATCTGATCGACTTTAAGAAATCGAATCAAAATGGCGTTCTACGTGACACACCATTAAACAACAATGATGAAAAAGCATGTGAAACTATTCTGATCGCATGACAACTATAAAATTTTGGGAAAGTTTTCATAATTTTTTTTTCCAAAACGCACGACTTCCGAAAAAATTTGTCCCACATTTAAAACTTTAGGCCACACTTTTTTTTAGCAGATAATATGAAAAATATCGAAAGGAATTAAAACGCACGTGATATCACCGACTGCGACAGACACTATCATGTACTCAAGAGCAGAATGTACAGCACCTTTCTTCGATGCTATCTGTAACAAAGTTATACATCGGCGCAGTAAAATAGTAAAAATAGCTGCAATAAAATTTTTTTCCTATATTTTGTACTCTCAGAACTATCTTCTACTCTGCAGTTCTGGCACAATGCGCTGCATACGTAGGGGTAGCTCACTGACTGCTGGACCGACACAAAATAATATCCCCCGTACAGAATATTCAATATACCACGCAGCGCCATCCTGTTGATTGTCCAGGTGATCCATTTCAAGCAAAAATAAATTAGTGGTCATCGGGCGCTTGCCGTGGACAGCGATGCCCTGACTAAAGTCTTTGAATTCTACTGCACACTCTCAGAACAGGGGAAACGTTTTCTGCTCATCTTGCATTCCGTCGACATACGGCTGTTGGTCGATCGTTTACTGAACTAGTTAACTCAAACTTATCCACAACATTGCGAATAGTCCTGTCGGTAGGACGATTATGGGGACCATAAATTGGCCGCTGTACGTTACCCCAATACAACAGCCATTTTGGTGAAAATATTTTATTATTTTCTGAATGTCCTGAATCCTCCATGGTGAATGGAATGTGACAACTAATTTGACAGATGTAAATTTCCCAAGACGGCTGTTCACAACTGTCCCAATTCAGAAGTCTCTGGTAGAAGAGACCGTTCATGAATACAAAAATATCATCACGAGATTTGTACTCAGTATTATTTTTACCAGATTAATGTACAACATTATTTGGAAACCGGATTTATTGGATCTTGTTTCCTATATCGTCATCATGACTTGCAAGTGCCACAATTTTAGCTTATTTTTGTGCAACAATCTCTTAATAATAAGGACTGACTGGGTCTTACACGTGTCCCTTAAATGTTTCAGAAATATGTTGGGATATTTCGCACACTATTCACAATTTCGCTCTATTGCACAGTTAGACCCCGTCCACACTGGGGACCTTTGCTGCAGCCGCTTCTACATTCTAGTGAGAAAGAGCGAGAGGGAAATACAATTCTCACAATTCTTTTATCCATTATCGGATGAAAGTAAACTAAAAGGCTGCTGATGTCATCAAGTCTGTCAGCATGCCCAGATTCCACAGCATAATTATTGCAGTCCTACAGATATTTTCCGAAACATTTATAGAACCGCAAGTCACACGTTTGCTTTCAGTACGGAGCCTTTCGTTCTATAGGGTGTTTTTTATAGAGTGATACAACTTCGAGTTGACCACCCATTTAACAGCTTTTTGTTTAGTTTGCTTTGATATTTTATTATGGATCGACTTACACCAGAGCAACGCGTGCAAAATGTAGAAATTTTTAATCAAAATAATGGTTCTGTTCGTCAAACTTATCGTGCACTTCGTCCATTCAAAATTTTATTTTCCGATGAAGCCCATTTTTGGTTGAATAGCTACGTAAATAAGCAGAATTGCCGCATTTGGAGTGAAAAGAATCCACAAGCTTTTGTCGAAACACCATTACCTCCACAGAAAATTGCTGTTTGGTGCGCTTTAGGCGCTGGCGAAGTCATTGGCCCATATGTCTTCAAAAACGATGATGGTCAGAATGTTACTGTCAATGGTGAACGGTAGGGGAACATGATTCCGAATTGTTTCGTATCTCAATAACGTGACATTAATCCTGCTGAAGTGTGGTTCCAACAGGACGGAGCCACATGCCACACAGCGGGTGCTACAATTGATTTACTCAAGGAAACTTTTAACGAAAAAACAATTTCGCGAAATGGCCCAATTAATTGGCCCCCAAGATCGTGTGCTTTAACCCCATTGGATTATTTTGTTTGGGGTTATGTAAAATCACTTGTGTACGTCGATAAACCAGAAACAATCGAACACCTGGAAATCAACATTCCAAGAGTTATCGGCGAGATACGGCCGCAAATGCTGCGAAAAATTTGTGAAAATTGGTGTTCCAGATTGCACCTTCTACGCGCCAGCCGTGGCGGCCACATGGCCGAAATCATATTTAAATGTTAATGTTATAAGATTTTCTATCCAATAAAGACCGTTTCATTGATATCTAAGATATATTACTATGTTTTATTATGATTTAAACTTGTATCATTCTATAAAAAACACCCTTTATTATTTTTTTCTTTCATACAAAACTGTATGCATGTGAAAACAGCCAGTGCGTTATGTGTTGTTGCAAACTTGCGAAAGTGTGTATGTGTTTGTGTGTGTGTGTGTCTGTGGGATCGACGCCAACAACGTTCACTACTACCCATCAATGAAATAGTTTCATATAATTTGAAGTTCTGCTGTTTTGTTTATTTGTTCTAAATGAAATAAAATTTTTCTTCTTCCTCTACTTTTTATTATGCCTTTGGAATGAAAAATTATTATTTTTCGATATGTCTTTTATGTAAATAATCAAATCATTTTGAATATTTTTTTTTCTTTTTCCAGCACGATTGTTGTGTGGATGAACGAACGCTTTGGCACTCAATCAGACGAAGGAATTGGTGGACAGCGAGTCAAAAGGTACCAACCAGACTGTTTTTGTTTTTCATTATATCAAAAAGAAATATCTATATAAAATTATTTATAATTTCATTTATATTGCTAACTTTCGAACTTATAATTCATTTAAGTGCGCTTCGAGTTAAATTTACTTATTTAAGAAAATTGTTGCTTGAAACTATTTAACTTAATTTAGCGATCTTCTGCAGCACAATATTTGCATCCTCTTTTTGAGATTCCAATTATTGCTTTTGTTTTTATATTTATTGTATTATTTTCTAGATCTTTTTGAAATAATTTCTAAGATTATTTTAAAAATTTTGAACCTTATGAATTTGGTATAATTAAAATTGAAAGAAAAAAACTAAAGAAATCACCAACAATTTGAAAATAATAAAAATGAAAATAAAATTCATCGCCTTTAGGTCATAAATTTTGTTTAGTGCGTTTTTTCAGCTCTTTCGTTTTAATTTTCTAGGAAATACACTGGAAGAACCATCCAATAGAACTAATTCCAATATAACGAAACTATTTACAAAAACCAATTGAGAATTATATAACCGAGAGCATAGTGGACTTGGATATTTTACTCGATATGACTCTTAAAGAAATTATATTGAGGAAGAGTTTTTAAGATTTAACTAAAATTTAAACTTAGTTTAACCCACTAAGCTGTTTAGTGGAAATTGTGTATGCAAGATCGGCAGTGGCGGCACAATTCCGTTTTCAGATTAACTAATCCCAAGAAGTCAGATTAACTAATCTCAAGAAGTCAGCCTGAATAGTATATTATCACTTCAGAGGATTGTAACAAGGCCAGTCAATAAATTTATCGGCCCACAAAAATTGTCTGTTCACATGATTTTCGGATTCTTGTGTGGCGAAAATTCCTAGATCAACTGCTGTCAACAGAAATATTTACCTGACCATGGAGTCATTGTCAAGTGGATTAATTATTTAAGATCATCTGATAATAAATAATGAGCCTAAAATGTCTACCAAATCATGACAATAGCAACGAAATGTACTGCAAAAATTGTCACATGTCTGACTATATTGTTGACTGATTATGGCCTGATAATGCTTTTTGTGGCAACAGTGTAAGACAAAAATTGGCAGTTGTCATAGTTCCAGGATATTTGTAGTCATAAAGGGTGTTTTTTATAAAATGATACAAGTTTAAATCATAATAAAACATAGTAATATATTCTTGGTATCAATGAAACGGTCTTTATTGGATAGAAAATTTTATGACATTAATGTTTAAATATGATTTCAGCCATGTGGCCGCCACGGCTGGCGCGTACAAGGCGCACTCTGGAACACCAATTTTCACAAACAGTAACATTCTGACCATCATCGTTTTTGAAGACACATGGGCCAATGACTCCGCCACCCCATAGAGCGCACCAACAATAATTTTCTGTAGATGTGATGATGTTTCGACAAAAGCTTGAGGATTCTTCCCACTCCAAATGCGACAATTCTGCTTATTTACGTACCCATTCAACCAAAAATGGGCTTCATCGGAAAATAAAATTTTGAATGGATGAAGTGCACGATAAGTTTGACGAACAGAACCATTATTTTGATTAAAAATTTCCACAATTTGCAAACGTTGCTCTGGTGTAAATCGATCCATAACGAAATGTCAAAGTAAAATAAACAAAAAGCAACGATCAGCTGTTACATGGGTGGTCAAATTAAGCAGTGATGCCAACTCAAAGTTGTATCACTCTATAAAGAACACCCTATATTTCTTTGACAATTTTGCTAAATCTGATATCTACTGTTTGTGTTAGTGAACTGTTTTTCTCAAAAATTAATTTGTCAGCTACTCTGACAATTATCTTACAACCGTGACAAATTCATTATAGTGATATTCCCGAAAGCGTATATCCAATAGATGTGAAAAAAAAACTATTGAATGCTACTGAATGGAAATAGTTTTTTTCTACGTGTACCCAACTATCGGTAATTTCCCGTACAAACATGAAATGTTATTCATAACACCAAATTGTACAATTTTGCAGCTAAATTTAACAAAAAATTTTGTTTACGTTAGTGAATAGGAAACATACACACGAACTCATTAAAACACTCGCATACAGATTTTGTAGAAAAAAAAGTTATAGTTAACAAATTCAAGCTGGGAAATACATAAATTATCAGGAGGCAGGCATATTGCCTCCGCACAAAGACAACAACAACAACGGCAACAATAGCAACAGCAACTTTATTTTGGTTTTTATAACGTAATAAGGAAAAGACGAAGATAAAATGTTAAAAGATCAATTGCGTCAGTAAGAATTTTAGATAGAAAAAAGAAAAAAAAACACTAAAAAAGATTCCAAAAATAGTTTCAGTTTAGTAAACAACGACAATGCCATGCTTTATTTTAATGATCTTGTAATGATCAGTGCACAGAGATCAGGAGATTCAAGTTGCAGTCAGGCAGGCGATCACATGAATTTTCCACGTTGGAAATTGTTTTTACTCTATAAAAATTGCGGCGTAGGAGCCGCACGTTGCCAAGACGAGGTTCTCTGCATTCAAATCGAGTCACTCGGAGGACAAACTGCAGGTTTTTATAAAATATTTGACGTGTAGGAGAGAGCAGACAAGTGCCACGACACAATACAGTTATTAATAACAGTGAGTCCACCCCGCCAAGCTTGGAGAAGATCTCATGTCAATCTTCGAATGGGGCAGCACAAACGGGGTAAACTTTAACTCTAATTCAACGCAGCATTGCGTGCTCACGCATATGCCGCTGGTGGATGGCGTTGCGCCGCACCTATTTAAGGGGTAGTGTAGGTATTTGGGAACCCGAAGCTCTTGATGGGCTTGTCATGAAAATACATTGTAAATGTTCGATGGACGGAGTATATTTCTCATCACTCAAAAGAAGAACTCGAACGCCTTGGCTTTTTAAAACGGTTTAAGGCATACTTCACTTCATCTGATCTCCTCACTATATATGCCGCTTACAACTGACCGAAAATGAAATAAAGCTCTCATGTATGAGCCAGTGCTTCAAGAAGTATTTTGGAGCTACCAGGACCGCGTGTACAAGATAACGAATAAGCTCATCGGAGACTGTAGGAAAGTCAACTCTATTGGCTCCCTTTAGAGTCGACGCAACGTAGGCTCAGATGATATTAGAGAATTCATGCCCGAAAATCTATTGTTTTTGCGAGCTGCACGCTCTTCTCACCGGCCGCATTCTTTTCTGGTCGGGTTGCCAGTCAGCATTACAGAGAGAATCCGTTCTATAGGCACACTCTTCATATGAGGAAACTGCCTATAGACCTCTTTCCGGCCACATTCAACTTGGGGAAGTCCAAGCCGAACGTCTGCAAACACCATTCCCTCTATGTTCCTCTCCCATAACCAATTTTGATAGTTCTGGCACAATTCATCGCATGTTTAGGGGTCATCCGCTGAGAGCTGGCCCAAAATACAAATAAATCTTCTATGAAACTCTTCGGTCCCTTAAATTTAAATAAAACGAAGTGCGTGTGAGATATCATCGACATTTTTTAGTCGTTGCCATTGCAACGATATATAACATCGTCCAAATGTCCATCCAATTTTCCATGACTCATAGACCTGGCTGAAATTGACCGATGCCATGGCTTATATTGGCTTTGACCACCGCTGTGGCTTTTACCTTGTTCGCATACTCTTCCAGCTTAAGAAAATCTCACAAAAAAGCATAGCGGGATCATGGCACACGATATCGGGGGTCTGTTTACATCACTTCCACGTGAGACTACCATGAGTTCAAATCACTCGTGCAGAACATCTGATCTGGCATGAGGTGTGTGACACGTAACTCTGTCCCATGGAAATCATAGTATTCAGCTCGGGTTCACCGTTGACAGTGAGGACCTGGTCGACGTCCTCGGGTTTTCCTGAACACTCCTGCTTTTCTTCGACGTGTTAGCGGGTCGTTTAGCGAGCGAGTGGGCCCAAATTTTTCCACCACATTGCGAATATTCCTCTCGGTAGGATGATTATGGGGACCACGAAATGAGCACGGTATGTTGCCCCAACAGAACGCCCATTTTGATAAAACAATTTTATTAGTTGTTTTATCTGTCCATACCGACTGAATAAAAACAAATATTTTGACAGATGGCTGTTATCAGCTGTCAAAGTACAGAAGTCCCTGTTGGTAGACCCTTTTTTTTTTTGCTGATAACAGTTACTTGTACCAGAGTCTTTTTTTACTGAGTCATTGAAAATTAAGTGGCGGCCCACGATGTTACTCCATATCCAAGAGACGTTCGAACAAAAACATAGTTTTAGTATAGGGTGTTTTTTATAGAGTGATACAACTTTGAGTTAGCATCACTGCTTTATTTGACCACCCATTTAACAGCTGATAGTTGATTTTTGTTTAGTTTGCTTTGACATTTTATTATAGATCGACTTACACCAGAGCAACGCATGCAAATAGTGGACATTTTTAATCAAAATAATAGTTTTGTTCGTCAAACTTATCGTGCACTTCGTCTATTAAAAATTTTTTTTTCCGATGGAGCCCATTTTTGGTTGAATGGGTACGTAAATAAACAGAACTGTCGCATTTGGAGTGAAGATAATCCACAAACTTTTGTCGAAACATCATTTACAAAATTACTGTTTGGTGCTCTTTATGACCTGGCGGAGTCATTGGCCCATATGTCCTCAAAAATGATGATGGTCAGAATGTTGCTCTTGTGAAAATTGGTGTTCCAGATTGCGCCTTGTACGCGCCAGCCGTGGCGGCCACATGGCCGAAATCATATTTAAACATTAATGTCATAAAATTTTCCATAAAATAAAGACCGTTTCATTGATATCAAAATATATTACTATGTTTTATTATGATTTAAGCTTGTATCACTCTATAAAAAACACCCTATATTCGTTTTCTTTTAAATGTATCGGACTGCTAAACTCTTGTTAAATATTTGAAGAATATGAAATTTTATTAATAGAAGCTCCTTTCAAATAATAAACAAAAATCTCCTTTTGAGAGCCTCGCACACGGATTATTTCATTCAGTTTTAATGTCGGCTCAAATTGATCGGAAAACCACTTAAAACTTCTTGGCCTTTGTAGTATATTTTTCTCTCCTCGTTTTTTTATATTCGTTTTGCTGCGAAAAAATCATGAGTTAATTGTTGTCGGCCGTTTTGATTGGAGCAGAACACAAATTTTTTATCTAACGATTTATGAAGCACCCGTGAATGGACAAACTGCAGCAGCCTCAAATTCGAATTGAAATTTTCACACACACACACACACATACATGCATAAATTTATTTCTTCCAAATGTGGATATATTGACCTTCAATGTGTTTGAGTCTTAAGTTTTTGTATGTGTGCGTGCGTGTGATATATCGCCGATTGTTGATTTTTCAAAACATATTGAAAACGCAGTTTGCTGTTGTTCCAGAGATATTTTATCTCCGTAGCCCGACCTGATCAAATACTGTCTCATTTGAAATGTCCGTGTTCTCGATCGTTTTTCACACTATTTATGCCAAAAAAGAAATTGATTTCAATTGTTCTCTTTGAAATAAATCACATGTGTGAACTACTACGAAAATAAATTTGCGTCTCCTTGTGTGTAACTGATGTTGTGGTCCGTTTCGGTTCAATGGCGGGAAATAAAAAAATTAAAAAAAAGAAGTATAGATGTGTGACGAAACTGCCACCGCAATTTCTAACAATTGCAATGCTGTATCAGTTGTAATACGAAGCATGTTTAACCCTAGATGGCTACTCTTTATTTTTGTGCATTAAGATTACTCTTCGTTGAATTGAAGAGCATTTTTAAAACGAGTTCCAGCGGAACAATTTTTAAAGTTCAAAATAAACAAAAATATGTTTAATTAAGTATTTTATTCAAAAAACAACAAAAACTTATTTTCTCTCCTAAAATTCGATACGAATTTAAACAAAAATAAAAGTGTTATATGATTCGGCGAACAGCAACCATCTAGGGTTAAGAAATAATATCAATTTTAAGATTTTTTACGCTTCGTACAATCGTTGTTTTTATATTGACACACTTGATTTTTATGAGCGTGTTCACAGTTTCAACTGTTGACCACACGGTGTAACAAGATAAAACCCCAGTGTGAGGACTACAAAAACCAGTAGCTTCTATTAATTTAAAGTCGAAAACTGCAAAATCCCTACCGGCGTGCCCATATACAAACACAACGAGAATCTATTTGTACACACAAATTTCACCAAAAAGGTAAACAAACAATGATTGAGTCGTAACACTGCCACCTCATAGTGTTGCACCATGGCTTAACATGTTTAGGTTGTTTGTGAATTTCATAAAAATTAAAAGCTTTTTGAGCTTTCGAAGATTTTTTGTTATCTTCAAAAAATGGATTAAGGATTTTGCATAAAATTTTGCGTAAAAGTGGACTTGAGCGCTGAAATATACTTGAAATGTGGACAGGGGGAAACGGATGTTTTTCATAGAGTGGTACAACTTTGAGTTGGCATCACTGCTTTATTTAACCACCCATTTAACAGCTGATAGTTGCTTTTTGTTTAGTTTGCTTTGACGTTTCATTATGGATCGACTTACACCAGAGCAACACGTGCAAATTGCGGATATTTTTAATCAAAATAATGGTTCTGTTCGTCAAACTTATCGTGCACTTCGTCCATTTTATGGCGTACATAATCGTCCTTCAGAGCTGCTAATTCGAAGAACAATAGATCGTTTTCGGACCACATTTACTGTTACTGATAATGTGCATCCCGTGAGACGCCGAACAGTGCGCACTGAAGAATCGATAGCCGCTGTACAGCAAAGCATTGAAAATGATCCTAACTGGGGTTGTGTCCTTCCACTTTATGGAAGACTTTACGCAAAGATCTTGGCTTAAAGGCTTCCAAGATTCAACTTGTGCAGGAATTAAAGCCGAACGACCATCGTATGCACCGCCAATTCGGCGAATGGGCTGAAGCAAAAATTAATATTGATTTTGAATTTCCATTCAAAATTTTATTTTCCGATGAAGCCCATTTTTGGTTGAATGGGTACGTAAATAAACAGAATTGTCGCATTTAGAGTGAGGAGAATTCACAAGCTTTTGTCGAAACGTCATTACATCTACAGAAAATTACTGTCTGGTGCGCTTTAAGCGCTGGCGGAGTCATTGCTTGTTTGTGAAAATTGGTGTTCCAGATTGCGCCTTGTCCGCGCCAGCCGTGACGGCCACATGGCCGAAATCATATTCAAACATTAATGTCATAAAATGTTCTATCCAATAAAGACCGTTTCATTTGTATCAATAACATATTATTATTATGTTTTATTGCAATTTAAACTTGTATCACTCTATAAAAAACACCCGATATGTCTGGCCAGAAAAGGGCAATGTATTCTCCAGATTTCTTACCCTGAGACTTTGTCCTGTATTCAAAATTCAAAATAAAGTTTTTTAAAGATAATATTGAGGAGGTATATACGGGATCATTGCAAGAGCTCTGAAATGCACAAAAATTATTATATCAGAACTGCTTCAAGTAGTGGAACAAAATCAATAAAGACTTTTCAGAATAAAAGTTTTTTTTATTAATTTTAGTGGTTACGCACTTCGAGCAAATATTTCTTCACAAATGACTCTGCCCATATTTTATATCGTCTGGATTATAGAGGCTTCTTTCTTTCGTACAATTACATTTTAAGCAAAATCAAGGTTTTATAAATTGTTTTTGTTTTAAATGTTATTGTACGAAAGAGGGAAGTCCTTCGATGTCTTTTAATTGGTAGAAAAACTAGTTTCATAAAGAAATATATATATATATATATATATATATATATATGTATATATATATATATATATATATATATATATATACATATATATATATATATATATATATATATATTTGCGATAAAAGTAATAACAGTATGCAATGGCGAGTGATCAGAGTTGTCCCCAACTGACCAGCGAGACCAAACCGATCATATCATCTCTATCAGTCGTATTAATACTTGATTATCTGAAAAGTTTACTCCGGGGAAAGGTGGTTGCAAACATGAAGCAGTTGTCGTTGGAATATACTATAACATAAATAATATTTTAGACTGGGATCAGGTTATCAGCCCTACTGATGCAATACACTTTGCCCAGAACAGCAAGAGGAAAAAGACAGGTGGGAGATATAAAATGTGTTTTAGGAATTTTACTTTAACTTCGTCAGCGAATTTTCGGTAAAACACCGATGAAGAAGAGTGCAGTAACGAGCTCTTTAGTAAATGATCAATTGGCGTCGGGAACAACTGAACAGTTGAAAAAGGCCGGTAGCGCTTAAAGGATATGAATTTAAATATGTCTTTATTTCAATTACCTTTTAATTCATTTTATAAAAAAAGACGCATGGGCCAATTTGTTAAATACTCTTATGTCGGGTTAGGTTAGTTTATTAGGGCCAATGTCGAGACAGTGCACTTGGGTCCGTAAAATCGATCCCGTTGTGATATCCTTAAGCAGAGGTCTGCTTATGAGTTATCCTCCGCCATATTGAGCCATCCTGTGGTCCTAAGGCCGAAATTCTAACCAGCTCCACACTCGCCGGGATATCCAAGTCTGGCAAAAAGCTGGAGCGTAGTGCCATCGCTCTTGCGCTGTTCAAGGCAGGACACTGGCACAGAAGATGGAGCACAGTTTCCTCCTCTTCCTCATCATTATAGCTTCTACAGAAGTCGTTATATTCCAGACCCATCCTCCTTGCATGGGTCCCAAAGTTGCAATGTCCAGTTAGGACATTCATAAGTTATCGTAGACGGACCTTGCTGAAGACAAGAAGATCGCGTGTTCTGCATGGGTCATAGTGGGGCCACGTGGCCTTTGCTACACGGCAGTTGGTCACGTTTTCCCACCTCAATTGAGCGAGTTTGTATGATTCACACTGAACCAAAAACTTGCAGTGCGATAAGAGAATGCCTGTAAAGTGACAGATGATAGTTATCTAGCTCTGTCCCTTCCCTGGCGATTCCGTCAGCAATGAGGTTGCCAGGACAGTCAAAATGTCCCGGTACCCAGACAAGTGTCACCCTCGAATGTCTCGCTATCTCACTTAAAGATAGTTGTTATGCGACCACAGCTCTGGATGTGCTGTACACACCATTGATAGCAGAGATGGCCGCCTCACTGTCGGTAAATATATAGATATCGTTCGATATCTTATAATACGTCTTATGTCGCATCTGAGACATTTTTAGTTGAATCTAACACACTTGCGAATATTCCTTAACCATCAGCACATTTCACTAAGCACTTTCTATTGACGTATTCCAAAAATAGTTTCAAACAATCAACATGGCAACATGTTGTTGGAATGTGAGAAGGGGGGATCGCGTTGGCAACATGATTTACACATGTTTACACATGCAACAATCATTTCGTTTTTACGATCACAATTGATCATATCAATGAATCGTAAAAAGCACTTTTATTTCTTAAAACAAATTATGTTTTCTGCGGTTTCAGTAAAGAAGACATTTAAGGGAATAAAAAAAAGCAATAATTGCCAGCACAAAAAGAACAAAAAAAAAAAACACATGCACATATTTTTACCCTACACGCAGTGTATTTGAATGTTAAACAGTGTTGCCAATTCGAATATTTTCATTTTTATGTGAGCTTAATTATTACAATCACAAGCACTACTGATATCATGTTAATAATAAAATATGTTCTTAATTTTGACTCTTAATAAAATAATGAATTAATAAAATTTAAAACTATTTTTAAATTCGTGGATTTGAATTTTTTGCCTGAAATATAATTTATTGCATAATTCTGACTTAATAATCTCAGCATATATTTTTAAAATCATTTTGAGTGTAAGATAGAAGAGTAAAGCACAGTAGCACACAGATTTTATTTATTAAGAAGTTTAAGGAAGACCACAAGATCACAAATATTTTCTATAAGACTGCGAAGAGATTTAAAAATGGCTTTTCTTTCAAACAAAAAGCACTTGTCCACTTCCTCTGAGCCAAGGAAAAAATTAGATAGTTCTTTGAGCGATTTGAGTCGTCCCAAATATCGTGCTTAGAGCCTGCGCTCTGAAATCGATTGGGCGTGTTTAATAAATTCAAAACCTATTTGTTGTTAAATATTTACATAGAGAGAAACTACGCCTGTCAAAACTACTAAAAATTCCAAATTCTGGGATTCGTGAATGTTTCCGTGGGAATTAAGGAGATTCCAGAATCTAATTACAATAGAATAGAATTCGCTTGGAATTTGACCAAAATTTCTTACTTTGCAATGCCCTTTTCCTCTCATACTAAGCCTGTCAAAATACTTTTAGTCCACCTTAAGAGCTACTGTGCTCTTATATGTAAAAAAGCGGGGGTTTTGTAAAAGTTCATTGGAAATCACAGACATCTTCTCAACAAATCTATCAGCCGAGTAACCCGCTTAGAAACTGCTGAAATATGAAAACTTTTCCGAAATGCCCCACTGTGCACTGGGTTATATGTGATATAACATGAATTTAATCCCATCTGCCAGCTGCACATATAAGAACTGCTAACGTACATTTAAGCCGATTAAGAACAGACGACATATCCTACCGGTGGAAATATAGACCGCTATTCTGTTGTCTTAAATAATCTCTTGTTATCTGCAATACTGATCTTGTTTATACGTTCTGAATATCACCTTTAACTCTTGGAGTTGTGGCATCACTGGCTGAAAGTATGAAAATACTTGAAAAATAACTAAAAGATAGGTTGTGTGCTGGTGTGTGTGTGTTTTGTGAGTAGCTGATTATGCACCACATGGGTGGTCCGTGTCAAGTGATCCAAATGCTTTCAGTCTACATGCACCACATTGTCTTACATATTACAAGCATTCTCGTGGCAACTAAATCGTTTAGAGGAGCGCTATCATAAACAGTATTATTGCCAACGTTTGCTGCGCTGAATATGATGAATGCAGCAAGGCTGAGAACGAAGACGAAGACGAAGACGCGATCATCATGATGATGATTTTGTGTTATTTTAGCTGTGCTGCTGCTGCTGCTTCTGCTGTAGTGGCTGCCTGGTGGTGATGATACCAATAAATGCTTTTTTCCTTTTCTTTATAGTGACTGGCTGACTGATACTGACACTGACGGCAAACTTCAATGATTTGAAATTTTTCGAATTAAAAAAAAAAAAAATTGTATAAAAAATAACACAAAATCATAGCAAAGACTTAGGAAAATTATATCAAATACAAATTGAAAATCCATCAAAGAAACCTAAAGCCCATATTCAGCAAAAACTTCTTTTCTTTTTACGATTTTGTGTTCAATTATAAAAAAACAAAGAATTCACATAAAAAAAAGCGTTGATATATAAAATTGATTGCGTTTGTCTTTTTATGTAGAAGAAGATGATCGATTGTTGGGTGTGAAGCAGCCTGTTTAAGACCATCCATCCATCTGTAGCATGTGTTGTGTCTGGCACTGCAGTTGTCTGATTAGGACGAGTACAGTGTTCGTTGAAGTGTTCGAAATGATAGACATTTAATTTTCGGCACCTCTTGTTTTCCATTTCTAAATGCTGGTCTTGGGCGGCTACAGTTCAATCATTTATTCTTTAATTGATTGTTGCGTAAAACTGTTTAGCTTTTCAAATACTAAAAAGTCTCTGTGTGATCGATTGCGTACACAATCGTAAACACATACACATGCATTGTATGTGTTTAAAACTTTCTTATTCTTTTATTTTCATGACTCCCTTTGGCTACTGTTACATTTCTGGGCACTCATAGTAAAATAATTTTTGCTGGGAGTGATCTAAAGAAGACCACGTCGTGAGAAGCAAAATAAGCGCAGCGGGAGAAAGATCCCTGAGTTCATCTCAACACATCCCATTATAGAGACGGTACAAGAACGAACGATGCTTAAGTGAGTCATTAGAGTTGGTTACTCAACCGTCCCCACTGAGCGTCCTCTTCTGCACAAGTAATTTGCTTAGTGATCTTCTGTGACAGCAGCCTTTGCTATTCATATGCGCTGAGGCAAATTATAACACAAGCGTTCACAATGAACTAGAAAATATATCCGTTCACAGGAATGGATTCGATTTCCATATTTGCATGCTTAAGCATCAGCCTACAACCGGACAATTTACTTTGTCTGTAGCCATGGCTGGTAGAAATATGGTCTTGAAATCAAAGTTGATGGCTGGAGCACAATTTCTGAGGTACTCGACTATGCAAAAAATGTGCCTGCCTGCATTTTTTCAAGACGGTGAAAAACATGCTTCACTCCATCTCATCTGTTTGCTAAAGGGCCATTCAGTAAGTGCTTCTTAACTTTAAATATTAAACTTTTTATCCATCACGGCTTCTCTGGACCGATCGCATGGGGAGGACTGCTCCGTTTCGTGGTTTATTCGTATACACCTGCGACCCGCACAAAAAATACCTCGCGAAAAAGTCGGTGTCAAATCGTATGATCTTCATGCGAGAATTCACACAACAACTACGTGAGAGTATCATGTCCTCAAATTGCTAGTACATGATATCCTGCTTCCTCACACATGAGCTGTCCTGTTGAAACCACATGTCTCTGGTATTATCCAGATAATGCAATTCAGTCCAAAGGAAGTTGGTTATCAGCGACCCATAGAGCTCGTCGTTAACATTGATGGTCTCAACACCCCCTTGTCCGCAAACATATATGAACTGATGATGCCGACAGCGCAAAACCCTGCACCGAAAATTCGCACCGAGACGAATTCTTGGATCTCATGTGGTTCGATGTCATCACAAATCTGAAAATTGTATATGTTCATAAGCCCATTCATACAGAAACGCGCCTGCCTCATTGCTGAACATGATGTTTCCATAAAACAATTTTATTATCCTTCAGTTCCTGCTGACTTTGCAAAACGAACTGAGTAAATGCTAATTGATTTGACAGAAGACGCTCTTAGGGCCACTATTACCACTTGACGACAAAGTTGGTGGTAGTAAATGCCAACGTTAGTATAACAAGGCGATAAAGTGACCGGTAGCAACTTTTCATTATTACAACTTGCCGGTAATTTTAAATGTATATTTCTTATTGTGTGGCAATACCACTAGCAACTACCGACTACTTTTGAGAGATTATTTAGATCGCGGAAAATTGTAGTGGCTTGTAAAAACACTTGTTTTTACCTTATAAGAATATATGCATCTTTTATTTGTGAAAATATAACTTTGTGCTATAAAATAAAAAAATTCAGCATCTAAGGAAACAATCGTGCGAGCTGTGAGAAGACGGGAAAAAAGCTTTTCAAGTGAAGAAGACCTATGTTTGGTGCTACCATATTAAAAAATAAGAAAATATGGTAACATAAACATAAATCCTCCTGGTAAAACTTATATCAAAGTATCGTACATACTTAGATTAAAGGAAAGTTCTAATAATGAAAAAGTGTTTATCTGACCGATAAAATCTCACTTTAAGATAACACCAAGTTGTAATAATGGCCCTTAATATGTCAAAGTTCGGAAGTCTCTCAAGGCATACTCTTTATTTGCAGTCCGTTGCAGGCAGAATGCTTGAAATTTATAATTTCTTTTATCAAAATTCTCTAGTACGAGAATATTCTAGAGTCTAAATAATTATTTTCAGAATTTCTTAACAATGCAATCAACTATTCTGCCTTATTTTGGTTGTCGTAGTCGTGAGTAAATCGATGACATGTGGCAACGCTTTATGTATATTTAACATGCGAATCGTTTAATCTCACCTTCCCCTATGACAACTTTAATAAGAGATATTATTTTGATTTTTCATTAACGTTTTTCTCCAAATTAATATTAAGATTTTTGAGGGGATTTGCTCCTATTCGATTTTTCACTGCAGCTAAAAAATTATTTATTCCCATGTTAAAAGTTGGTAGTGGGAAGGGTTAACGAAACAATTCCAATATCTACAATGGCGCCTTGTTCATATCCAAAGAACAGATTTGCAATTGCGACTGAATTTCTTTTAAAGAAATTACACAACGAATAATCTCCATGACGAAGAGGATGAAAACAGGAACCATTTAGTTTGAGCAATTAAAATGTCGTATAATTTCCATTGAATTTCGTGTATTCACAATAATAAAATAGTAAAATTTATGGGGCCATGTTCTGCAATCGATACAATAAATATCTCGATACCGGTTCTCCTTCAGAAAAGGCAGCTACACAAACACGCACACATACATGCAAACATATTGTACATGCGAGTAAAATTAAAAGCTCTAACAAAGCAATTTGCCAATTTAATGGATTTTCGAAAAAAAAATATATAAAAAATGGCTGAATACGTTAAATGAAATGAGAAAAATATGTAAAAAAACGATCACACACAGAAACTTAATTTTACGAAATATTCAGCCAGATCAAGTGTTGAAATACACAAGAGGGATCATTGATCGTAAAATCGATGAATCAAATATTTCACTTCGTTTTGGGGTCATTTTGTTTAAACTGCAGCCGCAGTAAAACACAACGAGAATGAGATTTTCGGTTTGAAATTGTCAGTTTTATTGCTGACCAAAATTGCATTTTATTTGGCAATTTTATTAATTGAGTTGTTAACGACACACTTTTGCCTGTACTCGTACACAAAAAAAATTATATTGAAAAGAAAAGAAAAACGATCGTTTATTTTGAAAAGGTTAAAAACAAAGTGTATCGAAATGAATGGGATTCCACGCATTAAAAATTGCTTGTATTTGTTTCGTTGTGGGAGTGTGATTCTTAGAATTCATGTTTTCATTTGCTGCTCTCCAGTAATTTGGCTTTTCGAAATGTCGAATGTCTGTTTCATTTCACTCGACAATTGTGTCGTTATTCTTGATGTTGAGTTGGAAAAAAAAAATTATAATAATAAAATGGAAGAAAATTGTGGGTTGATTGGTGTTTTGGATTTTTCTTTTAATTGCCAGACTTATTCTCTGGCAGGCATATGACTACGTCGCACAGTGGGAAGTAGAAGCGTTAAAGAGCACAGGATTTACCTCAAGGTTTTTCAACATTGAATTTACACAGCGAATTAGACATTTTAATTTGAATTAAATTCAGAACAGTTGCAAATAGCATTAGCTTCCAAAACGGGTATTGAATAAAAAAAGCGGTTGTAAAATAATTAAAGCGCTGCATGCAGAAAAGCCATCCCGGACATGCTACTTTATTGCACGCACAATGACATCAAGCAATTAATAAAATAATTAATTAAATAATTAATTAATTAATTAATTAATTAATATAAATTTAAAAAGAGGCTGAATGACAGAACCTTTAGGTGTGCCCTGTTAAGGTTCGTAATGTTACAGGCATGATAACTGACATTTTCAAAATTCAAAGATTCGAACTTTCGTGCTCATTTTGGTTTATAAATCAAATATAGGGTGTTTTTTATAGAGTGATACAAGTTAAAATCATAATAAAACATAGAAATATATATATTGGATAGAAAATTTATTTTATGGCATTAATGTCGAAATATGATTTCGGCTATGTGGCCGCTACGGCTGGCGCCAGCCCATAAAGCGCACCAAACAGTAATTTTCTGTGGACGTAATGGTGTTTCGACAAAAGCTTGTGGATTCTCCTGACTCCAAATGCGACAATTCTGTTTATTTACGTACCCACTCAACCAAAAATTGGTTTTATCGGAAAATACAATTTTTAATTGACGAAGTGCACGATAAGTTTAACGAACAGAACCATTATTTTGATTAAAAATTTGCACAATTTGTACGCGTTGTTCTGGAGTGGGTCGATCCATAATGAAATATAAAATCAAACTAAACAAAAAGCAACTATCAGCTGTTAAATGGGTGGTCAAACAAAGCAGTGATGCCAACTCAAAGTTGTATCACTCTATAAAAAACACGTCTATTTAGTTTTCGGTTATAAAAGAAGAAAAGAAAAATCACGTATTTCGAATCTTTTCGTTCACGATATCTCACGAAATGATTAACTGATTTTGACCCAGCTGGTACTGATCAGCGAAGTAGCCATTGAAAAGTCATTGAAAAAAAAAACACTTTTTTCTAAGTTACCTTAAGATATCGTGAAGTCTACGAATTGTAATCGGTTCGAATTCACAGGAGCTTAACGTTCAGGAATGATCTTCAGAACACCACCAGTTTGGTTTAATTCGCCAAACACGTGGAGATCAGTTTAGAACTTGATTTTTTTCAAAACGGGGTGCCATGATTTTCGAAAAATTTCAATTTTCCTATCGGGAACATTTTATGTTCCCATGTAAAAAATTATAAATTATATCGATTAAGCATTAAACACAATAACAAAAGCAGGCTACACCGAACACCTACTACAAATGCCGTTGGCTACAATCGTCGCCTCGTAGTCAGCTACTTAATTATTCTTAAGACGAGTTGCTGTTTGTAGTAGAATTCCCTTCAAACGCCAGTGTAGCCGCTTTCATATACGGGTACGTTACTCTTAAATAGTGTTATTCCAATAAAATATATTTAAAGTCCACAGTATTTGACAAGAAATCATTTCATTAGCTTGGAAATTTAGTTGACTGCAACCACAAAAACAGCATGGACAACAACCCGTAGTCGTGTTGTCTGCAGTAGTAAAAATAATCATTCTCATATACGCACCTGTGTTC
This sequence comes from Linnaemya vulpina, assembly GCA_963675445.1. Classification (NCBI taxonomy): domain Eukaryota; kingdom Metazoa; phylum Arthropoda; class Insecta; order Diptera; family Tachinidae; genus Linnaemya; species Linnaemya vulpina. The sequence goes on along the minus strand of OY776278.1, from coordinate 42,442,802 downwards.
TATTTTTGACAAGTTGTAGTCTGTAGTCTGCTGTCGTTATTGTGTTTAATGCCTTATAAGTAGATTTTTTTTTGCAAAGAAATGAATTTTAAATTTTAGCTTTTGTTTTTTAAAATTGAAAATAAGCTTCCATACTTTTAAAAATGACTTATTATAATAACAAAACCAAATTATTTTTGATTTTAAATAAATATTTTTGTTGTTGTCATGTCCCATAACTGAAAGTTCCATAGGACTTGAAAACAACCTGCATAATTGTTGCGAAATATATAACAAAATGGAATAATAAAAGTTCCCATTATGTTTCAAAATGTTTTGTCAAGAATGAAGCGAATACAAGATCACAGATGCACGCACACACACACACCCATTATCTCTCTTCTCGTGACATCTGTATGTGATGATCATTCATGATCTAAGAAAATAACTCACTGAAAATTCCCATGACAAAATGACTACTAAAATTATATAGGGTGTTTTTTATAAAGCGATACAACTTTGAGTTGGCATCACTGCTTTGTTTGACCACTCATTTAACGGCTGATAGTTGTTTTTTGTTTAATTTGCTTTGACTTACGCCAGAGCAAAGCGTGCAAATTGTGGAAATGTTTAATCAAAATAATGGTTCTGTCGTCAAACTTATCGTGCACCTCGTCCATTCAAAATTTTATTATCCGATGAGGCCCATTTTTGGTTGAATGGGTACGTAAATAAACAGAACTGTCGCATTTGGAGTGAAGAGAATCCACAAGCTTTTGTCGAAACACCATTACGTCCACAGAAAATTGCTGTTTGGTGCGCTTTAGGGGCTGGCGGAGTCATTGGCCCATATGTCTTCAAAAACGATGATGGTCAGAATGTCACTGTCTGTGAAAATTGGTGCTCCAGATTGCGCCTTCTAGGCGGTCACATGACCGAAATCATATTTAAAAATTAATGTCATAAAAGTTTCTATCCAATAAAGGCAGTTTTATTGATATCGAAATATATTACTATGTTTTGTTACGATTTAAACTTGTATCACTCTATAAAAAACACCCTTTATTTCAATTTGAAACTAAATTTTGTTAAAATTTCTATTCCGTCCACTTTAAAATGTCTGTACGGAGTTAAATTTTCAAAGTTGCCAAGCAACTCGCCTCCATTTCTTTTTCGAATTTCTTTTTCTTATTTTTATTTCCTTAAGGGTGATAGAAAATACATGTAAAAGCGTATTGGCAGCTAAATATAAATCTTCATTCAACAGAATGGCGTCTTTACTGGGGTCTGCGCAAAATGTTTGTGTGTGCCAATGGAATGACGGCACGGCAAAATGTGTTACAATTTTAATGCAATTTTTATTTAATTTTTTTTTTTTTTGGTTTACTAAAACTATTCGCTGGTAAGGAAAGTGGAGAGTGCTGTTGGAACACTAAAAAGCAAGTGGAATTTGGAAAGGAAATGTGGTAATTTTGAATTTTATAGTTCTTAATCGATATTTTGTAGCTCTCGTTCCTGCTACTGCTACTTGCACCACCAACAAGACCACACAGAATACACTGAACCAACCCGAAAAATTCCACAACATTTATTTATAAAATCCAGTCAAATTTTATTTTCTTTTTCAACTAATCCCAGGAGAAATACATGCATACACACACACACACACACATGCATGCATATTTATTGCTTTAATAATTTTAATATACAAAATTAGTTGCTGCAATGACCAAAGATAAAAAAAAAACCGGCGCCAGTTTCGAAATCATATAATTTGAGTCGCTGAGTCTCAGTTGTTAAACCGCATCGAAATCGATGAAACTAAAGCATGTCAAAATGTCAAAATATTTGTCCTTTCAATAGTTGAAGAAAGAAAAAATGTCACATAAATTTATCCGATAAATTACACTTCATTAGTTGAACAAATTTGAAACTGCCTGAGAGAAGGAGAGTGAGTGTGTGTGTGCGTCACATTTAACACATTAAATGTGCATTAGTATGGCTGTATGAGTGTGTATTATGTGGGTGTGTATGTGTGTGTGTATTCTTAAATTTACTTGGCAGCCAGCACTTGAGGTTGATATTTTTGACAATTCGTATGGTGCTGCTACAAATTAATATTTCATAAATTTAAAACCAAAATTGTATTCTACGGATTGTAAGTGGTTTCTGCACGTATTTTGAATTTATTCAGTTCTGGGCTCTTCAAGCGATGTCTGACTGCTTTTCAAGTGGAATTCGATACCGAATGTCGGCGCACAGTATGTGCGATGTGATTAGAGGTTGAGTTTAGTAAAACTCAAGATAAATGCGTTGCTTGAAAATATCCTTCAGAACTAAATATATTTGAAAATATAAAAAAATCTAGTTCAGATACTCGCATCTGTATTCGTTTTCTCCTTCTGAGTAAAAAATATATACGAAAAAATATGTGAAAAGTGCTGCTGCTTTCATTCCAGGATAAAATGTCCTTTTAACGTCATCCAAGTGATTGACAAGATTCTATATGTTACAAGTTTGAATAAAATTATTTAACCCGTTTAGAAACCAAGAGTTTTTTCTGTAAATTCATGCATGATTAATAATCATTTACAGAAAAAACTCTTGGTCTCTAAACGGGTTAAATAATTTTATTCCAACTTGTCTAAACATCACGATAATTCTAGTCAACTTTCAAAGTTAATGAAAATCCGCATACAAAGAAAATAAATAGTGGGTGCTGTGGACTACGGCGCCTAAGATGCCGAATTCCACTCCGCCCTCAGTCAGGAATTTTTCTAAACTGCATCAGTGCAGGATTGTGTTAGATAATTGTTGTCAGCTTGTGTCAAGGACAGAGGCATAGCGCTGGTCGCTGACCATTATCGACAGTGATTAACACTGTCTTGTACTAAAAGAGTAGAATGTAGCGCCCTCATTCGTCGGTATCTGTATCAAAACTATTCCCCGCCGAAGTAAAAATAGCTACAAATCAATTCTCTATCTTCTCATCTGTCTTTATCTGTCCTCTCAATACACTCCCCTCCTTTCTATCTCTGGCACAATACACTGCATATGCAGGGCTCATGACCTGAGACAATACGGCAAATTTGTATTTTGGAGAGCAACCGTGATTTATCGAAAATTTTACTGTCGCGCGTGGAAATACTCGATTAAAAATATCGTGTTCGTGAGGATGCTTGATCGCGAGTGTTTTAAATCTTGCATGCACGAGCATGTTTAAAAAAAGCAAGCTTCGTGATCGTGAGGTTAATATTGCCCACGTGCGCATCTCTAGTTGCAGTTCCTATTAGCAAAATTGCTCCACAAAAAGCTTTTCTCCTCGCTTGACACACGTCTTCGGCGAGTTGTATGAAAAAACTCACGATTTTTCATTTCTAATATTTTATTTAACCGACAAACTAAAAAAGCTAAAGAGGCAAGAAGCACATACCGAGAAATGGCCTAAACACAAATTGAACGTCCGTATAACCAGTCCAATATTATCTTTATGTCCCAGGGCTTATTAATTTTTAAATAATTTTAAGGTTGTCACAGCTGTTCTTTAAATCGAAAGCGAACAAACTTCTCGTTTTCTCAAAATAAATAATGCTACTTTTGATGTTTATTAAATTATATATATAATAGATCAATATCGGATGAAATATTTTAAGCCATAAGCAATGGAAATCTGAAAAAAGTCTGAAAAATATCGGGTGTTTTTATAAAGTGATACAAGTTTAAATCATAATAAAACATAATAATATATTTTTGATATCAATGAAACGGTTATTGGATGGAAAATTTTATGACATAATGTTTAAATATGATTTCGGCCATGTGGCTGCCACGGCTGGTGCGTACAAGGCGCAATCTGGAACACCAATTTTCACAAACAGTAACATTCTGGCCTTCATCGTTTTTGAATGTTTCTGCCAGCCCATAAGGCGCACCAAACAGTAATTTTCTGTAGGTGTGATGATGTTTCGACAAAAGCTTGAGGATTCTCCTCACTCTAAATGCGACAATTCTGTTTATTTACGTACCCATTCAACCAAAAATGGGCTTCATCGGAAAATAAAATTTTGAATGGAAATTCAAAATCAATATCAATTGGTGTTTCAGCCCATTCGCCGAATTGGCGGCGCATACGATGGTCGTTTGGCTTTAATTCCTGCACAAGTTGAATCTCGAAAGCTCTTAAGCCAAGATCTTTGCGTAAAATCTTCCATAAAGGGGAAGGACACAACGCCAGTTGCTGAGAACGGCGACGAATGGATTGATTAGAATCATCTTCAATGCTTTCCTGTACAGCGGCTATCGATTCTTCAGTGCGCACTGTTCGGCGTCTCACGGGATGCACATTATCAGTAACAGTAAATGCGGTCCGAAAACGATATATTGTTCTTCGGATTAGCAGCTCTAAAGGACGATTATGTACGCCATAAAATGGACGAAGTGCACAATAAGTTTGACGAACAGAACCATTGTTTTGATTAAAAATATCCACAATTTGCACTCGTTACTCTGCTGTAAGTCGGTCCATAATGAAACGTCAAAGCAAACTAAACAAAAAGCAACTATCAGCTGTTAAATGGGTGGTTAAATAAAGCAGTGATGCCAACTCAAAGTCGTACCACTCTATAAAAACACCCGATATTATAATTTAAGAAATAATATTGAGGTTGAGGTGTTTCTTGTTATAAAATTATAGTTTTAAAAACTTTTTATTTTTGTTGTTTGGTTTTTTTATATAAGAAATTTTAATTTAAAATATATAATATATAAAATAGAACTATATAATATAAAAAATAGAACTATTAAACATTTTATAATATATAAAATTTTATTATTGTTAATTAATTATTGTCAATTGTTATCCTGCAGAAGATATCCAGAGGATATCGAAAATATGATATATAAAAAATAAAAGTTTTAAAAGTTATTATTTTATAAAAAAGGCGCTCAATATTATTGTTTAAATTATAAAAATGAAAGACCAAAAATTATAAAAAAGACCCGTTTTATGAATGACGACGTCGACGTGACATCAATCCGATGGCAAAAAATTGTCGTTTGTCTAGTTTTTGTCGATAGAAACTGACTTCTGGTAACATGCTCTATTAATACTACACGCCTTAGAGAATACCAAAAGACTGCTAATAATAATTAATTATTGTCGACAATTAAATGAAAAGTGGCAATTTTTTGCTGTCGTGTTGATTTGGCATCGACGTCGTCATTCATAATATGGGCGAATATGTCTGAAATGTATTGCTGTTGAAGGATTTAATCCTTCAAATTCGTGCCGTTTTTAATGGACACGTTGTTCCACAAAATGGCTGTACTTCTCCCCAATTATTTGATGTTGTTTTCCATTTAAAAATAACCGAATTAAATAAAAAATCAGCCTTTTGGTAGAAGTAGAAATGCAGGAATTATATTGATGTTATAAAAAGTTGCAGCATCCAGCCTGAGGCATTGGAATTATGTTGAAAGCAATTAATACTTTATGGTAGAAAGAACCCTAAATAATTCTTTAAATGAGTCGCAAAGCAGCTCTGAGTCAGTTGACATCCAGGCTCTTTGGCAATTATTTTTTAAGTGCAGCCACGACACTGATCGTTTACTCTCTTTCGAGAGTTATGCATTTCACTCGCACCAGTTAACTTCTACATCTCAATTAACTGTTTAGGATTACAATTCTTCTGAGGAATTCCCCGCAGTTAACTATGTCGTCACTTCTTATGTAAAGGCATAAGCCGTGGGCAATCAGTCACAGAAATGGATAAAACTACGGAGCAACACCATCGACGATGTATGATCGCGATCACCAGTCGCCATTTGTGCACCGATATTTTGCCAACTAGTTCGCATAGTATTTTCAATACAAGTCACTAACGAGGTTGACAACTTGCAGATGCCATCCACAACATTAAAACTTCATTTGTCAATCAAAATGAAGTCCATTTAAAAGTGACATCAAGAGAGACAGTTTGTTTTCATTTTCCAAAAGGCACGTGATCTCTTTTTTTTTGTATTTTAGAAAATATTATATCAACGAAAACCATGGACTTGCTGTTCATTTTGGTTTCTTTTGTAAATATTTAAATTAAAGGTGATCATCAGCATTATTGAAGTTGTTTTATTTGCTCTCAATCGCATGTATATAGTCTTGTTGTTGTTGTTGTTGCTAGTGTAAATATTTTGAGATTGATATTTATTTATCTTAATTTGTTTAGAAATCAATGTTAAACAATTTAATCCTCCTCCTTCTTCTACACTACCAAAAAAAAAAACAGGGAGTGTAAATATTATTTTCAATGAATCGGGTTATCTGTTAGCAACATGTTGTTGTTGTAGGTCAGTGTGCAAAAATAAAGGAAAACAAAAAATAGTGAAAACACCGATTTCAAATCTAAACATAACCGTCATCACTACTTTCACATCCACTGGCAGCCACTATTAAAACCGAGAGCGTCGTCTACTACAGCACTATTGTTTCCTCTTCTTCTTCTTCTTCTTCTTCTCTCCTTCTTATTCTTCTTCTTGTTCTGTTAAAACAATTGTTATTGTTGATGTCAGTTTGTTTTTTAAACAATTTTGTTTATACCGAAGTTGTTTAGATCGAAAATGTTTCTATGGACTGCATGCCCGCAATTAGAACGAAATATTGTTTAAACTATTCGAAAAATAAGTTTCTATGCAAAATAATAGTTTTTCACTTATCACAGTGGGTCCGTAATGATTTTGGTGTGAGAGCAAAAATGTCAATTAAATAAAATCGGCTGACTTATCTATTTGAAGTCGGAAAGCATTTAATGAGAGTTTTTGCAAGTGATCTTCTTTATTTAAATCATATTGACAATTTTGTAAAAAGCCGCTTCAAATTCATCATATAAAATCATATTCATATTTTCTGCTTTTCGTTCTTTTTTTAGAAAATTTTTCATAACACGTTATTTGGGTCAAATATAAATGTTTTGGTCCGATTCTCGTATATAAAAGATATAGATTTTTTTTAAAGGAAACGCACCAGTATTCCCTCTTAATTTGTTTGAGCAAATTAAAGGCAATTGTGTCTAAGATTAACGTCGGCACCTACCAATATGGCCTATCCGACGTTGGTCTTAACACCGGGTGAAATTAATGTTCACCACCACCCCTGTTGCCCTTAGGGGTCACCTGAGTGTCCCTTGAGGACACACAGGTTACAGTCTTAATCATTTAGTATCGCCATATATACCAACTTCTTACACTTTGTTCAGGTGTTCGGGCCCATCTTAAACCCTTGTTACTTCCGAGGACAGCATGCCATCAGCACCAAGAAGAACCAAAGGTCAAAGTCATAAGACTTATCCCTCCTGACACTCCCAGCACCAATAACACACCACCACTTCCGTAACGTCTGCTGATTCGCAGCAGCCCATAGAGGCTATCATCAGCTGGGCGAAGTCCCAGCACAGTATGAATATTCCAGAATATCAACCCTTCTCTGACACCTCTCCCAGCGAGTGTTGGTATCAAACCACAACCACCACTTGGACTCATTGAAGACACCTCAACCAACATCTGGCCACAGAATCAACCGAAATCTCATCTGTGGGGCTCAACCAGATCCCGTGGTACCAGTGTAAGGAAACTGGTTACGCCTCGCAGGTCAAACCAATGTAGGTTTGCCACCTACTATTGATTTTTTATTCTTTGTAATGGCGGAACCCAGGTATCCTTCCACCTGTATTTCTTATCCTTTCCCCAGAAAGCACTGCAACAAGGCGTTACGACTGACCAAGTTGCCTATTGTGCTCCCCGGGGGGAAATCAAAGGTGAGTTGTTGATTGCACTTAAGCCACGAGACCATCACAGCCATCGTTTTTTGGAGAAATTGGATCTGAAATTGATCGCATGCTTATTGCGAAATTATGCTCAGCGATAAGGCTCATTTTCGCCTGAATAAATAAACTTGTCGCAACTGGAATGAAATCAATCCGTAACAGAGACTACATATTTTTTTACATCCATACAAACGAACCGGTTGGAGCGGTTTAAAAGCGAGCGACACCGTTAAGCCTTGTTTTTTCAGAACAGAAACCACAACACTTTTTACGGATAATGTGGTTTCAATAGAGTGTAGCTACCGGCAATACAGCGACCGCAACTATCCACTGAATGACATCAAAACTAGATGACAAGTTGCTTGGTTTACAAGATCATGCGGTTTATTAGATCTCCACTATTTATTGTAGGGGCAAGTAAAGTCAGTAGAGAAGCCAGGCAACCGTCGATGTCTTGTAGGGCAAAATGGTTCGTGTTGTTCCTGTCTAAGGCCGGCAATGATAGAATAAATTGCCCTATAATGTCCGTCAACACCATCGCTTTCTTTCATAGATTAGCAACAAGGCCCTCCGCCGTTGTAAGTGCAAAGAGTTAGACTCTTGACAATGACAATGAGTATAACCACCAGACTGCTTAGATGCTTTATTATAAGGCCCAGCAGATATTTAGTTTTATTAGGACTTAGGCGGGGCCTTAATGCAGATTTCCCAGTGCAGATTTGCCTGTTGAAATTTTTTATACTTAAAAACTCTACACATTTTTTTGTGGCACACTTTAAGGTACCGTAACATCTACCAATTTTGATAAAACATGCATGATTTAAGAGATATTTTTATTTAAATATGCAACATATAAACTCTTGCCTAAGTATGCTTAATAGGCAACAAACATTATCTTTCCATTTCGTTGTTATTCTGAATTTGCAAACACGCACGTACCCACATCAACTCGTATTTTATCCGTTACTGTGACTGACTGTACACGCCTTTTGCCTTCATATGAGAAGTGGCCATGTAGTTAACCACGGAAAGTTCCTCAGATGAATAGAGCTGTGCCGATCTTCATCAAACGCTCTCTAACGCTCCTTTTTGACAACAACCTCTAATCAAACCCATGTAATTTAATTGGGTTGTTGTCAAAAACGAGCGTTTGATGAAGTTCGGTACATCTCTACAGAAGAACCTTATACACTTTTCTGAATAGTAGAAGTTAACTAGTGCGACTGAGATATAAACCTCCCGAAAGCCAGTAAACGATCAGTGGTGTGGCTGCACTTGAAAAATAAATGGCAACGAGGCGTGATGTTGACAGACTCAGAGATCACTTTGTTTAGTTTATTTAATAGGAATTTATTATTGTTTCACAGTGAAAGATATATTATTTTATATTGTTTTTATTTGAAAGGCATTTTGTTACAAAAAGTCTTTTTGTTTCAAAAAATTTTAATAATATAAAAACAAGCTTCCCGAGTACAAGCAGCTCCGTATCTCCTCTCTCCAAATATCTGAGTATATAAGCAGCAAAAGCTTACTCGTGTGAAACTGGATTTTATTCAAGTGGAAGTTTGAAATAATAAATTTTATTATTCTAAGAAATTTTGGGCAAATGCACCCTGATGATCTCTTTTTTTTTGTCTTAGAGTAACATGGAGGGGATGACCCCTACATATGCAGTGCATTGTGACGGAACCAGGAAGGAAGGGATAGTTTAAGAGGACAGATGAAGACTGATTAGAAGAGAGAGAATTTCGTAGCAGCTATTTTTACTCTATGCCTTCCAAATTGAGACAAGTCGATAACAATTAACACAATCCTGCGCTGACATATTCACGACTGAGTGCGGAGTCCAACTCAAGGTCGTAGTCTTGGGTCCACTACTTCAGTCAACAGCATCCTCATTGAAATGCTTATAAGAAGTACCTAAAAACCTCTGGATGAACACTTTGATTTTTTTTAAGCGAAATTCGGGACATGAGAATCAGCACGATTAAAATGAAATTGAAGAGTTCAACAACTCTAATTTCAAGAAAGAATCACACAAATAGTTTTACAAGAAAGTTTATATTTTATATAAAAATCAGGTTGAGTGTTAACTACTGGATTTTAAACCTGGATAGTTACTGTTCGTCGAATCGACGAAGCTTCTTTACTCTTTATCTTATAACTCTTTTATTTTTGCTCAAATTCGTATCGAATTTTAAGAGAGAAAAAAGTTTTTATTTCATGTATTATTTTTTTATAATTTTTTTAATAAAATATTTAGCTAAAATATTTTTGTTTATTTTTAACTTTAAAAATTGTTCAGTAGGAATTATTTTTAAAAATTGTTCGTCGATGCAACGAAGAGTGGAATTAAAGTACAAAAATGAAGAATAACCATCCAGGGTTAAATATATTGCAGTCGAACTTCCCTATAGTGAATCTTCACGGCGACAGGCAATTATTTCACTATATAGAAACTTCATTATACAGAAATATTTTTTATTTCTTTGTTATATATTTAAAATAATCAGGTATTGGTGTTTGAACCACATTTTTCTTTATCAATAAAAGCTTCAATTGCATTAAGACATATAAATATATTTGTCGAAACGTTGCTCTCCATCTCCAAAAAAGTTCGAATTACATCAAGTGAAGAGGAAACGTGTTCTAATGTAGGTGATGTTTTATTAATATTTGCCATTACTTCATCACCCACTTCCTCTTCATCGTCATCTGATGAAATCTGCTGTAATCCACGACTTTCTAAAACACTGCTTAGAATATCTTCATCGCACGGAATGCCCATGGTTTGGTACATCAACATCTACACTGAGATAGTCTTCAAATGATGCATCGAAGATGAAGCCTGTAGAACAGCTAAATCGGATGGGGGGAAAAATGTTCTTCATCCCAATTACCAGGTTGAATCTGCATGTCATCTTTTGAAAATCCTGCCTTTTGGAAACAGTTTCCAACAGTCTGGTTTAACACACTGGTCCACACTGTGCTTCAATTTCGAATAGCTTGAAGAAAATATATAGCTATTACAGGCTTGCTTTCTTGCATTTGTTTTCGTTTTCATATTTTGGGAATCCCCAAAATAGTACTTATATTCCTTATAGTGTTGCTAACAGGTGTAAAATAAAGCTGCTAAAAATAGTTCACTATATGGAGACAAAAACACACGTAAAATGTATTTTTGTTTCCAGAATTTTGTTCATTGTAAAGAAAAATTCACTGTATGGAAATTCATTATACGGAGATTAAAATACATTGAAAGTGGAACGAAAAAGCAGTGTTCTTGATTTCAGTTCATAATAAGGAGAATTTCACTGTATAGAAGTTCATTAAAATGAAGTTCGACTGTATTAACAAGATGTGATAAATGAATTTGCAACTATTATTATTATTTTTGCAAAATTATTATGTTTTTATATGAAAACAGCCTAAAACTTTATGCTACCAAGTAATTCACTGTATTTCAATTCGACAGCCTGTCTGACACTTTTGTTTATTCCATTAACTCATTCCATTGCGCTGCTCATCAGCATCTGACGTGAAATTTTATTTTCAAATTTGTTTGCATCGTCATAATTGTATCGAAATAAAGTTTTACTTCAGAAATAACAATAATCCAAATATCAAATAAACAAATAAAACAAAATGAAAAACGAACATGAATTATATATTTTCTACAGCCCGCGTTCCAGCGCACACACACCAGGCAGGAATCATGCGGCCGATTCTGTCACTCCTGGTTAGATCAAATAGATCTTGTTTGTCTCTTGTTGATCAAGTCAAACATAAATAACAATTACAATTTAATGTTTAAACAATTCAAATTATTTGTCTAAATTGTTGAACGTGTTTATTATTGTTGTTCGTCATCTCTTTTGCTGATTGTTATTCTTCAACAAACACGGCGGACTATTTCCGAAATAGTTTGGTAGTTGGCCTCTATTTTCGCTACCAGCAATTCGGATTTTGTATAGTTTTCATAACAATAACACTGACGTTTGATTGTTTAGTTCAACGATCTATGAGGATCTCATTCTTTTGTTATTGTTGATATTTTCCTTGGGAATTCCCTCAATTGTTTACCATCTTCATTTATTTATCTTTTCTGCTGCTGTTGATGTTGTTCTGTTTCTATTGCGATTATGTGTTAATGATTGTTTATTAATGAAATTAATAAAAAAAATAATTATATTTATAATAAAGTGGTCACATGTTTACGAGAAATAAAGTTCAATGTTCGACCAGGAATAACAATATTAAGGAATTTCAAAATGTTGAAGGGTCTTTTAGTTGGAAACCCATCTGTTTGCATATGCTGGCAAGTGATTTGGGTATAAAAATAGACAAATAAACAGGAAGAGTTGGCCGATTAATTTTGTGTGCTGCTAAAGGCCCTGATTTACTATCCCACAGCCGTGCAGTCTCCTAAATATGACACTTTTGCTAAGAAACTGTGGTAGTGGGAACTGAAAAGGTTAGCACGTGACAGATTTATTTGGCGGCTCGTCAAATCTATTAAATACAGTGGCCAAATATACCCAGTTTTCTTGGTCGGTATTTAGTAAATTCTCGGAAATGGCTGCATTCCCATCACCGCTGCTGATGTGTGCATCCATTCATTACACCGATTTCGCACTGTCACTGCTTTATCGCTTTTACAAGTACATGGAGAGTGACATTTTAGCAACCTGCTTTTTATTGACACTGTTTTTGGCAGCTCAGCTGTTTTCGTGTGACATGTTGCCGTCTTTAATTTAACCATAAATTTTATTATAAAAATTCCAGCTCCATTAAGAAAGTGAATGCGGAATTATTTTCAATGACGAAGTTCATTTCTGCTTGATTGGATGCGTCAATCAGCAGAATTGGCGTGAATTGTGATTTGGTGGCATCATAGAATCGTACTTTTTCAAATACCAGGAAGGAAGTAGCGTTAAGCATTAAACACAATAACGACTGCAGGCTACAGCGAACACCGACTACAAATGCCGTTGGCTACAATCGTCGCCTCGTAGTCAGCTACTTAATTATTTTTAAGACGACACCACCAAATCAATAATCATGAGTTGTTGTTCGTAGTAGAATTCTCTTCAAACGCCAGTGTAGCCGCTTTCATATACGGGTATTTAATACTTAAATAGTGTTATTCCAATAAAATATATTTAAAGTCCACAGTATTTGACAAGAAATCATTTCATTAGCTTGGAAATTTAGTTGACTACAACCACAAAAACAGCATGGACAACAACCCGTAGTCGTGTTGTCTGTAGTAGTAAAAATAATCATTCTCATATACGCACATATTTTCTATTTTTGACTAGATGTAGTCTGTAGTCTGCTGTCCCAGTTTTCTTGGTCGGAATTTAGCAAATTCCGAATATACTTCGCCACTGCATGCTTCGTGTGATAAGTTTCCGAAACAAGTTGCATGGCATGTGTCCTTCTTTTGGTCAACATCGCCATAAGGTATATATATTCTCGATTCTTATGAATAACGATGACGATTGAGAGATGTCCGTCTGTCTGTCCGTCTGCCTGTACGTGAAGTCGGGTTTCCCAAGTCCCCAGAAGAGGTAGAGACTTCCTTCTTGGACTGATGGATTGGAAAAGAACTTAAATAGAGTGGCATTGAAATACGGTTCCAGAGCTGGGAAGCTTACACCCATTTCTCGACGCAAAATTAATAACAAAAACCAATTATTTGTTTGTTTGTTTGTAAACTGAACCCATTTCATGCGTTAAGAAGCCTCAATTGTCTCTAAAAACTAAATATATAAATATTTTTTCCAGGGATGGGATATAAAGTTTTTTTTTTGACACATTCAGTATTTTGTAGTACAAATGACAACTAAAATGTTTAAAAATCTTAAGTTTTTCTTAAATAAAACCGCTTTATACACCCAGGGTTGGGAAATGGAATTTGTTTTAATACAAAAACGTAACTAAAAAGATTTCTGACGTTGTTTTTTTCCTCTTTTGCTATTTTTTAATTTAGGAAGAACAAATTTGGTATCAAAAATTAAAATAAAGCAAAATTTCAAATCCAGGGTTGGACAAGTGCAATATTTTATGATACATGAAGGTGACCAAAATTGTTGAAAATTTAAAATTTTTCACAAATAAAAGTAATTTATACCACATGAAGAGTTGCATTGATAATAAGAATAAAAATAAATTAAATTTCAATTCCAGGGTTGGGAAATTTAAAGTTTTTTAGCTACATACAATATTGTAGTACATGAAAGAGACCAAAATGGTTAAAAATCTTAAGTTTATCTCAAATGAGACCGCTTTATACATCATGATGATTTGCGTTGATAAAAAATTTATATTATTAAAATTTCGTGTTCAGGGGTGGGGAATTGATTTTATTTTTCATTCACAAAAGTAACCAAAAAGGAAACTGACGTTGTTTTTTTTCTAGCTAAAACCATTTTATAACTCAGGAGGAACAAAATTGGCACTAAAAATATATATCTAACGGCAGACGTACGTTGGTGTAGGGTGTATAAGATTCGGCATAGCCGAATATAGAAATTTTAATTGTTTTTATCTTAAAAGATTTTTAGTATGTTTTGATTTTATTAGACCGTAAATTTCTTTACGGATTCCATGCAGAAGTTTTTATAGATGGACAATTCATTTTGTTGAATCCATATGAGAGGTAGTCGGTGGACGTTAATTTTTATATCAGATTTCATAGCAGCAGTTCTCTTATTGATGGTTTGAAAAAACTAATTGACAAGTGAATCTTCTGTCGGATATCTGCATGTCGGTTTGGACACGTTTTATTTATGCTGATGCAGTTGGGTTACCCCAATCTTTGACATTTTATTTTGAAGTAACTTTTTCCCACTGACCCTCTCCTTGTCTTCCCACATCTCTCCTATCAACGATATTTAATACTTTTCATAGTTGGTGCGAAATAAATTACTTGAGTAGGTTTCATTTTCTAAAAGCCGGTCATAGTTAAAAATTATTCAATATCGCACAAAATGTCTTTCTGACTTTCGTTTTTGAAAAAACACGAAGAATTATATGAAAAATTATAAAACCATTTTATTTTGTTGGAATCAAATAAATAGCAACAACAAATGCTTATTAATCAACTATGAACTCGCAGCAACAAAAGGAATAATTTTAAAGACCGCCAGAACTTAGTCAGCCGAAGAAAACCAACCGCAGAAATACAATCAGGCACTGAACAGAGTGGAGAACAAACAAGGCGAAGACCAGGTGAATGCAATTAATGACCCAGTTATTGAGGAAAGAAAAGTGTTAACTGAATGGCCAAGTGGCCATTAACATCAAAAAACAAAAGAAAACCAACAAACGGGCGAAAAATGATCGACGAAAGCAGTGCTAAATTCAAATTGTTTTTGTAATTGCGCTTGTTGTTGTTTTGGTTTATACATAAAAAGAATTTTCCTTTATTCAATTGATTGGTTCTTCGAGGCTAAAGATTTTAATTGCCTTCGCGCTGTTATTTGTCTTGAGCTGAATGCCATTTCAAAGTTTATTTGGTTTGTCTTCCGCCAGCAGTCATTTACTGTTTGCGAATAAAGAAATTTACGCGAAATCGCAACGAATAAACAGAAAATATTTAGTTCCAAGTAAAACAGACAGAAATAATTCTGAAAAATTTAATTTTATAAAGAAACAGTACAACGGCAAAATATTCTTAAAGAAATTGTAGAGCAGCCGAATTGCCTTATTTCGCCTTACTGTGCTCCGCAGCGGGCAGGCAGTCAAGTAGTAAAACGACCTCATGCTGTCAACTGATTCGCAGCGTTAATAGGACTTGAGAATAGTGTTACGTTAAAATTTAAAATTTGGTAAGGGGTTCCCTTCGCCTCAAAAAATTCACTTTTTAAAAATATTCTTCGAAAAGGCTAAACTTTTGTAGCAGCCTTTTTTATGTCTCTCTTTACCGAAATAAAGTAGAGGAGCTTATTTTTATTTTATAAGAAAAAAAGTTTCAATTCAAACAGGGTAAGGGGTGCCCCTTTCCTAAAAAAATATATAATTATAATTTTTTTGTGAAAATATACTATCATACGAGTTGAATGCAAACAACGCAGTGTTCAACAAAATCATGATGAGGTTTGGCCGCCTCGTTCTTGGGATTTAGCTCCCTTCTCTGGGCTTATTCGAAAGACTTGGTTTGCTTGAGCAAAACATAAACAAGAGACAGCCTGAACGATAAAATTTTGCTCCGCATTCAGGAGACAATGAAAGTTTTGTTGCAAAATGCATTAAAAAATATCTTGTGAAAAGAGCGGATGTCTGCCGACGTGCTGGAAGTGGACATCTGCCTGAGATCATATTTTCTTATTAATAATTATATTTTTATTCTGAATTTATATCAATAAAACTGAATTTATTGAAAAAGTAGTGCGTTTTTAAAGTAATTTATTTCCTAACCTCAAATTCGACAGCATTAAGCTTCTCTATGAAAATATAATTTGCTTTAAAATTCAAATAAAAAGGATCGATAGATCGTGGAACAACACATAGTCAACATCAATATTTTGTCTAAAATATACAGCAGAAAGAAACAAAAAAAAAGTTAAGTTCTCGGAAATGGCTGCATTTTCATCACCGCTGCTGATGTGTGCATTCATTTGTGGTGATCACTGTTCATTGCACCGATTTCGCACTGTCACTGCTTTATCGCTTTTAAAAGTACATGAGGAGTGACATTTTAGCAACTTCCTATTTGTCTACACTGTTTTTGGCAGCTCAGCTGTTATCGTGTGACATGTTGCCGTCTATAATTTAACCATGAATTTTATTATAAAAATTCCAGCTCCATTAAGAAAGTGAATGCGGAATTATTTTCAATGACGAAATTCATTTCTGCTTGATTGGATGCGTCAATCAGCAGAATTGGCGTGAATTGTGATCTGGTGGCAGGAAGGAAGTAGCGTTAAGGATTAAACACAATAACAACAGCAGGCTACACCAACACCGACTACAAATGCCGTTGGCTACAATCGTCGCCTCGTAGTCAGCTACTTAATTATTCTTAAGACGACACCACAAAATCAATAACCATGAGTTGTTGTTCGTAGTAGAATTCTCTTCAAACGCCAGTGTAGCCGCTTTCATATACGGGTATTTAATACTTAAATAGTGTTATTCCAATAAAATATATTTAAAGTCCACAGTATTTGACAAGAAATCATTTCATTAGCTTGGAAATTTAGTTGACTGCAACCACAAAAACAGCATGGACAACAACCCGTAGACATGTTGTCTGTAGTAGTAAAATTAATCATTCTCATATACGCTCATGTTTTCTATTTTTGACAAGTTGTAGTCTGTAGTCTGCTGCCGTTATTGTGTTTAATGCTTTACTGTGAATGGCAAACCCTAACGTGTGATGATTATAAGTTTATTTATTATTATTATTATTATTTATTTATTTATTTTTTGCCCTAAACGAAAGAGTTGGACTTGGCTCACATGTGGTTCCAACCAGACGCTGCCATATGTGACACACCACGTGACTCCATGGACCGATTAAGAGGCAGTTTCGGTGAATAGCTTATTTCACATTTGGGACCGATTAATTGGCTGCCTAGATCGTCTAATTTAATACCTTAACACTATTTTTGATGCACTGGGGGCCAACATTGAATAGTTTATTCGCGAGGTACCGACGGATATGTGGGAGAGAGTGTGATAAAAATGGATCCGGCGTAGATATGAATCGTTTAGGGCGTTCCCACGGTTAACATTTTATATAAAATCGTGCATTGAATTATATGGAACGTTCTATCGACTCAAATAAAGATTTTATAAATATTTCTAAGTTGTAGGTTTTTTTTAATCAAATGCGAAAGCTCTCGAAAATTTTCCCGTTTTTGTATGGGTCAGCTTCTGAAGGGAAAAATAGACATCTAAAATATTATGAAATAAGAAATCAAAAAGGAGAGCGCACCATGATGGATAAGCTCCGATTTTGGTTTATATAGATATTAAAATCTTTTAAAGCGTTAACGTTGTTGGATCAACAACACCTGTGATCGTGTCTATAATTCTCTGAGTCAAGAACGTTTTTTGTGCCGCAGCTGCAGTCGAACTTTGGGAAAACATTTATTTCGTTTGCACATTTCCTGCGATATAATCGAATTCCTAAAAAGCATTCCCATAAATGCTTTTTATCTCTTGATATATCATCATTATCACGCACACAAACATACGCATGCATGCATGTGTGCGTATGTACGCTACGAAAGCGATAGTCAATTGAAATCACTGCGTTTTGAAAATTTTCACTAACCAGCCAGCCTGCTCGCCTGCAAATTGCTTATAGCTGACGCACACCGCACCACTCACTCACTCACTCACTCACTATTCGGTGTATTCAGAATTTTTGTGGGATCATTCTTTTCTTATTTTATTTTAATTTTTATTTGCTCATCTTTCTTTTTATAATGTAAACAAAACTCCGCCTATTTCGTTTGTACGTTTATGCGAGATGATGATGAGGATGATGATGATCAAGAGATCTGTTTATATCGGTGCCATGCATCATCGTGTGTACCCCAACTGCTTGCTGAACAAGATTGGGATGCCCTTGTTCGTGCAATGGACCAAACTAATGTGTCGTGCTAATTAAATGTTGACATATAAAATGTTTTATACAGCATCAAAAGAAATGGAGAAATAAAATAATGTTTTTCTGATGTTGTTGTTGTTGTTTTCTTCATTTTCGATTCAAAGGTGGTGACAATTTGTAAATAAAGAATGGCGGATTCGTTGTGATGTTTTCCTAAGCAATTTCTGTGTGTACGTGTGTATAATTAACGGATTGATGTTGGGGACTTTATTAGTCATGGGTTTGGTGTCATAAATCATTTGAACAATCGAGCACACGTTTGGGTTGATATCTGAAACAGGTTTGCAGACATCTGGATAATGTAAACAGCCAAACAATTTCATTCCAGCGAGAAACTTCAAAAGGTGGCATTAAAAGTGCATTTTATGATGGTATAGGGTGTTTGGTATAGAGTGATACAACTTTAAATCAAAATAAAACGTAGTAATATATTTTTGATATCAATGAAACGGTCTTTGTTGGATAGAAAATTTTATGACATTAATGTTTAAATATGATTTCGTCCATGTGGCCGCCACGGCTGGCGCGTAGAAGGCGCAATCTGGAACACCAGTTTTCACAAACAGTATCATTCTGATCATCATCGTTTTTGAATGACTCCGCCAGCCCATAAAGCGC
Source organism: Linnaemya vulpina (assembly GCA_963675445.1). Taxonomy (NCBI): domain Eukaryota; kingdom Metazoa; phylum Arthropoda; class Insecta; order Diptera; family Tachinidae; genus Linnaemya; species Linnaemya vulpina. The sequence continues at coordinate 42,423,764 of OY776278.1, read as the reverse complement.
ACCAAACAGTAATTTTCTGTGGTTGTAAATGGTGTTTCGACAAAAGCTTGTGAATTCTCTTCATTCCAAATGCGACAATTCTGTTTATTTACGTACCCATTCCACCAAAAATGGGCTTCATCGGAAAATAAAATTTTGAATGGACGAAGTGCACGATAAGTTTGACGAACAGAACCATTATTTTGATTAAAAATTTCCACAATTTGCACGCATTGCTCTGATGTAAGTCGATACATAATGAATTGTCAAAGTAAAATAAACAAAAAGCAACTGGCAGCCGTTAAATGGGTGGTCAAATAAAGCAGTGATGCCAACTCAAAGTTGTATCAGTCTATAAAAACACCCCATAAAAGCCTTATTCGTAAGCGTTATGAGAGGCTTATAAGAGTGTAATAGAGCAAATGTCCTATGAAATTTTGTTTTATTGTGCTGTTGTCAGACTCTCATAATTTTTATGAATAAGGGGGTAAATATTTAAGAGAAAAATTAAGTCTGATTTATTATTTATTTATTAATTAATAAATAATATTTAGCAAAACAAAACCGGAAGTTATTAATCTTAACCCGCTTTGACAAAATCGAGTGCTCATCGGATCTACATGTTCTGAGTTCCTGGAAAGTTTACCTGACTAATTCTGAGAATCCGTTACTATGGCTGTATGTTTGCATGTGTATGTATGTGTGTGTGCGTGTGTGTGTGTGACCCGCTTATAACTTTTGAACGCCTGAACCGAATCAAATCAAACTTCTGAAGATCTTTCTTGAAAATCATTTTTGCGCTACGAGATTTCCTGTGAATTTAACCAATTCGAGAAGATAAATTTCAAAATATTTAAAAAGAAAGCACTTTTTAAATTATTTCTTAATGCGTTTAAAATTTTGTTGGTTTTTTATAATAATAAATATATTGTTCTATGGCTAATCCTACAACAAAAAGCATGATAACAATAATTATTTAGTTTTTCGATATGAGAATTTCTCACATCAATTACAGGAACGAGGCACTGGTTCGAAGTCGATTAATCCGTTCGTCAGATATCGTGAAAGAAAAAAGTGAAAAACTACGATATTATATATCTGATCAGTTAGTGTTCTCGACTATTTTATGGCGATCGGAAACTAAATCAATCCAGTTGATTTGAAAATTAACGTAAAAGTGTTTTACCTCGAAGAGCTCAAAAGCATAAAATATCCCAAAAACCAGGTTACGATAGTGTTGCGGTTAATATTAGAAGGAAGTTACAGGATCGGCCTTCAGGGTCCACAGCCACCCAAATTAACAACTATTATTATTTTAGGTGGCTGCTTCAGGAATGTTGGAACAAGTTTGTTTCTCCAAAAGGAGCCAAAATCAATCAAAAGTTCGATTTGCGATTCATGTGTCGTCACGTCCTTGTGCATTTCAAGTGACGATATGTATACATGCAGTAAAAGCATATATATTGTTCTTGTATAATTAGAAATTATAAATTCGTTTGATCTGTTTGATAACTGAACAAAATAAAAACACAATAAAATTTTATTTGAAGATGACGTTTAGTTTTTCATTTAAGGCGATATCAATTATCGATATCTCAAGGTCTTTACGATAAAAAAAAAATTAAATAATTTAATATCACTGCGGCATTAATATACAACGTATTTGCTTGATCAGCAAAAATGTTTGCGTCTTTGGTATTCTTGAAATATTCTCAGTTCACGTCCGCACTCATTCACTCAATATGAGAAAGACACTCGGCAAGAATAGCAATTCAGAATATAATTCTGAGTGAAATGAATCCAATTAGTTTCAGGAATTTTCCTATTGTTCTCTGATCTAAAGAGACACGCCATTCGCAAACACACGCACACATGTCTGAGGATTTTAACACCAAAACATGAGCCAACATCTCATACACCCACATGTGGCAGCATAACATACGGATTGGAGATGGTTGGTGTCATTGATGATCGCACGCTGACTCACGATCATGCACGTTTACGGACAATCACTTTTGGTGTTATTGTTTTGGTTCACTTGAAGATAAAAATAATACGTCACGTTTATGATACACTTTTAGAACTAATCCGTCGTAGTTTTAAAAAATATCTTGGGAATTAAAAATATTTTGTTATGACAACAATACAATAGACCCCAGTATTCATAAAAAATTATATATATTTGAAATCGATTTGCAGAAAAGTTTGTATTAAAAACTTTAAATTAAAATCTATTGGAAAATTCATTTTACATATTCAGCGAATATGGCGGAGAATGTCTCATTGTGTTAGTTTGTATAAAGAAAATGGTAGACCCTAAAGCCCATTCCAGCAACTTTCCGGTAATTTTTTTTATTGTCTTGGACCAGCACCCGGGGGATGACTCCTACATGTGCAGTGTTTTGTGGCAGAACTAGAAAGTAGAGGAGTGTTTTAAGAGGAAAGATGAAGATTTTTGTTGCTGCTATTTTTACTTTTTTGATGTGAAGGTAAATTTTTTTCCCACAGGTACCGACGAAGGAAGACCGCAGTATTCTTCTTCTTAATGCCTGACGGTGTTTGAGCTCTGTGGTGTGTTTTGTTGTTGGGTTCTGTTAACCGCTTCGTGAGAGTTTGTTAAAACACTATCATTTTAATTGTCAAACTGCTGGAGCTTTTGAATGAATCAAACAACTTTCAGTAGATGAACAGCGAATTAAAAGCATTTGTTCGAATAATTAACCTATAAAATTAAATAGCGATATATAGTTCCATATAATTTTTTTAGAATTAACAAATTAAAAAAAAAAAAACTTTGTCCCAATAAAAGGGCAAAAAATGTGCTTAAGAAAATTCAAAGAAAAAAATATTGACCTGAGAAATATGGAACGAAAATTCAGAAAAAAGGACATAAAGAAAAATAATAAAACGGCAACACAGAAACATAATAAAAGTGTGTTACCAGCGCTTTGGCACAGGCCTCGTATACTTTTTTATAATAAAATTGTTACAAATAGAAACTGTTGTCACATTCAACGGAGCCACCCAACAATTTATAATAAAATGGCAACATGAATAAGTACTGATGATGCAAGTGCAGCGGCTTTCGAAAACAATTGTTCTGCTCTGCTGTTTAAGTTGGATATATAAAACAGATATTGACTTTTCCTTGTGCTTGGGAATATTTATCATGTCTTTCTAAATTAAAAACTTTTTTCCAATAATTTGCCTATGAAATTAAATTTGTATTATAATTCCATACAAGAATCGAGAAGACTACTTGATCCGATTTATTTTCGAATTTCCGGATACCTCACGAATGATTGTTGGCATGTTAAACAGCGACCACTGTGACTTTTCAATGGCGGAAGTTGGTATCCCGAAGTCTATCTTTTCGAATCGACTTTGATTCACAGAAACTCTAAGTTAGTTTGCTTCAGTTCAGTCAAGCTGTTCAAGAGTTATAAGCTGATCACGCATGCAGATATGGTGACACCCTGTCAGAAGTAGTCTGGAAAGTTTCCTTAGATCTCAAAATGTCAAGATCTGCTGAGAGCGCGACTTATTTTTAAGCGACGTAAAATCCGACTTTTGAAATTCGTCAGTTTTTCTAGCCGGATATTAAATATATCTTTTTTAATTTAGTTTAATGTCTTATTTCATTACAACAATATAAAATATGACCCCGTTTAAATATCCCGAATATGCTGATAGAAATTGTAGCCAAAAAACAAGTCAATTTTATTATAATTAAAAATTTACCTCCAGTAAATGATTTGCCACCGATTAGTTCATCAAATTGTGCCTAAAAGGCATGAGGAGCCAGTCATAATGTAAACGAGCACGGCTTTTCCTCGGGGTCTTAAAAGCAAATTGTCAAAATACCTCCGGCTAAAAGGGCATAGAATGAAATGACACTGGCCACGTTAGTCACGTGCAGATTACCCAACTCTAGTGAAAGTACTTATACGTTGTTGTTGTTGTATTCCCACTACAAAGATCACATGTGCATGTGAATTTAACCCACTATGATCACCAGCAGTCTGTGGGAATTTGTAAAAACACTTGAAATCGAGAGCTAATTATGGAGCGAACAATTGAAAATGACTCAAGAAAAGGATTTTAGAGCAGAAATTGTTTAATTTAATAAATACAACGATTAAAATACAACTGGAGCATGAAATTTAGTTCGATTAGATTAGCAGAACCGTTAGGACGCGACAAACGGTTTAAAATATTTTCGTTTGAATCTCAAAACTAAACGATTCGTTTTTGCTTAATTACGCACAAACCGATGAAAGAACGGAATCGAAAGTGTTGAAATATTTTGAAATAAATAAATACCTTTTCTTTTTCTAAATACCAACTTAATTAAGTAGAGAATAAAAGAGAAAAAAGAAAATGATTAAAAGTGAAGACATGATGGATACCAGCGTTTGTGGATCTTTGAATCCCTCTCATGGCCTGCATCAGTTGAGCAGCCATCATCCCTCATTGTATCGCAATTTACCTGCCAACATATTGACCTCAACCAATTTCCAGCCCATCATGTACGGTGCCGGTGAGGCTGACCACCACCACCACCACCACCTGAACACTTCATCCGTAATGCGCATCCATGAAGAGTCGTCAGAGATGCAAGAAGAAAAGCCCATATTATTGCCCTCCTATACAAATAACGAACGCAAATATTATGCCACGATGATGACTCAATCGGATTCTATGAATTACGGTTTGCACAGCATGACAACACCACCCTCTTCCTCAACTACCATCTCGCCATACGGCGTGCTCTTGGGCAATCAGCAAACTCATGTTGTTAGCGGCAGTACAGGAGGCCACAACGAGGAGGCACCACCCTCTGGCAACTCATCACCTTTAGCACGCCGCACACCGTCGGAAAACGAACTTCAGCATTATCACTCGGCAAATGGTAATAAAATTGTTAATCTTCTGCCCACCAGCCAACAATTAAATCATCAATATGCCTCGACCATAAAATACTGTTCGAGTAAACCTTCTACGGATTATTTGCACAATGAAGGTCATTCAGATTTGCAAAATCATCGCCAGTGTATACACCACACCTCCTCCTCCTCCTCCTCTACATCAGGCGGTGTCATTACCTCTGTGAGTAACTCTCACAGTGATCCAAATCACATCATATCTGCGGGAGTCTACACTATAACCTCCTCTCCGCCTAAATCGGTCGACAGCAATAATACCGATATTGGAAATGGTACATCAAAGCAGCAACAGCAAACTTCAGCGACATCATCGCACGATATGTCACTACCGGATACGACGAAAAAATCTGGAGCCAGACGCCCGGAAAAGCCTCCTCTCAGTTACATCAATATGATTGCGATGGCCATCAAAGATTCGCCCACCGGAAAACTAACGTTGAGTGAAATTTACAGTTTTCTACAGAAGAGGTGAGTTTGCAGGTCTTGCTAAAGGATTTTACAGTCCAAATGGGAAATTATTAACATCAGGGGTAATAAAATGAGGCAATTGTTTGTCTGGAAAAGGTATTTCTTGTTAATTTAGTAGAGACACAAATTTAATAACTCAAACAAAAACAAATAGATTAGGGATATTCACACTGTGTGCTATTTAGTCATATTGTCATAAAGTCATACAGTTGTAGAAGAGTTTAAAAAAGTTGTTGTTGTGCTGCATGTAAAAAAGTCATAAAACAACAGCACTCTTTCAGGTATGTTTTTGTGTTGTCATAAAATAACTCGAGAAATCTGAGTCGAACGGCTGAAAATCTTTAGGCGAGACGGCGATAGTATATGTTTTTGCCGCCGTTACTTTTATATTATTCACGACTAAGAAACGGCTAAGAAATTATTCACATTTTTATTTCAAAAAATAGCTGAAAGAGAATTAACTCGCAAAATCTAAATATAAACTAGACAAAAATTTCTCTCGTTTGAGTTATGCAACTGGCAGCCACTGAAAGTTTTTCCAATTGCCGCCGCCAAAAAGAAACATTTAGCTCATATCTAGACAGCAGCTGTTTTACTTTAAGCATACAAATTCATTTAGCAGACTGAGTTATGACGGGGTGTTCACACTAGTTATGTTTTTCGTGCTATTATTTTATGACTTGTGACTTTATGACTACAGCGTGAATCCCCCAATTAAATATTTATGGTATCCGCTGGAATCAATCAGGAAAATTAAATATCCTGCAAAAGGAGCTTAGAAATATTTTAATAGCGCAGTTTTTCCTAACGAACTGCGCAAAACCGTTCCCTGAAAATCCCTGACTCCGCTTTACAAAAGTGTGCTACACTTGAGTCCATTTTCGCATGTGTCGAATTAAATCAAGTATGATGAATGCAAGTAGTTTCGATCGGTCAAGCCATTCTTAAGGCACACTAACACACATAACTGTCCTGCAGATAAATTACTTCAGACTATTTACCAGGGTATTCCAACCACTTACACTTGTTCGATTAATCGATTTGTTTTGTTCGAATAATTTATTTAACGGTTTATCAATTAATCGCATTCTTTTTATAAAGCACGTATTTTTATATCCTTCACAAAATGTGAAAGGTTTGTAATTCCGTGTGTTATTTTTCCGATATTAATATGGGACCCCATATATATATTCTGGATGTCCGTTTTTCCTAGCCCACAGAAGAGCTAGAGATTTCCTTCTTCTTGGAGTGATGGATTGGAAATGAACTTGAATAGAGTGGTTTTGGAATACGGTTCCAGAGATGGGAAGCTTGCACCCATTTATCGACACCAGATTACTACCAAAAACCACCTATTTGTTTGTTTGTTTGTAAATTGAAACTATTTCATACCTTGGGAAGCCTCAACTGTCTATTAAAAGCTAAAAAATAAAATAAATTTCCAGGGATGGGAAATTAAAAGATTTTTTGGCACATTCAGTACATAAAATAACTAAAATATTGAAAAATTTTAAGTTTTTCTTATATAAAACCGTTTTATACATCGTGAAGATTTGCAGTGGTAAAAAAACTAAAATTTCGTTTGCAGGGGTGGGAAATTGATTTTTTTTTCATTCATAAAAGTAACCAAAAAGGCAACCAACTGACGTTGTTTTTTTGGGAACTAAAACTATTTTATAACTCAGGAAGAACTAAATTGCTACTTAAAAATGCATGAACGGCAGACGTCGAATAATTTAAGCTTCTTTAAAATAATGATTTTATCAAAAAAGCAACACAACAATTTAACATATTTTATATTTATATATTTTATTTAATAAAATAATATAAAACCTTTTTTTTATAAGAAATAAAATCAAATTTCTTCAAACCATAATATTCTTTTAAAAATTACATGCAATGTCTTCCTCTTTGTTTTCATGGAACTTAATTTCCAAAAAAAATTCTTTGTTTTATCTTTTTCTAAAAATGTAGCCTTCGATTACACGACTAGAGTCTCTTTTTAATATTTTATACTTAATACGTTGCGTATATATCGGCTTTTTTTATATAAAAGAAAATATATCATATAAAAGTAAAGGGTGCATAAGATTCGGTACAGCCGAATATAGCAATTTTATTTTATCTATTTTCTTTTATGTAAAAAAGAAATATTAAAAAGGGACTCTAGTGGTGCAATTGAAGACTATATTTTTAGAAAATACAACAAAAGAACAACGAAATCTGATTTACTTTACAAAATAAGTGAAAGAATTTTTTTTTAATTAAAATCCATGAAAACAATACAAAGAAATTTTTTTATCATAATCAATTCAATTTCATGTAATTTTTTAAAGAATATTAAACTTTGAAGTAATTCGAGGCTATTTTTTATAAAAAAAATGTTTATTTTTATTTTATTGAATAAAATATCTTCTGTTAAATTGTTGTCTTGCTTTTTTGATAAAATCATTATTTTTAAGAAATTTCAATTATTCGATTAATTATTAACAACAAATTGTTCGGTTACTATACGATTAAATTTATATCTTGATTAATTTTTCCAGCGATTAATCGATTATGCAGAACCTCAATTAATTGAATACTTTATCCGTTCCGTTAGTTCTGGAAAATATTCGAAAATAATCCACTTTTAATTCTTAAATAAAAATTTATTTGTCAACTCGCCGATTTGTACCTGAGCTGGAATAATAATTTTTAGCTTACGCTGCGTTCACATCTACCAAATATTTGACGAAACAAGTGCAACCAGCATTTTTTGAAAAATTTCGCATCTACCAAATATTTGACGAAATAAGTGTAACAATTATTTTTTTTACAAAATTTTCTTTAATATTAAGTGTCTATGGCCGACATATGAAACGATAAAAGACAACACTGATTGTGCAATTGAGATTTTTACCAAACACACACACGCACACATGCTCAATTTAATAAAAATTTGCAAAAATAAAAACACACAAAAAACAAATTCTATTTGATTAAATAAATTCAGTTCTGATAGATAAATTGTTGCTGGCTACGCTTATTTCGTTAAATATCTTATAGATGTGACACTAACTTGGGTAACTGAATCTGTAAAATATTTAATTTAATTGTTTAAAATATTGTCTCAGTTCATTTATTAAATTCATGATTTCTTTGTTGTGGGTTAAGTACGTCCAAATGGGTGCTTTTAATTGGCTCTTAAGCCAAATCGTCAGCAGTCTTCAGCCTAATTGCAATATAACAAATCCATTCAGCTTTTGTGTAAACTTTCAAAATGTGTTTGAGAAGTACAAGAGCAAAACCATAGATTTTAAAGGAAATAGGATTTAAAGAAAACACAATAAATAAATTTTATTTCATAACATAAATTCAATTCTGATAGTCTTTTCAAACAATTGTTCGAGAAGTATTTTTAATTTAGAAAGACATGATAAATATTCCCAAGCACAAGCGAAATTTATCCAATTTAAGCAGCAGAGCAAAACAGCTGTTTTCGAAAGCCGTTACACTTTCATGGCCAGTAGTCATGAGTATTTTATATTTATCATCAGTTGTTGGGTGGTTCAGTTGAATGTGTTAACAGGTTTTATTTGTAACAATTTTATTATAAAAAAGTATACGAGGCCTGTGCCAAAGCGCTGGTAACACACTTTTATTATGTTTCTGTGTTGCCGTTTGATTATTTTTCTTCATGTCTTATTTTTCTAAATTTTCGTTCCATATTTCTCAGGTCAATCTCTTTTGGTTTGAATTTTCTTAATCACATTTTTTGCCCTTTTATTGGGTCGGTTTTTTAAATTTGTTGATTGTAAAAAATGTATATCGAACTATTTATTGTTATTTAATTTTATAGGTTAATTGTGCGAAAAGTGTTTTTAATTTAAAAAGGCATGATAAATATTCCCATACAGCATCGATTTTAACTATTCAATTTTCACAGCAGAGCAAAACAGCTGTTTTCGAAAGCCGCTGCTCTTTCATCGTCAGTAGTCATGTATATTTTTTTTCTTCCAACTTTTTAGGTGGCCTAGTTGAACGTTTCTATTTTTACCAATTTTTTTATGAAAAAGCGTGCGAGAACTGCATCAAACCGTTCCTGAATTTGTTTATGCCACGTCACTGCTCTAAATTTTTTGTTTGAGTTTTCTTAAAAACATTAAAGTTTTCTATTCGAATTAAATCTTTTTTTATACACTTGATTTGCAGTTTATAAACAAAAAAAGTTTTCAATAATCATAAAAAACTAAAAATATTCTTAGTTCGTAAAAACTGGAACAACAGCAACAACAACTACAATAATAATAATAATAATAATAATAATAATAATAATAATAATAATAATAATAATAATAATAATAATAATAACACGCATTCATGATTTTATTTATTCATCAATTCAGAGTAGCTGCCCTCAAAGTTGTCTCGAATTCTTGTATGCACTTCTTGGCATGTCCTTTTCTCCAAATTCCAATTCGATGCAAAACGCTGTACTTCCCCTGGTATCCTGGGGCCACATGTGAAAAATATAGTAGCTCAATCACAATTACGATGATTGTTTTTGAAAAAAAAACATCACGTTGTTTTGTTGTTTTTAAAATTCAGCAACTTTCATAGGATCTGTGCTGCCACGCGTTTGATGGCCGAAATTTCACGGAGTGAGACTATCGTTCGGTTGAAATCGTCAGCAACTTTTCTTATTCTACAATTCTTTATAACAATTTCTTTCACTTTCTCAACACTGTCAAGGGGTTTGTTGATGTGACGGGGCGTCCAACAACGTCGTTTACATTTTCTGGAGTTTTTTTTTTTTCTTATAAAAAACTTGCAGATTTTCTCGATTCATTTAACGTAGTGCTTTTTGGCATTTAACTCTATTTATTTACACAAAATTTTATGAAAATTCTTTGATCTATTTTATCCGACAGCACAAAATCCCTGAGCAGGCGATTGATTAACTTTTATGACTCTCATAAGAAAATTATATTTTTAGAACAGACCTCGTTTGCTTGAATAGGCAAAAATGGTCAGAATAGATTCCCATAACCTCAAAACATCGAGATCTAACGAAGCGAAAATAAAGTACGAATAGCACTCAAATAAATACATTCTTGGTCGCCCCTTATTCTGTAACTAATTGTCAACGTGACGTCACTTCTTTCTGTACTCCCTCTCTTCAGCAAATGAGAATTTCTAGCAGAGTCTTGTCACATCCAGTGCTACTCCAAAGAGTTGTCACAGACTATCAGAAGTATTGAATTGTCGTCCACAACCGCAGTAGGGCGTTCTCGTATTTTTGATATTGTCTTGAAGTGAGCCTGACAAATAGTTACGCAATAGAGGGGAATGAATATCTTAACGGACATAAATTTTGAGTTAATTTTTCATTGAAGTGTTACGAGACTGAATCGAAATTAATGCTTCAAAAAGTCGTGTTCACTAAGATTTTCTCAACACATAAACTGGTCACTCTAATTCTAAATAATTTATATTTAAGAAAATAATTGAAGTTGATTTTTAATGCTGATGCATCAACGAATCTTTCAGAATAAAATAATTGAAAATTAATGCGTTTATTTATTTTAAACAATTCGAGTAGAGAAGAAATACGACACTGGGCGATTGGGTACCAGCCAACACGACACGTCAACAGAGTATCGATCATAACAGACGCACTCAAAGCGAATACGAGAACGTTATTGGAGATTCACAAAAGTGTCGCACATGAGAGTTGCAATAATTTTTTTTTTTATGAATTTAAGAAATTTCAAAGAAATTTAAGCGCAACTCTGTGGCGACCTTATCTAAAATAATATTATTTATTTGTTTAAGGATGGGCGATTTATGCGCAAAATCAAAGGCAAGTTCATACACACATACACAGACACGTTACACACACACTTGTGTTGTCAAGCGACTCCATTATCTCTATGATTCAAATCGGCTTCCGAAGTCGCAGAAAAGCTATAGACTTCAGTATTGGAAATAGCCCTGAATAAATTCTTGTTCAGCAAAATTCAGTATAAGATTCCAGAGCTGGAAAGTTTTAATTTATTTTTTTATTAATTTTATTATTAGTTTTTCTTTTTGTTTCTTATTTGTTGATAAAATCTATTTTGTGTCCGCAAGAATTCAATTGGTATTGAATTGAAACAAAATAAAAAAACGACTCCAGGGTTGGATAATTGAAACTTTTTTATATATAAAAGTAACCAGCTGAAAGAAATGTTTCATCGTTCTTTATAAATTAAGCATATTTGAAATTTTTCATGATATTTAATGCTACTGGAAATAAAAAAAAGCCCAAAAAATGGTTCCAGGAATGGAAAACTTTATTTTATTGATAACAACTAGTTTCTTATTTTGTTAATGAAATCTATTTTATGTGTCCATAAGAATTAAATTGATATTGAAAATGAAACAAAATAAAAAAAAAACTACTCCAGGGTTGGACAATTTAAACTTTTTTTATACATAAAAGTAACCAGCTAAAATAAATGTTTTCTTGTTCTTTGTAAATTGATATTTTTCAAGAGACTTAATGCTGCTGGAAATCAAAGAAGCCCCAAAGATGGTTCCAGAGATGGGCATTTATAGTTATTTTTATTATAAATAAATAACCATGGCAAAGAAATTTTATTTTTTTTATTAAACCTATTTTGTACTTCAGGCAGAATGAAATTAGCACTACAAATCAAACAAAATCAAGGAGACGATTCCAGGGTTGGACCACTGGGTCTTTTTATTGCACATAAAAAACAAATTATTATAAATTAAATATATTTATTATATTTAAAAAGATCCATTGGTACTAGAAATTTGAAAGGCCAGAGATGGAAAATTTCAAACTATTTTAGTTGTATAAAAGTAACGATCGAAAAGAGTTTTTGTTTTCTTTGTTAAGGCCTATTTAATGCTTCAGGAAGAAGTTATTGGCATTAGAAGTCAAAAAGACGAGTTCCAGGGTTGGACAATTGAACCTTTTTTCTTGGTACACAAAAGAAACCAACTAAAAGCTTTTTCTTTATAAATTAAATATCCATATAAAAATATCTAAAGAGATCCTACTAGAAATCATAAATGCCATGAATATAGCTCCAGAGGTGGAAAATTTTAACTGTATTTTTTTATATAAAAGTAACTATCGAAAGAGAATTCTGTTTTTTTTGCCTTGCATCTGTTTCATACTTCAAGAAGAATTAAATTGGCATTAAAAATCAAACTAAATCAAAAAGATGAACTCCAGGGTTGGACATTTGAAACTTTTCTTAATACATAAAAGAAACTAAGATAGTTAAAAATCAGAAAAGCCGAAGGAATAGTTCCAGAGATGGAAAATTTTAGCTTTTTTTAGGATGTGAAAGAAATTTTTGTTTTTACTACAACAACTTTTAGTTTCAAGAAGAATGAACTTGGCATTAGATATAAACAAAAATCAAAGACACGATTGCAGGGTAGGGCAATTAATTCTTTTTTTTTTTTTTTTATACATGAAAGAAACTAACGAAAACAATTTTTTTCTTCATAAATAAAATATATTTAACAAACTTAAAGAGATTCGTAGATAATAGGAGTCAGAAAAGCCAAAAAGCTAGCCCCAGAGATGGAAAATTTTAACATTATTTTGATTGTATAAAAGCAACTATCGAAAGCAAGTTTTTGTTTTCTTTTTAATTAAATCTATTTTTACTTCAGGAGGAATCAAATTGACATTTGAAATCAAAGAAAATTAAAAAAGACAAATTCGAGGGTTGGAATATTGCAAAATTGAATTTATGTTTAAAAATAGTATTAAATTGCAGTCTCTTGCAATTAATTTATATTCTAATGAAAAAATTGCATATAAAAAGCATTCAAATGTGATTTAAATTATGTGGAAGTGATCTATAACAGTGGGTGGCCCTCAAATCAGCCACAAGGGTTTTATTTATTATTTCAATGCTACGGATTAACCTTTACAAGCTAATAAAGTTAAAGGTTTCTTTCACAAAATACATTTTAAGCCTATAAACTGTTTAAAAGGCAAGTTTTATATATAAAATTAGTGTTATAAGCAGCTTACAAGCGTAACATATTTTTTTATGAATAAGACCTTTAAAAATCAATTGTTTAAGATTGCTGAATACATTGAATACACGTGAGCAGATAAGGATTTTACAATCAAAACATAGATTTGACAAATGAAGCACTAAATTATATATACGAGTGCTAACTTAGAATTAATTTCAATGAAATAAATTATTTCATTGAAATCGATGTGCCTACTAAGACTGTAAATACTCCAAAAGGACTAAGATTTACTAAGTTCGTGGTATTTTACTGGATGTTCAAAAGGTTGTAAGACCTGCTCAGACGATTGGATGTGTTCAGGTTGTTTTGACTCTAGAGAAGTTGAGATTAATTGAATTAATTTTAGCAGGAATGTAAAGTTAAAAATTTGCCGGCGCTTCTTTAAAGTTGGGAATTGAATAAGTATCAGGCGAACTTAAGTGTTGCTTAAGAAACATGGAACAAAAAAATTGAGAAAATAGGACATGAAGAAAATAGTCCAGCGGCACTACAGGGAGTTAACAACTGATTTTGAGTTTCCCTTGTGCTTTAAAATATTTCAGTTCAATGAAGCAAAATTTTCAATTCAATAGCGTGCGCTTTTGTTAATTTGACTGCAGATGCATCAACAAAGTTTAAGGCTTGAGAGTTTTAAGCGTTGCGTTTTACAAAATAAGATACAACAATTTAACAATTTTTCCAACCCATAAAATTTTCTTATTCCAGATTTGATTTCTTTCGGGGTCCTTATGTGGGCTGGAAAAATTCCGTGAGACATAATTTAAGTTTGAATGAGTGTTTCAAGAAGCTGCCCAAAGGAATGGGCGTGGGCAAGCCCGGCAAAGGCAACTACTGGACCATAGAACAGAACTCCGCCTACATGTTTGAAGATGAACGCACTTTGCGCCGAAGACCCAGAGGCTACAGATCGAAACTGAAAGTCAAATCATACGCATCGGCCAATCCATTTTACAGCTCCGGAGCATACGATGCCTGCACGGTGAGAAATAAGAGATGAAATTTTTGGCAGCCAAAACACTAGTTTATCTTTCTCTTTCTTTTCTTTTCTTGTTTTGCTTAGGATAATCCAAACTTTTATGCTCCCCAAGCCTTCACCTCCTACGATTACCCAACGGCTACAAGTGCAGGAGGTTTCAGTGATGCCTGGGCGCCGCCACATGGTCACTCTCATGGCCAAAACACTCTACCTCAATATTCAAATATAGCGGCTTCTTCGGCTCTACAAAATAACAGTCCCACACCGCCTCTGGCTCACAGCATTTCAAATGTATCCACCAGCAGCTCATCGCCCATCCCCTCTTCTATAGCAGCCTCATCATCACTAACGGCGTCGACTTTGCAATCAAATTCTAGTTTAGATTATGCTGCAGCCTCACTGGTAGCAGCCGGCAACGGCTACAATCCATATGCTTCCTCGTCCACAGGCGCCACTTACAACATAGACAGCGGTAAGTAGGCACTTGTACATGCAACATCGCCAGCATCATCATCATTATGATCACAATCAGCGGTATCACATTAAACATAAAAACCATCGTTCAGGGTGATCATGTCAGTCATAATTGTTTATTGTACGAAATAATCGCATGAAGTGTTAAAGTGGAAGATTATAAATTTTGTCTTCTTCCACTGCCGTTTGTGTACGAAGGGAAGGGAGTACAGCGGCATGTTGTTCCAGCATGATTATGATTAAATTTATGACCTTTTAAATAGACTTTTTTTATTGAGTTTTTACAATTTAATTTTCTTGCAGGAATGCATTCACTGTCTCTGACACAAATGCCCACGTTGTCATCGGCACACCATCATCACAATCACAATCACAATCATCATCATCATCACCAACATGCGCATCACAATTCGTCCATGACAACACCTCCTCCTTTGCCAGCAACAACCTCAACCTCAACATCATCAGCAGCATCAGCATCAAATCTACCACCACCCACGTCGTCCTCAACGGCAACATCACATTTAATTGATCGTAAACCGATTTATTTCCCCGACTAAAACCACCTTCCGCTAGATCATCAACGTGGTAGTGGTGCTGGCACTGGCGTGTTTCCCTCGTATTACGAACGCATTAAATATTTTAATTAATGAAAAATACTTTTTCATTAGAGATTAATTTTTAGTCTACTTAAAAGTAGAAATTTATCATCAGCTGGAATTGCCGAAAATATGTTTTTCTTATCGCAAAATTCAAAGAAAATAAAAATGAATTGCAAACTCAGAGAAGTCAGGAAACAAGTGATGCATCAGTAGATTTTAATTTAATAAAATATTTAAATAAATTTAAAGCTGGTTTGTTTGTGTCATTCTTAAACGTAACAAAAAGCAGAAAGATTTCAGCCTCCAGTGGGAAGGGAAGCCAAGCAAATATAGTCAGGGGTCCTCTTCTTAAAGCTTCAAGTAACCGGCATATTCATAAAAATAAAATATATTTGATATCTATTTAAACAATATTTCATACGAATTTTTTTTTATAATTAACAATTCAAACTCATTTGAAATATTATGAAAACGGAGGCAACAATTTTAAGAAATTTGTTAATATTCCGTTTATAGATTCAATTTTTTGATTTTGAGAAATGGGCCCCCTTAACGTGAAGATCACCTGGCTACTTTCGTTGTAGCGAACCTCAAAAAACTTTGATGAGAATTAAAAAAAAACTTTGGCTTAATTAACAGGGGGCGAATTACCTTATTCAACATCAATCGAAATTTTAATAAAAATTAAATACAAAATTACGATCGATATCAACTGCCGTAATTTTCCCGCAAGATTTCAGAATATTGGTTGGGTTTTCAAATCTTGTGCTGCCCCAGAAGCGTGTTCAGAGGAAGTGAAAATTGCCAGTCACGGGTGTGTTAAATTTTGTGCGGCAACTTTCGTAAATATTGAGCGATTTCGAAAGATTTAAGGCGTTCCGAAATCTGCAATAATTTTCATTGGAATCGCATTAAATTTTCTCTGGACTATTTTTCAATTTAAGGACATATTTTTGAAATAAATTTATGTGACAGTGTGTTAACGAAATTGATGCATTAATTAATGTTGATTTCTTTTCAAAAAAGAGTTCAACATTTTTCACATTTTTTAACAGAAAATTTCAATATTCTGTCATTTGAAAATGAAAAATTTATTAGAAAGGAATCAAATATTCGTAAAAAAAAATATTTCTCTTTTAAAACTCGTCCAAGCTAAAACTTTTTAGAAAACAAGTTCAAAAATGTTACATATTTTTCAGAAAAGAACACGCCATAAGAAAAAAAAATATCCAGGACAAAAAGTTTAAAATAAATAGATATACACAATTCAGTTGAAATATGAGATGGCCTGCATTAAAGATTTTAATTTATGCCGATTTCTTTTCTAGAAAATAATGCAACATTTTTCACACCTTTTTAACAGAAAATGACACCATTTTGCCTTTTCAAAATAAGGAATTTATTGAAAATGAATCCAACATCCCTGATGTAAAATAATTTCTGTATTAAAGCTTTTCCATAACGCTACTTTTTAGAAAATAAGTGAAAAATTTTGCACGTTTTCTAGAAAAGAAAACGCCTTTAAATTCATTTCAAATATTCATTCTTATTCGTGATTTTTCCTGTTGCTCCCAGTCTTTTACTATTTGCGAAAGAGGTTTTTTCAAAATGGCAAATTTAAGAAAAATATTTGCGAATGAAAAAATAAAAATTATTGGAAAAGTCCGGGAATCTCATATTCGGTTTTCAATTCTTCTTGAAGTACAAAAATAGTTTAAATTAACGAACAAGAAATTTTATAAAAAATTCTTTTTATAATTGAAATAAAATGACGTTTCAAATTTTCCAGCTCTGCATAAGCATTTTGTACAGTGCTAATTTTCCATAACAATCTATTCAAGGGAATTTTCAATATTTCAATGCAAGATAGAAGTTTTTAGATTTTCTCTGGAAACCGTTTTAACATATAAAAAGATGGACATCAATTATTCAAATTCTCTGTTCATAAGGAACTAAAATATTTGTATTTGCATTGAAAACATTTTGCGAATAAATTTGCAAATTATCGATGCCAACTGTAATCATTTATCGGCATATTGATTCATCCGTATTTTTATCCCTTTCTGTGACTGACTGTACCCGACTTATCACATCACATAAGAAAAGGTAGCGTAGTTAACTGCGGAAAATTCCTCAGAAGAACCCCAATCCTATACATTTACCGGAGGTGCAATAGTTAACTACTGCAAATGAGATATAAACCTCTCGAAGGAGAGCAAATGATCGGTGGTCTGGCTGCAGTTAAGAAATAATTGATATTGACTGATTCAGAACTGCTTTGCGACTGGACATAATTTCGTTTTGAAACCATAATGCAAGTTTAATATATTTTTAAGCACCGAATTTGAATTTATTTGTAAATAGAAAGAAAACTGGATATATTAGAAACATTTAATATGCGTCATAAACAATAACACCCATATTTATATAAAAATTATATGTGTTCCTCACTTATTTCGAGAAAATCTTTTAAGAAAACTTAAAAGTTATTTAAAATTTAATGAATATTTGGGTAAAGCACTTGAAATTTATTGTAATTGGTATCAAATTTAGAAAACTTCAAAAGAAACGGGAATTATAATGCCATTGAAACTCTTTTTAAATATTATGAACACGGGGATTTCTTTTATAAATATGGGGGAAAGCCATTCTAATTATTCAACAGGCACATATTAAATAAGTGAGAATTTCAAAATACTGTAGAAAACTGTGCTATTTATTGCATTATAAAAATGGTTCCAAGATTAGCTAATTTCCTAATATATTATGACGACTCATGTACTGCTAAAAGGGATGAATTGGTCTAAGGAGACTAGTTTTCTACCCATGTAATATTGTGAAACGGTATATTTGAATTTATTTGTAAATGGAAAGAAAATTGGAGTTATTAGAAACATTAACGCCCACATTCATAAATAAATTATATATGTTTCATACTTATTTCAAGAAAACTTCGTAAGAAAGCTTATGATCTCATTTAAAATTTTATGAATAGTTGAGTAAAATATTTAACATTTTGTTAATTTTGATATCTACTTTAGAAAATTCTAAGGGAAATATGTAAATTATAATACCATTGAAATTCCTTTAAACATTTTGCATAGGGGGATTTCTTTTATAAATATGGGGGAAAGCCACTCTAATTAATGAATAGGCACATATTAATTAAATAAGTGAGAAATTCAAGCCACTGAAGAAAGCTGTGCTACCCATTCGATTGGGTTATATTGAATTATCAATATGGTTCCAAGATTAGAATATTTCCTAATATATTATGACGACTTATGTACTGCTAAAAGGGATGAATTGGTCTAAGGAGACAACCAGTTTTTCTACCCAAGCAGTTTTAGCAGCTACAGCAACCAATAAGGGAAATATTGTTACTTCATCTTCTTTCATGCTTGCACGTAAGTATTTTATGTCATAAGATAGTACAGTTCAAGTCACAGTATTATCAACAAAACTAATATGCTTTCATACATTGCAAAAAGTGCATTTTATTTCCGCCAGATGGCACTATAACCATAGACAGAACACATGCACATGCAGATGTATTTATGCATCTGTGGTTTGAACTGAATATAATGTTTGTACGAATATCATGCATTTTCAGTCGACTGTTTGTAATTTGTAAAAACTTGACACAAAGTCGATTTTTTTTTTCAAAAAATCTTAAATGTTAACTTTTTTTCATAAATAAAAAAATAAGCTTCTCTTCGTTTGAAAATATTTTTTTTTTTTTTGGAAAGTACTGGCCGAAAGGAGGGTTTAATTTTTTCTGCAAAGAAGTGCCCCTTATAAAATTTTAAATTTCCCGATATTTTTAGAAATGTGTAGTGGCAGCCAGGGAATTAATCAAAGTGGGGAGGATATTTATTTTTTGGGCTGGAGAATTAAGTTTGAAGAACAGATTGCCGATGAGACAGTTTCCAACAACTTCAAGCTGAACTTGATTTTCCAATTCACAGCAATTATATTCTGCTGAGTCTCGTTGACTCGTTGTTATGAAAACAAAAATTAAACAAAAAATATTTTCAATATTCTCCTCACTACGACACTCTTATCAAACATGAGTCATGCAATTAAAGTATTTAAATATTTAATATAAACATTTCACTGGTTTACAAAATTTACAAAATTATTTCAAATATTTATCTATCACACTTTAGATGTTTATTTACAAAAAATAAAAAAAAACAGTTGAGATTCAAATGCCACATGAGCCCATCTTTGATGAAGCTGTTGAACCGAATAATATTTTTTTGTAATAAAATACGAAAAGTGTTTGAATAGATGAATTTCTGTTGATGACTTAAACACACACACACACAAACACAGAAGTGACCAGCAGCTTGTATGAGAGCTCAAATATTGTAAATGATATCCAACAATTTTATTAAGCGTTCGTTCATTCCATCGTTGCTACTTCGATTCAATTACAGATACCGGAAATAGTCGTGCAGAAGAAATAGACATGCAGCCACCCGCAAATATTCAATATAAATAAACGCAAACGTGCCACATCATGATAACTCATTCACAAATTGGCGTGTGTGTGTGCGTGTGTGTGGCAGGAGTGTATGAGAGAATGTTTGAAACCACGAAAAGCACTTGAAAAAGTGTTTGTTTAAGCCGAAATTATAGAAAAACATTAGAATCGTCCGGGCGACAAATATTAATATTCAATTGGTGGCCATAAAGGTCCGTCCGTCCGTTCACACTTTAACGAATTATATGAAACACACATACACACCCACGCAAATTTCACAGTTGCTGGCAGTGATGGTTTTTCTTGTCACCCTACAAACGTACGCGCATGTTTATACGATATTATGCCATGGCCATGTCAATAGTAGTCGACAAGTGACAATATTTCGCTTCGTATTGATGTGACATCGAATGTTTCACAAAAATCATTTCCAGGAAGTCTAAGAATGAAGTCATTGACTTGCAAAACATGCCTGATTTCGACAGTGCGTGACTATTTTGGAATGTGTCGACTGGACCCTTCAGATTTTGATCATCACTTCAGTCAGATGAAACTGCGGCGTTATTACTGGCCTGAGTTTTTCTTCACTTTTTATTATGAAAATTAAAAAAATCCTTAAAAATCGGGAAGTGACTGACTTTACCCGGTTTTGAAAAAATCGAGTTCTCATCCGATCTCTATGTTCGGAGGTCCCTCGAAGCTTTCCTGGATAATTCTGGTAACCTGTCGTTATGGCTGTATGTGTGCGTAAGTATACGACTAAGCAACTGATGGCGTTCTGAAGAGCACGCCCCAACTTCGGTGTCCTGTGATATTTAACCGTTTCGAACCGGTAAAGTTCCAGACATCCCGAAAAAATTTAAAAAAAAACAAATTTTCAAAGTAATTTTTATCGATCGATTTCGAAAACTAATTTTTTAAAAACCATGATGATAACACGATCATAATCGATTAATACGTTCGTGAGATATCGTGAACGAAAGATTTGTGTTCGTGTGTGTGCGTAAGTACTTGACTCCCTTATAACTTTCGAACGGCTGAACAGAATTAAACCCAACTGGTGGCGTTCTGAAGAGCATTTTTCAACTTTAACCGTTTCGAAACGGTAAATTTCAAGACATCCCAATAATAGTTACAAATAAAAACAAATTTTCAAATTGATTTTTTGGATTAAAATTTAAACGGCTTCACCGATCGATTTTGCCAGCTAAACAGCTCTTGACTTTCACAAACCATGTCGGTAACGTAAACGGGGTCAAATCGGTCAATCCGCTCGTAAGATATCGTCAACCAAAAATGTGTATGTGTGTGTGTATTTGAGCGTAAGTATGTGACCCTTTTATAACTTTTGATCAGCTGAATCGAATTGTACCAAACTGAAGAGGACTTTCGAGGAGGATCTGTGAATTTGAACCGATTCGGTTAACTTCAAGATATTAAAAAAAACTTTAAAGATATATATTCTATAACTTTTTAACTGCTTCGACGATTGATTGCACAAATTGATCAGCTCTTGATAATTAAAAACCACTTAGACCGTAAAGCGGTTCCAAATCGGTTAAACCCTTCTTGAGGTACCGTGAATCAAAAAATTCGAAAATAAGTGATTTTCTTTTTTTTCGAGAAATTTCGATCAGTTAAGTTCCCGATTCTTTTAAAGTAACCAAAAACTACAACAACTACACCGTTTGACCCGTGGGAAAGGAAACGGTATTTTAGCTCGAAGAGCACAAAAACCGGGTTACCATAGTTTTGCGTTTAAAATTAGCGAGAAGTTACAGGGATGTGTTTTTCTCTTGTTTTCAAGCGAATATCTTCCACTGAAAGATTTCCAAAAAGGACTTCTCTCTTTATCACTCTTTCAGAAGGCCTCTAGTGGTTTTGGCTTTGCCTTTAAAAAATCATTCACTCCGCTTAGAATTTAAAAAGTTCCAGTTTCTTGTGAATATATTTTCCTGGTGTTTTCCATTAACATTCTTAATCGTTAATAACCATCCGGAATTAAATTAATCTCGATTTGGTTTTATTTCGTCTAAACGTGGTTAATGGTAACAGTTTTCCATGTCACTGGGCCTAATGCGCGGTCACTAATCCCACGATAATGAGTGCCTGTTACCGCATCCGTTTTGTGTAATTTTGAGGAAATGATGTCGGCGATACCTGCGCATTTGGCAGCCAGATGAGGAGGGAAACATGCAAATCGAATCACGTAATCAGGGAATTTTTTCTTTTCCTTTTATGAATATTTTGGAATTCCCCGCATTTTGCCAGTCTGCCAGTTTATACCTGAACGGCAGCCGCACAGTTTCAGTGCTTAAGTTTAAGGGGTTTTCCATCATCATCATCATCTTCAATATTTTTACGCCGCAACTCGTCCTGCATTTTAATGTGCGTGTAACGATGATGGCGATAATGACGGTTCTTGTTCGGCTGGTGGTTTTCGGATTATGTGGTTTTCTTTGTTGTGTCCTTTTAACATCATCATACTGACCTGAACCTGGTGTGTTGTTGTTGTTGTTGCTGCTGCTGGTGTGCATGTGTATGTGTGCTTTCATGCCACATGTTTTGTAGCAAAATATTCTTTCCAATAACTCTGCCACCGAGTTTTTCTTCAAGTATTTCGATTCCTGTTGCGTTTTAAGGCTGCCGAAGGTGTTGTTCTATTAACACTCTGATCACAGATTTTTGTGTGAATTTCAATTGGCGCGCATGTGAGAGCGGTTAAATAAAAATATGTTTTCGATTAGTGGAAAATTTTCCAGCCTTATTTTCCAAAAAAAAAAATTTAAGAAAAAAATCTGAAGATGGGTGGCAGCAAATAGTGTGCAACTGCACAATGGGATATTTTTTTTAGGTTGGGAATTTCGTAATTCTCATATTTTAAATTTAATCATAAATAATTTTATTTACAAACTTTATTTGCCTAAAATCTACGATAGCCATGGAGCAAATGCTCCTTTCCGGTATCTTTTGGAAGCTTAAGGTGGCCCAAAATCACCAAAATTTATTGTTTAATAAAGTTTGAACTCTGCCGCTATTCCCCCCGGTCATTTTTGAATAACTACTTCTTCTCTACTTTCAAACATTAAATTTATTTTTATTTCCGACATGTTCAGAAACGATTATGAACAACATCCAGATAAATAAATTAAGAACTTATTTTTACTGGCACAAAGTTGGCAGTTATTTGCAGTTTTCCCAAGTACTGAATTTTTATTTATAAAAATATATTTTGATTTATGGAAATATAATTGAAATAAAATTCATTAATAAAAGATTTGTATAGAAGCGAATTGAATATAAAAATTTACAAATTAAAAATTATTTTTACGGGCGATATTTGGCAGAGGTCTTCAGTCGATTTGATATATAAAAATTACGTTGGCAAATGACACGAAAATTTCTAGCGCGTCCCCGGACCTTCAGAGGATTCGCAGTTTATTTTGCAAATTATTAAAAAAAAAACTATTAGAAATGCCGTACAAAAATCAGGCTTAATTAACATCCGGAACATGTCGTCGGATTCAGTGAAAAGGTGACAAAAAATAAAGAACTTCTTGCAACGACAGCGCGTTTTAAAAATTGTCAAAAGCATTAGAAAAGATCCAGAGTTGCACTACCTTCGGTTCATAAATTTTGAATCTTTTTGACTTCTTTGGAAGGTCTTGTTTTACTGGACCCATTTTTATATTTTTTAGTATCTCTACAGAGAAGAAGTTTTCATCCTGAATTTCTATGAATTTCGACGTTAGTACAATGAAAAATTTCATTGAAATTCCAGCAACGCCATTCGTCGTTGTATTAATGAAACAAGTTTTTGTTGAAGTTAGTTTCAATGAAAACTTTGTCATATAAATGAAATATGTTCGTTGATGCTACGAACTAATTTGATTGATATAATGAAATAATTTTATCAATGCCATAAAACGATCACGTTTATTCAGAGAAACAACTTAATTGTGTTTAAGAGCAGATATTGATATTTTTAAATGTTTATGTTTCAAGCGATTTCATTTTCTTGTTTTGATGAAAGTCGATTTAGAAAAGTTTCTTTTAATTATTGAGGACGTTAAAGAGATTGAAAGTAAAACGTTACAAAAATTAATCAATTTCCCTGTCCTTTTTCTAAAAATTTACAGTCTTCTATTATTCCACTGAAATCGCTTTTTGAATTTTGCAACACTTTTTCTCAGTGTTGTCGACTTTTAAATTAAAAAAAAGCACTGGAAACAAGAAAAAACCACTCAATTTCAGCGAAAAAGTCCTGGACTTAAGACTTTTAATTTAAAAAAATTAAAAAATTAATAAATAAAATAAAATAAAATATACACGATTAAAAATTAAAGATTTCAACCTTTAAAAAGAAAATATTTAAAATATTCAAGAAAATATTTTTTATGCTTTTCAATTCAAACTGGTTGTGCGGCTGAATTTTGTGAAATAGAACTCAGAATGAAATAAAATGAATCGACAGACAAACGAAATTCTCCGAAGTCACTTCGTTGCCATCATCAGACAGTGCTTATTTAACAGCGTTTGTTGGGCCGCTTCCGAATAAGAAAAGGAATGAAGAGCGATTACAGACTTTTATGTTCTGCTCTCAATGCAGAATTGTACTTGACCGCCTGCTTTTTATGAATTGAAAGATATTTCAAAGTAAATTCGAAATGACTGTGCCAAAGTCAATAGTCACTGTGAAAACGGTGTCTTCGGTGAGTTGGTTCCGTGTGAAAATAGTTTTTTAAATTTATTTATTTTTTAATAAAAAAAAAATAAAGTGGGTTTTAGTGTCATCGTTACAACGAAAAAAAAAACACCAAAAATTTATTTTAAAAAGCATCAACGGCAACTCAACACTTTTTACTATCGTTCAAACCAAAAAAGCAATAAAAAATAGTGCGAAAAGCGCCAAGTTAACAACACTGTCTTTAATATATGATGCCCCCGTATCGGCTTATTTTTACACACAAACAAATAAATACTGCGATATAAAAATCTATCCCGATTAATCGACAAAAATTATTCGAATTATCCCCAAAGAATAGAATAGAAATAGTTTAAAGCCAGAAGTGAAAGTTTTTTTAGACATCAAGTGGCCCCTAAAACGATACAAAAACTTCTGGTCATTCACAAAATTAAATATATTTACGAAAGTACAAGAGACAATGAAGAATTGAAATGAAAAATTCGTTCAATTCTCATTGAATTTGTGACAAAATTCTAACGAAATTATTTTGTTGGATTTATGAAGCAAAATTCTTTAGTGTAGATAAGATAAAAACACTCACTGTCAAGATCGTGTACAAGTGACAGTTGTTTTGATGCTTTCATGTTTGATGATCCATCAAGCCTTCAATTTTAGTTCGACTTCGCGCTGTACGTTGAGTGAAATATCGAGTGTTTTTTACGGAGTGATACAAGTTTAAATCATAATAAAACATGGTGATATTTTTCTGATATCAATGAAACGGTCTTTATCGGATAGAAAATTTTATGACATTAATGTTTAAATATGATTTCGGCCATTTGGCCGCTACGGCTGGCGCGTACAAGGCGCAATCTGGAGCACCGATTTTCACAAACAGTAACATTCTGACCATCATCGTTTTTGAAGACATATGGGCCAATGACTCCGCCACCCCATAAGGCGCACCAACAGTAATTTTCTGTAGATGTGATGATGTTCCGACAAAAGCTTGAGGATTCTCCTCCCTCCAAATGCGACAGTTCTGTTTATTTACGTACCCAGTCAACCAAAAATGGGCTTCATCGGAAAATAAAATTTTGAATGGATGAAGCGCACGAAATGTTTGACGAACAGAACCATTATTTTGATTAAAAATTTCCACAGTTTGCACGCGTTGCTCTGGTGAAATTTGATCTATATAATAAAATGTCAAAGCAAACTAAGCAAAAATCAACTATCAGCTGTTAAATTGGTGGTCAAATAAGGCAGTGATGCCAACTCAAAGTTGTATCACTCTATAAAAAGCACCGTATATAAAAGAGTCCGCAAATAAAGGCAGCTGCTTGATGAGTTACCGCTATACACACATCAACGGGTAACCGCAAACATGCCACAAACCTGTTTTGATTTTCCATCAAGCATTGACGGTAGTACACTAAAAGACGCTGCACTCAAACCATAAAAATACTTCTCCAACATGTTGATCGTAACCACACCCTTTTTATAGTTAAACCTGAATAAAAAGTTTATTCATTCTACTTCTTTTTCCTTGACTAATCAAACATTTAAGTCAAATAATGTTTGATCAAAACAAAAAACATTCGCAATTCAAAAGGGCCTTCTCCTTTAATCCCTTCCCATCTTTTTCAATTTAAATAGGAGAAAGTGTGTGTGTGTGTGTGTGCGATATCATCGAAATAGTTTATTCGTTTGAATGTGCTTTTGATGCCATCGTGTGTGGAATAACGTTGGGTCCAACTCAATCAAACGCTCATTTTTTAAAAAACCTCTGATCAAGCCCATTTAAATTATGTTGGGATGACCACAGGTTTTTGGCAAGCATGAGCGTTTGATCGAGTTGGACCCAACTCTAGTGTGGAATATAACATCCTTCGACTTGCCGCCACGGCTTCTCTGGATCCAGCTTATCCGAAATGTTAAACTTTGCATAACTCTGGCGCATAAATCAAGCTTAACTGTACCGATGGCACGTCTTATTTTAGCCCTGAGGACCGCTGCGACTTAAAAGAAAATCACAAAATGGAGCAACGGAGTCATGACCTCCATGTGAAATGACCATGACCTCAAACCGTTCGTACCAAATATCCAATAAGACATGAAATTTGTGGTACGATCACCCAATTCTTGCCGTGAACAGTGACAAACGTGGCCAAAGTTGTTCCCAAAGAAATTCGGATGCATGACGCCGTCTGGGCAATATCCGCACCAAACAGTGACTTTTTTTTTTGGCACACATCGAACGCTCCTGGATCTCATGTGAATTCATTTAGTTCAAAATTCGGCAATTTCGTTTGTTGAAACAACCGTTCATTCAGGAACGGACCTCATTCCTGAAGCTGGTTTTTCTATAAAAATGTTGGTCAGCTGCCAACTGCTTTATGGACCACCCAGTGAGCACATGTCGTTCCTTACGATTGTTTACCTTAAGTTCCTGCGTTATTTGAATTTTGCACGTGTGCAGGTTCAAGTCCAAGTCCCGACACGCTGAATTCGACAAGCTGGGGCTTGCACAAAGCCGGGTTCTTTTGAGCACCGCCAAATCGAGTGTCCGATTATGGGTTCCTTAGTCATGCGGGTCTTCGTCAATTGTTTACTGCGCAAGTGGAATCAAACTTATCCACCTACCACATCACGATTCACCTTACTATTGGCTCAAGTGGTTCATAATAGACCACGGGTTCGTCCCACACCCTGTCATGAATATCGTGCCGAATTTTTGTGCTCTGCGTTAGAACAGGATTGCGTTAGTTGTTGTGAGCTTGTGTCAATGGCGAAGGCATAGGCACCGGTCGCTGAACACTACCAACAGCGATTAACATCGTCGTGGTGCTAAAGATCGCACTACAGCAGCCTCCTTCGGCGTTACTATAGGAAAAATTCACCAACGACTTAAAATGTAAAACAACAAATTTTCTATTTTCTGGTCTGTCTTCATCATCCCTCTTCACACTATCCCCTGCTTTCTGCGTGCGCCACAAGTCACTGCCTGTGTAGGACTCATCCTTCAGCCGCTGCTCGTAATAAAGACGAGTAATTGAGACGTTTTATTTTAAAAAAACTTGTCATCTTTCGATCCCACTGAAGACTGTGAACAGCAGATCCGAAGGACTTTCCTCGAGTGTGAGGATTTAATCGATTTCTTTCCACTTTTCTTTTACTTAAAATTAAAGAGAGTATAAAACGATTCCATTTGACTAGAGTAAGTTTCCTAAAATTATTTTACCCAACAATTCAAATAGAAAAAAAGTGCTGCTTAAATGATCGAATGATTTTAAAACCTCAATATCGGTTGCTTCTTTAATCGAGAAATTGTCAAATCGATACTGAAAAATCAATAACCCGTTGGCATTTCTATAACCGTAAACCCGAACTGAAAACTACAGCTTTTGAAAATTTCAAAGCCGATACCGTGTTCTGCAACGATGTGATTTTTTAGTACAAAAAAAAAAAAAATTGGATTAACGAAAACGAAAACGTCTACATTTACAAAATATTCTCTCCGACTTTAAAATAGATTTCGACAAGTCAAATAACTGCCCTGCAAAAGTGCACTTCAGGCCACATAATCAACTTAAAAATAATCAATTTGCCAACAAGAAAAGATAAAATCAGATAAGAAACGAAAAAGAGCTCAACCAAAAGACGTCAACAACAATCCAATTATTTTCTTAATTGTTTCAGTTCCATCAACAAATTAAAATCCCACAACGTCAAATGAATTTTAAGTACCCGCCAGAGAACGTTTTCGCACACAGAAGACCATCCAGGGAACATTAAAAAAGGACCACAAGGCAAATGGACACGCAAACACACACACACACACACACACAATAATAGGGAATTGCAGATTCAATATGGCAGAAACTGAGTCCACACACACACACACACACACACAAACACATCAACAAACATCCCGAGAGCAAAGAAAATCGCATCAAAAAGTCGAAAGAAAACAAAAAACTTTAACTGCCTGAGCGGATCAGGCAGCAAAACGATGGCCAGTCAGTCGTCCTTTTTTGTTAATTTTTTGCAAAAACGAAAGAAAACACACGGATATATAATCAGACATTTTTATTGCCACTGATGTTTTTCCTGTGGCCAGTCAAAAGGATAATCAGTCTTAAGTCTCTTTTAAAAGTTAATGTTTGTGTACACGCACCTACTGGAAATGCCAAACACGCACATTCGCACACAACAAACACGCTAATGAAAATGTTCACCTTTCAAAAAGGACCAACTGATTGCCAAACCACAAATGAGCAACCAACAATAATGGCCGGAACGAATCTGTTAAAAAAATATTGTCACAAGTGCGAGAAAAATCCATAAAGAAAACATGGGAAAAGATGTCTCGGCCAAACGGAAAATAATGCGGATTTAAAATCAACGAAAAAATTAATTCCACTTTGAATAAATATTTAATTTAAAGAAAAAAACGCTTAATGTAAAAATAATATTAATTTATCCTGGCTAAAGCGAAAGGACTCTTCTTTGGATCAGCCAAATTAAGAAAGAAAAAAAAACGCGTTGATACTTTCCGTTGCCAAAAGTGACAAATTCTAAGGAATTTCTCAGGATTTCTTTTTTTAAAATAATATTATTTTTTCCAAAATATAATTGCGGACAATTTTTGTAACTCCAACTCCGCATTAAATATTTAATATTCAATAAGAAGAAGACCTTCAGGATTTTTTAGTTTGAATTATTATTGAATGAGTTTAATTTGCAAAAGATGTCAAACTGAATAAACATTCAAATTTTCAGGAAATCAACCAAAAAGTGGTCGTCTCTTTGTGGCTTGAAAATTCCACACAAAACAGATGACGAATCGGCCAACTCTGGCAGGGGTAAAGGGGGAGGTTAAGTAGTCGTAAATGTTATCAAATCAAGGCCTCGTGAATTAAGTTAAAAGAACTTAGCCTTGTAACAAGCGGTGACTACTGACGATGAAAGTGTGGTGGCTTTCGAAAACAGCTGTTCTGCTCTGCTGTGTAACTTGAATATATAAACCGAATATTGTATTTCCCTTGTGTTTGGGAATATTTATCGTGTGTTTGTGAATTAAAAAACAGTTTCGACATGATATGCCTAAAAAAAATTTAATTTAATAACCTAAAAAAATTTCGAAAACATTTTTTATTGGATAGATGGCACTTCATGGTCCACGACAGCGATGTCACAATTATTATTCGATCGTGCAAATGATATTTAAGACAAAAGCTAATTTTAAGAAATACATTTTTATCAATCAATCCAACCATTTCAGATGTCAAGCGATTTGATAGTTCCTGCAATCGAAAACTGTTCGGGAAAATTGGCAAAGACCAACTTTTAATTTTCACGTGGTCCATAAAAAAAACCTTCACCCCTTAATAAGACTTTAAAGGCCTCTTCTTTAAAAGCGCAGCGCCCGTCAGTGTTTATAAATTTCACTGACTACCAGGCCCTTAAAAAGTGGAAAATTGGACCAAGAAAACAAATAAGACGGCGTAGCGGTTTCGAAATCGGTACTGAGCCGTTGAGCTAATTTTGATGACCTCAAAAAAGAAAAATAATTATAAAATTATTCCAATATCTCTGAATTTTCGTTCCGTATTTCTCAGTTCAAACTTTTTTGGTTTGAGTTTTCTTAAGTACATTTTTTTGCTCTTTTATTGGATCAAAGTTTTTTAAATTTGTTAATTATAAAAAAATTATATTTAAAATAAATATATTATATTTATCGCTATTGAATTTTATACGTTAATTGTGCGAAAAGTGTTTTTAATTTAAAAAGCCATGATAAATATTCCCAACATCGATTTTAACTAGTTAGTTTTCTCAGCAGAGCAAAGCAGCTGTTTTCGAAAGCCGCTACACTTTCATCATCATTTGATTTAGTATCACTTTTTGGTTGGTTTAATTGATTGCGAACTCATTTTTGATTGTGAGAAAAGTTTCGAGCCAAAACTAATTAAATGGGTGCTCAAATAGATACAACAGTGATGCCAACTAAAAGTTGTAACACTTTCCAAAAACACGCTGCATCAAGCAAAATTTTGCGGAAACATTTTTTTAGTTTTGTTTTCATCAAATTCTGATTAAATAATTTACTGCTGCAGTTCAAAAATTAAGATTATTTATTTGTTGTTATTAATTGTGTGTTTGTGAATTATCTAAATCCTGCAGTTGCAGAGATCCTGCTGGTTCTAAACCTGGTGATTCATTTTATTATATATTTATATTTTATTATTATAAAATATAATAATAAAATATATTTTTAAAATATATACAGGAGTATGCGAATATAAAATGAATCACCAGGTTTAGAACCAGCAGAATCTCTGCTTCTGGAAGGTTTGATAATTCACAAAAACACAATTAATAACAACAAATAAGTACTCATAATTATTATATTTTATTATTATATTTTATTATTAAACTTAAGACTTACTGCGACTTATTTGCTTGGAAACTGATCACTGCAACGCTGTGCAGAATAGAGGCAAATTAATATCGATCGCTGTTTCACATCCAGACTTGCTGTTTTAACAGTCCATACTCTGAAAAAAGAAAAAAAACCAAATTGATACATCATAGGTTGTAGCAACAGAACCAGCAGTTCCAATAAAATCTTTAAAAAAATACAAACGATGATTCAACTTTTAACAATCTTGAAGCATCGTGTTTGAACAACAAAGTTTTTGAGGAATTGATAGGAAATATATCACATTCAAAGTTGAGTTCGTCAGGATCAATTCTATTATAGGGTCCGCAATCTAACGTTTTCTTTTTCAACTAGTGCTTATTTCGTGAATGGTAACAGTTAGCTCATGTCTGATTCGACAGATAATTAGTTCTATCCTTCCGCTGGAGGAATATGGTGGGAAATGCGAAGCTCATTTTGATCTTGGCGGGTATGTAAACAAGCAAAATTGTCGCATTTGGGGCACAGAAAACCCGCACGCATACATTGAAAAGCCGACGCACCCAAAACGAATCACTGTTTGGTGCGGATTTTGGGCCATTTTTCTTCGAAAATGCGCAAGGAGTGGCCGTTACAGGCAATGGCGATCGTTATCGGGCCATGTTGAACGAATTTTTGTTCACAAAAATTGAAGAGGAGGATATTGGCGACTTTTTGATTCAACAGGACGGCGCTACGTGCCACACGGCCGAAGCTACACTCGATGTTTTGCGCCCTGTTTTTGAAGATCGCATTATCAGCCGCAGAGCTGATGTCGTTTGGCCACCTCGGAGCCGCGATTTGACACCGTTGGACTATTATTTGTGGGGTGCCGTCAAGGATAAGTGTTACGCCGACAAGCCAGAGCCAATTGACGCTTTAAAGGAGAATATTCGTGAAGCCACTGGTGAAATACAGCTGCACACAATCGATAATGTGCTTAAAAATTGGACCGATCGTGTAGGCTACTGCATGGCCAGCCGAGGCAGCCATTTGAATGAAATTATTTTCCATTATTAACCGGAAGGATTGTACTTTCAAATAAAAAAAGAAATTTGAGAAAATCTACTGAATATTTATAATTTATAGCATTTTCAAAAAGAAAGTTATTTGGCGGACCCTGTAGAAGGTAACGCGTAAGACAAGATAATTATTTAAAGCAGCTGTTGGGAACAAGACAAAGAAGTGCAATCGGAAAAATCAACTGAATTTTCAGAAAATCAGATGGTAAAAGACACTTCCCTGGCTTAAAAAGTGGGGAAGAGTTGCAAGAAGTTAATAACAAAAAACAAAAAAGAAAGGAAATGATCTAACAGATTTAAATGTTAAAAATATTCACGAAACACTATCCAACAAAATCAATCAAGAATTTCAAAACTGATTTTAAATTTTAAGAGAATTGAAAAAGTTAAAAAAAGGCCTTCAATTTTCAATAAATAAGTCTGCTTTATTTGAAGCTAAAAGTGAAGAAAATTACTCAAATTGTTGTGTTAGACTTTGAAATTAATTATAAATCTGGGATCAAATTGCTGGATATCAATCGCCGTCAGTTGCCCCTGGTCAAACAATTTAATTTAAAAAAAGTAGATTTCAAAACAATTAACAAGAATCGTAAACTATTTTCGAAATATGATCGAGTACGCGCAGAGATGATGCAACTTTTAGAAGGCAAAAACATCGAATAATTTCCTTCAAAACCTGTAAAAATAATGGCGTTTTCTTTTCTGGAAAACGTGTGACATTTTCTCACATATTTTCTAAAAAGTGGCAGCTTAAAAGAGTTTTAAATTAAAAATTATTTTTCTCGGACGAATATTTCATAAATTTCTAATCAATTTTTTATTTTCAAATGGCAGAGTGTTACCATTTTCAGTTAAAAAGTGTGAAAAATGTTGCACTTTTTATTTTTTAGAAAAGAAATCAACATAAAATAATTCGAAAATAAAATAGTTCGCGACTTTAGATTCAATTGTTCCAGACAAAATCGAATTGGAATCAAAATTTCCAACTTCATTCTCAAAAAAAAGTGAAATGGGTGCGGGCTTATTTCTTGATCAATTCAAAGTTGAAAGAATTTTAAATAAATTTACCAACTCCAGATAGATTTTAAATAAAAGAATTTCTTGCGAGTCTTGGGATTATAATTCTAGAGAAGCTCCATGCTGGTGTTGTCAACAATGGGAACGCATGTCAAGCAAGTGCAATAGACCATGCGAATGTGCCACATGTGAAGTGAATCATGCAGCAGGAGAACATCGATTCACTTCTTCAGAAGCTAAAAATTACTAATAATTAATACACGGATGTGTCTAGTGCGTTGCAGGAGGATTCACAGAAAATCACTTTTCCCAATTAATTAAAAAAAAACTATTAAAATGCCACACAAAAAT
The DNA here is from genome assembly GCA_963675445.1 of Linnaemya vulpina. Taxonomy (NCBI): domain Eukaryota; kingdom Metazoa; phylum Arthropoda; class Insecta; order Diptera; family Tachinidae; genus Linnaemya; species Linnaemya vulpina. Next base: position 42,390,232 of record OY776278.1, on the reverse strand, counting down.
CAGACTTCTTTTCTAGAAAACATGTAACATTTTTTCACTTATTTTCTAAAAAGTGCAAGTTTGGAAAAATTTCAAGGCGCAACATACTTTTCCTGAGGGTTGCTGGATTCATTTCTAATAAATTCCTTATTTTGAAATGGAAACATTTTGCCGTTTTCTGTTAAAAAGTGTGAAAAATGTTGCATTATTTTCTAGAAAAGAAATCGACATTAATTAACATCCGGAACACGACTTCGGATTCACTTCTTCAGCAGATAATTTACCAGTTTGCAATAATTAATTGCAACGTGGTCATCATCCCTCCGGTTATAGAAAGACTCATGTTTAAATAGTCGTTTTTAGGGAACTACTTCTTCTCTATTTTCAAACACTCAATTTCTTTAAATTTTCGACTTATGCAGAAACAATTATGAACAACATCCAGAGAAATATATTAAGAACTTATTTTTACTGGCACAAAGTTGGCAGTTATTTGCAGTTTTCCCAAGTACTGAATTTTTATTTATAAAAATATATTTTGATTTATGAAAATATAATTGAAATTAAATTCGTTAATGAAAGATTTATAACAGAAGCGAATTGTATATAAAGATTTACAAATTAAAAATTATTTTTACGGGCGATATTTGCCAGAGGTCTTCAGTCGATTTAATATATAAAAATTACGTTGGCAAATGACACGAAAATTTCTAGCGCGTCCCCGGACCTTCAGAGGATTCGCAGTTTATTTTCCCAATTTAATAAAAAAAAAACAGTTAGAAATGCCACACAAAAATCAGACTTAATTAACATCCGGAACATGACGTCGGAGGATTCAGTGAAAAGGTGACAAAAAATAAAGAACTTCTTGCAACGACAACGCGTTTTAAAAATTGTCAAAAGCATTAGAAAAGATCCAGACTCGCACTACTTCCTGTTTATTAATTTATGATCTTATTGACTTCCTTGGAATGTGTTTTTATTACAGCGTTAGAGAAGAAACTGTTGGGAAAAGAAAACAAATTTCAAAAAGTATTTTTGACCCTTTATAAGATGTGAAATTCATAACAGAAGATAAATACTTTGCTAATAATTTCAGTAAAAATTATTCCAAATCTGTTCGACAAAAGCGGAAGACCAAACAAATTGCGTTACAACAACCACATTTTTACATATAAATGATTTATTTTAATTTGGCGCTCCTGCTGCTCATTAACTGGTTCACTACATGCAGTGCCCACTGTACTTCTATTGACTGTGCATATAAACGAAACAGCTTTAAATATTTGTACACATTAAAGAAATATTTTTTTTATTTATCGATTTAATTCTTGACTAAAGATTTTTAGTTTACGTTCACACATTCATCATGTGAATTGTAAATATTTCTAAAATTTTAAAAAAGTTCTTTAAAAAACAGGGCAGGTGTCTTATCACAGAATAATGTTTTTTCCATTTACTAAAAGTCCCATTCATTAATAACTTAAGACAAATTGTGTTGCACCTCATCATTATCATTAACATCATTATCTTTATCGTCGTAATTAACGTGTCAGCAGAATAGAGATGCAACAAAAACGGAAGCAAAATTTGTCACACAACCACACACGAGTGCATGAGTCTCAAATAAAGAACTCAACACGGTGGTGAGTTTGACTTAATTCACAGAATAGGGATTTTTTTACTCATGAAAAACATGATAAAAAGAGACGGTTGTGCTTAAAATTTCTCAACCTCGTACGTATGCAGATGGGCGTGAGTTTTTGGAGCTCCGTTAACGCCCATTTTGTTAGTGTTTTAGCATATTTTGTGTGTGAGTGCGCGAGCAAGTAGTTGCATTCCTGCCTTTGAACTCAACATGGTTGATTTGCTAAAAGAGAGTTTCTGGTTTTACATGGGAAATTCGTGAAACAGAACGAGTAGATGAATGCAAAAGGTTGTTTTGAGCTGAACAACTTAACGTTATTGGTTTTTAAAGTTGTTTTGTTGTTTGACATTAAAGTAACTGAATATGCATGAGATTTTCTTTTGATTCCCCCAAACAACTTTAGCTTATTGTTGGTTTTATGAATATGTATGAGTGTGTCTAGGGGAACATGGTTTTCCAACAGGATTTTAAGCAAACCCAGGGGATTTTTTCCTTTCTTTATTTTTTTTTCCAATCACTTGTAACTCGGCAGCAATATTGTGTAGTTGTTGTGGATGTATGGAAGCCTGGCGTGCGTTAGTTTTATTGGCTTTTTTCTGGCTGCTGCCGTTTTCGTTTACTGCCACCAAAATAAATATTATTTTAAATGTTTCTTCTGTTCGTATTTTCTTTGCTTTTCTTATGCCCTTCATTTGTGCAAAAATATTATAAAAAGTAGTTTGTCACACTTGTTCTTTGCGCTGTTGGACTTTTCTCTTATATTTATTGTATGTGTTTTGGTTTGCCAGCAAACTTTGCAACGCCACATAAAAGCCAAGAGTGTGCTTTTCTATTATCAAGTAAATTAATATTTAGTTTGTGGTCTCTTCTTAAGCATGCTTGAGCGTGTATTCCGTATATGTAAACTCTTTTAGTCTTTAAAACATTTTCGTTTTATGCACCCGAATTTAGTGGTTTGTGTCTGCACTTTAAATTCTCTGTTATTTATTTATTTATTTATTTTTTCTTCTTCTCCGATATGCTTGTGGCACTTGGCGTCAGTGGGTATTTCTGCCATACGTCTGCTGTTTGTTTAACAATTTAAAGTGTAACCAATTTTAATGTAGCAAGAAAATGTCAATGTTTTTCAAAATAAATAAAGAAAAAATTTGTTGGCAAATTATAGTTGGAGATGATTTATTTGGCGTAACTAAATTATTGGGGTTTTGAGTGTGAAATCTCAAATTGATTTCGTTTTGTTAATGAATGATATAATTTATTTAATATTGGAATTGAAATTTTAAAATTTATGGGAGCTTTTCACTGGCGACGAATACCCAACACATTTCAAACGGCCTTGATGTCAATTATATCACAAGAGAATGACAGATCTCTGAATATCCGCAGTGTCAACAAAAACGGATTTATTTCTTTATAAGATTCTTGGCAAAATACTTGTACAGATTCTTTAATCCAGCACTTTCTGTCTTTATATTTAAATAAAATAAAGCGCCTGGTGAGATCTCATCGTCAATTTTTATTTGCTTGAAAGATTTATTGTTGCCATTTTTGTCCCATATTGGCATTGTTCAAATGTCCTCATCGGCATTCCAATTTCGCATGACTCGAATGGAGTCGCGCCATGACTCAATAGATCAGGCTAAGCCGGACCAATGTTATGACTTATGTTGGCTTCGAGGATCGCGACGTTTATTTCTTATTTGCATACCCCTGCGACTTCAGAAAATCCCACAAGAAAGACCATAAACGGATTCATTTCCACTTGAGATGACCATTCCCACAAATCGCTTGTGTGGAATAGCCAAGACGACATGAATAGTGTGAAATAGGACGCTCTTGGGCGAGATACTGGTACCGTTATAAACAGGTTACTCAATCAGGCTCTCACCGCTGAAGATGTTTTTTTTTTTTATAAAACAACTTCGTTAATTGCACGTGTTGCGTTATTCTATAACCGTCCATGGTTATTTAAGAAAACAGATGGAATAAATGACAGTAAATTTGATAGATGTGCGATCGACGGGTATCTTCGCTGATCAACTGTCAGAGTTCGAAAGTCCCGTTTAGAAGACTATTTTCATTTCTTATCAACTACTTTCTGACTGTTTTGAAAGACTTGTTTTTTGAATCAGAAAATAAAAGTTATTTCTTGACTGATATTTAGCGGTCGGAAAATAAAAGTTATTTTTTCACTTTTATTTTTTAATTGGAAAATAAAAGTTATTGTTTGACTTTTATTTTTCGATCGGAAAATTAAAGTTATTTGATTAACTTTTATTTTGCGGTCGAAAAATAAAAGTTAGTTTTTGTTTTTTATTTCTCGAACGGAAAATAAAAGTTATTGCTTGACTTTTCTTTAGCGATTGGAACATATATAATATTTCTTGACTTTTATTAAGCCATCGGAAAATAAAAGTTATTTTTTTTTACTTGTATTTTGCGATCAGAAAATAAAAGTTATTGTTTGAAATTTATTTCTGAACGAAAAATAAAAGTTATTTTTTTTGACTTTTATTTTTCGAACGCAAAATAAAAGTTATTTACTGACTTTTATTTTTCGATTGGAGTATATAAAAAATTTTTCTTGACTTTTATTTTGTAATCGGAAAATAAAAGTTATTGTTCGACTTTTATTTTTCGAGCGGAAAATAAAAGTTATTTCTTTGACTTTTATTTTTCGATCAGAAAATAAAAACTATTCCTCGACTTTTATTTTGCGTGCAGAAAATAAAATTTATTTCTTGACTTTCGCGATTAGAAAATAAAAGTTATTTTTGAGTTTTATTTTGCGATCGAAGAAAAGTTATTTTTTTAACTTTTATTTTCGCTGAAATTAATATTAACTCACGTAAATTCGAATGTATCGTATATATTTCATGCGAATACTCTTATAAATAATAATAAATAAATAATGTATTTTTGTATTTTAATATATTTCGGCTAAAAGAGTTTTGTTTTCTAAACAAGAAAACATTTTGATAATTAAGAAATAATTTTTATTTCTTGATGAATAAATAAAAATCCAAAAAATAACTTTTATTTTCTAAGCGAAAAACAAAACTCAGGGTTTAGTAAATAAAATGGAATTTTTAAATAAAATTTGTAGTCGTTACGGACCCCCTGATTAATTTAAATTTTTAACGTCCCGGTAGGAAAGTTAAAAAAATTTAATGTATTGGAAAGATATTGGTTTTACTCCGTTTCGAACATAAATCGAGTTCTCATCAGATCTTTTTTTCAATAAAATAAAAGTAATTTGAATTTCTTGATTATTTTTAAAATAGTGATCCCAGCAGTACTGCTCGCTCACAAACAGTCCTCCAGATAACTCCTCAAGGACCAGGTGCTTCGAATTTTAAACAAAATATTCTTAATAATTCGGTCAGCTCTTTTCAACACTCTGCCATTTACTTTTGTCACAACAACCGTATCAATGCCATGACAAAAACGGTATTCAATATGAAAATTTATATGTAAATAGAAACTATAAAAAAAAATCAACAGAAGACAAAAAAAAAAAAGATATAAAAACATTAAAATTATTTCAGAAAATATTTATTTTAAAAGCAAAACAGTAGACATTGAAAAAACAATCTGGAAAAAAGACTGTCATCCAAGTGGATTTTTTTGTTTCAATGACGTGCACACACACACACACACATACACACAAGCGATACGTGTTTACGCAAGTGTGTGTGTGTGTGTGTTGGCTGCACGTTCAACATGTTGTCTTCGTTGCTATTAAAGTATCTGGAATGTATAGAAATAAATTTATGTGCATATTGAAGTTTAATTTATGTGCAAAAATATTTCGTATTTCTTTTGGATTTGTATTCCTGGAAAAATAAAAACGAAGAGAATTTAGGAAAAGAATGAAGGAATTAGAAAAACAAGTGGATGATAGAAATCAATCGTTCGTGTTGAGACAATCGATAAAAATTGTGGGAACAGGAGCTGCTGGAAGTGATTTGATTCTGGAAAAATTCGAGCAGGATTTATTCACATCCAGGGATTTTGAAAGGAGTGAAATTTAGTGCGAGCACCAACCACTTGTCCAGTACAACATCCCGTTTAGAGAAAGAGGCCTTTTTGTGCTCTTCCCAAAAAAATGAAGTGGGTTCGTCATTCCGTGTGTAACTTCTTCGATGTTAATATGGGACCCTATAGAGTTTATATATTCTGGATTCTTAAAAAAAGCGATGTCGGTCTGTCTGTCCGTTTGTCCGTCTGTCTGTACCTGAAATCGGCTTTACCAAGCCCCCAGGAGAGCTAGAGACTTCGTTCTTGGACTGGTGGATTGGAAATGAACTGAAATAGAGTGGTATTGAAATACGGTTCCAGAGCTGGGAAGCTTACATCCATTTCTCGACGAAAAACCAACACCAAAACCCAATCATTTTTTGTTTGTTTGAATCTACTTCAAGCTTTGGAAAGCCTCAATTGTCTATTAAAACCTTAAAAATAAAAATAAAAATTCCCAGAGGTGAAAAATTAATTTTTTTTTTTTTTTTTTTTTGGCACATTCAGTATTTTGTAGTACATTTTATAACTAAAATGTTTAAAAATTTTAGGTTTTTCTTAAATAAAACCTCTTTAAATATCACGAAGAATTGCATTGATAAAAAAACAATAAAACATTTTTAAATTTCGTTTCCAGTGGTGGGAAATTGATTTTTTTTCATTCACAAAAGTAACCAAAAAAGGCAACTGCCGTTGTTTTTTTTCTAACTAAAACTATTTAATCACTTAGGAAGAACAAAATCGGTGCTTAAAAATATTTGTAACGTAAGACGTACTTTGGTGTAGGGTGTATAAGATTCGGCACAGTCAAATATAACAATTTTACTTGTTTATATTTAAACTTCCCGGTTAAGGGAAATTTTGCTGTTTTAGTCAAGAGCCGTAACAATTACGATTTTTAATATAAGCACTACCAAATAATTGTTATTATTGTTTTATTATTTTTGTTTAAATATGTTGTGTTGTTATTTAATTTTTTCCGCTCAACTAGGAAGAAGAAGTTACCTCCTGGGACAGGCAGTTAATATTTTCATTATTTCTTTAATAAATAAACCGTTTAACGAATAAATAAATAGCAACAGCAAAAAGTGAATTTATATTAATGAAATTTTATATCCGCAAGAAATAAATAACAAATAAAAAAGAATAGAAATCAAAAAAATTTAAGTCCCACAGTGGCCATATTTATTTTATATATAAAAATATTAAAGTTCTAAAATGCATATGATTTTAAAAAAATATTGTGAATAACGATCACGATATCACATGCCTGAATTATGAGAGCTTTTTTGTTCTTTAAAAGTTAATAAATAATTATTGAATTCGGTCTTTGGTTTCAGTTCATTTAAAGCGAATTTCTGTCTGGTTATTTTTCTTCAGAATATGGCCTTAAGCAGGAACGCACTTAAGCCTAGAGAAGTTCAATCGATCCTTTGGGATATGACAGATTGAAAATGGCAACTGGCATTTGGACAGTTTTAATTACTTCAACTTCAATAGAAATCAAGCATTTAAGTAATTTAAATTTAAATTTAAATAAAATAATTTTTATAAATTTTTAAAAATAATTCCCGATGAGGCTTGATTTTGACTGACTCAAAGCTGCTGGGCTGAAAATTATAAAAGAAACTGTTTTAATTTTTAAAATGTGATATCTGCAAAGTTTTGAAATTTTAAAAATGGTTTAAGTCAAAGAACATATTTTTTGTCCCATTTTTTTAAATAAAAGCGGCAACTGTTCATTGAAGGTCCTGCAGTTTTGAAGGAAATATTTTTCTTTCAAGGACGTTAACAAAAGTCATCTCAGCCCTCATGAGACCTGCTCTCTTTTTCATTTTATTTTTTATACATGTTGTGAAAACATATTTTTTTATTGCGTTTTTACTGTTAAAAGGAAAATATCCCAGTTAGCCAATGAACGCTCAATCGCCATTTTGCTTTAATTAAAAAACATTTTTGCCTGCAAAAAGCCAAATCGTTTTGTTAAGAGTTCGTTATAGTGAAAAAATTGGGCATGAGAATTAATATGAATTCCTTTTGCATATTTAAAAACCGGAATGACTCTCCTCAACAACAGCGCACGGCTGTAAATGCCAGAAGTGGTCTTCCAGTCAGTTTTAGTTGTAATAAATTTGAGAACTTGAGAACTTGAGAATTTTGTAAAAAATGCAATTTAAATTCAAAATCGTGTGCTGATGCGTATATTTTGCCGTTGGTACAATAAAATATCGCAGATCATCTGCGCCTAATGACGTTCTGTAGTGCGATTCAGTTGGTTTTATTACGACAATCGTGCCGACAAAAGAAATATAAAGAAAATTTAATGATTTTGCTATTCCGTAAGATGTTTAACGATGTTCGATAGCGGCTGAAGTTAACTGCTTTTGTTGTCTTTTTACTTATCGGCAATCGAACGACAATAGTTTTTGAGCTGTTAATTTTAACAGCAAATCCAACATAAAAACATGTAAAACTGCTGTATTGGGCTAAGCCGACTGTTATACACCCTTCACCAACGTACGTCTGGCGTTACATGTATTTTTAAGTACCAATTTTGTACTTCCTGAGTTATAAAATAGTTTTAATTAGAAAAAATGACAACGCCACTTGCCTCTGTGGTTACTTTTATAGATAAAAAAATTAATCAATTTCCCAACTCTGGAAATGAAATTCTAAATTTTAAAAATTTTTTACAATGCAAATCTTCCTGATGTATAACGCGGTTTTATTTAAGAAAAACTTTAAATTTGTAACCATTTTGGTCAGTTTCATGTACCATAAAATATTGTACTTGTCAAACCCTGGACTTGAAATTTTGCTTTTTTTTAATTTTTGATACCAAATTTGTTATTCCTAAATTAAAAAACAGTTTAAGTTAGCAAAAAAACAAAAACAACAAATTGTAGAATAAAAATGTAAGAAAATCAAAAAGGAAAAGTGATCAGTGATCAGTGAGTTCTTGTTATGACTTTAATATTTATTTTAAGCTTCTCATTTACTGTGGGAGAGTGAAAGAAATGTTGGGTAGATGTTCCCTGATGATCTCCATTAAAATACCACTTTGAATTTTTTAGTACGATTTAGGAGGAAAATATCAGCACACAATCAAAATTAAAAAAAAGCAACGTCAGTGGCCTTATTTGTCAATTTTGTGAATGAAAAAATAACAATTTCCCACCCCTGGAAATAAAATTTTAATATAATTTTTTTTACCACTGCAAGTCTTCATGATGTTTAAAGTGGTTTTATTTCAGAAAAATTTAAAATTTTTAAAAATTTTACTTGTCACATGTACTACAAAGTACTGAGTGTGCGGAAAAAATCTCAATTTCCCATCCCTGGAAACTTTCTTTTTATTATTTTAGTTTTAAATAGATAATTGAGGCTTCCCAAATCATGAAATATATTCAATTTACAAAGAAACAAGAAAATAATTGGTTTTTGGTATTAATTTTGCGTCGAGAAATGGGTGTATGCTTCCCAGCTCTGGTACCGTATTTCAATACCACTCTATTTAAGTTCATTTGCAATCCATCAGTTACAGAACGAGGTCTTTAGCTCATCTGGGGGCTTGGGAAAACCAATTTCACGTACAGACAAACGGACATCGCTCAATCGCCATCGCTATTCATAAGAATCTAGAATATATATATATATATATATATATATATATATATATACATATATATATAATTTATGGGATCGCATATTAATGTCGAAAACATTACACACGGAATGACGAACCGAATTCAGTTTTTTGTGAAGGGTATAACCAGCATTTGACTGGGTTGTTCGTTCATAGCTGGACTAGCGTTGGCAGCGACATATTAAAATAAAACTGCAGATATATTTTAATACAAGACTGATGGGTATTTCTAGGGATTTGAGTTATTTCGTTTAAGGTTAATAAGAAGTTGTTGTCTTCTATTCTTTATTCCTTTTATAGTCGTCGTATATATTTTAGAGATGCCAAAAGCCGATATATTCAGTCTAATCGTGGTTGGCGTTTTTCGCCTGTGACATATTGTCACAGACTTTTTGTCTTTAATTTATTACAAATTGTGGGAGGCAAATACGCCAAACACCATGAGGGTAATTAAAACGCTATAATTAACAAGAATTTTCGGGAATCAGGCGATCGCTACGCCAAACAGTTGAATTTATACACACATTTTGCTTTAATGGAATCGTTCAAAAAATTCCCGAATCGCCCGCCCGGCTGGAGTCGTTTTTATCTGTGAACCCAACTAAGAAATTAGCCGCGACCGCAACCATTTTATCTGTCCATAATTCAGCTGAAAAAATGTCCCAAATTCGTGTAGCAGCGAAATATAAACCAGAAGTCAGTTGACGATGTTTTTGTTTCAATCCCTACAGGGTTTTGAAAACCCGTTAGGAAAATTTCATATAAATTAATTCTCTATTTTTCCCCGTTCACTGACAGATGCTGCCTCTCATATTCCCTCGTGTGCGGTTACACTCCAAAACCAGCCCACAACAACAGACTGCGTTTTGGCATTTATTTGAGACGTTTAATCGTTTGTTGATGGAAAAAGGTTACACAAACATTTAATGTGAAGATGATATAAAAATATTTGCTTAGGAAAGAAAGAATTTGTGTGTGTGTTTCTTGTTTTCCTTTTTCGATTTTCAGTTTCTTTTGACTGCAGTGGCTGGCAGCGATAGCGTCAAGTGGGTGGGCCACTTCATTCGTTTGTGGGTCAGTCAAGAGCTCATATTTAATTTATAATTTCCCTCGATGCAAAGACATCGAATTTAAATTTTAAAGTCATACATTCTCTTAAGCTGATTTGTGGTTGGGTTCAATTTGCTATTGAATGGCAAATTGATAATATTTCGGCTTCGGATTGGAATAGAAGGATTATCCTTAATTGGGATTCATTTATTCATGCAAGTGTTGGAACGTGAACACAAACAACTTTAATATCATCATGCAGTGATATTTCTTGATGAGAATTCTCGCCAAGAATTCTTTTTATATTTGTAAACTTGGAACAGCAGCTAAGAAATCCTTTTTGATAAAATATGAATTGTTGTTCTTTGTCGGGACAGCGCTGATGATGACAATGCAAAAAGGGATGTCATTTGCGAAAAATATTGTAGGTGGAGCTGCTTTTGTTTTTAATATGCAAGAAACCAAACCCGATTTTCTGAGCGTAAGTTGAGAGCTTAACTGCATTCGTAAGATATTGTGAGCAATTCAAGTTGGCTGAAGCAGTTAGACACAAGCCTACCATGAATAGAATCCCGAGATCGACTCCGCTCTCCATTATGAACATGATGTCGTCTTATAAATATTGTTCTTGATATAAAAAAAGAACAATTTATTTGTCATCCCACACATCAGAGTAGAACAGCGCTGTTTTCGAAAACCCCTACTTGTTTCAATATATACAAGAGCTCGAAAAACAGCCCATTTCCTCTTTTAATATGGACTTGATTTTTAAAACTGAGAACACAAATTAAAGCTTAAGGTCTCACCTATTTAACAAATAAAAAATCTTTGAAAAATACCCATCCATCCCAGAGTTACAGATTTTTTATACCAAAATTACCAAGATTTTACACAGTGCAACGCCGTGACTATCCTGCATTGCATGAGTCACGCATAGCTTAAATGCGAATTACACGTGACTGACTGGCATTTAAAAATAAAGATGATCCAGTGCCATCATATTTCCCATAAAGCGTGATTCAGGTACAGGTCACGTGTGACCTACGCGTGACGGGGTAACAAATAATCTTTAAGCCACATGCTTTTTTTAGTGCTCATCATGCCTGTTGCAAATATATTTTTTCGTAACTCGTGTTGAAAGTTCTTCTTGCTGAAGCGTGAGCGTGAGTAAATAGAAAAATCATGTTTGTTCATGTTCATGTTTTTATAGAAGTTAAGCATCCATCTCACGCTTCCAGGGTATAACTCCGAGCTTTTGTTTGTATTCGCAGCATGTCCGAAGAGTTACAATGAAGTCTGTATCATCATCCACTGTATTCCCCCTCCCTTCTGACAGCCCAAGGCTTGATGACTATGAACGCACGACTATGATCGGATACTTTTATGAAACTTAAGAGTAAAAGTTATGACGGTTGCAAATATGTTTTTGCGCAACTCGTATCTTCTCTTGGAGACAATTCCGCTGAAGCGTGAGTGAATAGAGAAATCATGTTTGTTCATGTTTGTATGGAAGTTAAGCATCCATCTCACGCTTCCAAGGTATAACTCTGACCTTATGTTTGTATTCGCAGCATGTTCCAAGAGCTACGATCAAGTCCGTATCATCTTCCACTCTACGTCCCCTTCCTCTTACCAGCCCAAAGCTTGATGAGTGTGAATCACGTTCCTTTACTTGAACACACGACTGGAGATCGGATGTTTTTGTGAAACTAAAGAGGAAAATTTATGCTGCCTTAAAAGCATCAAAATAAGTCCAAAAACAAATCCAGAATATCAAAAGCTGCATCGCTGTCTGTTTGATAAAACTGAATGCATTTTAAATTTTCCGTTGTTGCAGTCAATGAAATATTTCAATTACCTCAACTCAACCATGAATTAAACAACATCAAATTAAACCGATTAGAAATCATAATCTATATTTTTGCAATAAAACAGCTGCTAATTAAATTCATTGAAATGCTGCTTCTGCTGCTGCCGCTGCTGCGAAAATAAAATGCAAAATAAATTTAAGAAAAAAAAAATATTTCAATCCCACTGGCAGAACATTTAAAAGCCAAACAGCCCGGCAGTCCTCCAGTCTATCTCTTTCACACCCATCCAATTTAAATCATTTAACGGCAGTTGTTGCTGCCGACTACCGACTGCCGACTGCAGCAGAGTTAGAGGCAGCATGGAAAACCTGTACAAATTTAAATTGACAAAAACAATAAATCCCAATCCCAAAAGCCAAAAACACATACAAACTTGTCGATCTGCCTGTCGGTGCGTTTCTTTCGTTCTCCTGATTTCGATACCGAAAATCCAAAATGTGACCAAAAAGTCTAACAACAACAACGAAGAGATAAATAGTAGCCACAAACTAGTTGAAAAGGGGTAAATGCAAACAGAAATCAGAGGGTCAGAAAATATAACGAAATTATGAAATTTACACAGACACAGAGTTGCCACATAAATGAAATAATTAAAGACTAGACGGGTTTGCCACTTGGGGAATTTTTTGTTTGTTTTTTGGGTTAAAAATAAAAGTTTCTTATTTATGAGAATAATAAATTTTGACAATGAAAAAACGTTCGGTTGTTCGTATTTTTCTCAACTTCTTTATTGGAAAGTGGGTAGAAGCGGAAAACTTTATTAAACCCTATTGTTTTCTGAGACGTTCCTTCTTGATGATGTGCTGTAGCCCCAGTGAAACGATTGTACGAATTAATCAAAACTCTTTGACAATCTATTTAATTTCCTTATTATGCCCTTTACCAAGAACAATTTGTCATTCCTGGTGTGATTTGCACTATTTTAATATGTGACCGCATAAAATATTATTGTGAAAGAAATCATCGGGCGCTCGGTATGACATAAATAGGGCACAAAACGCTCACATTCTTTTTCCCCACAAAAAAAATACTTGTTTGATTCATTATTTTTTTAAGCTGATTCTAGAATTGATTTATAACATTTTAGTTCGATTTTCTTAAAAATCTTGTTTTTTTATTTCAATTTATAATTAATTTTTTAGTTTGATAAAATTTGAAACCGTATAAAACTGCTTAGACATCAAGAGAAGACAGGAACTACATCAACGGCCTTGTACAAGTACCATGTGACGTATGAGTGGTACTATTAATAATATTAAGCCTTGAAGCACCGCACAAAGAAGAGCATATAAAAGAAGTTAATAACCAAAAACTTGTATTAATTATTTTTTTCAATCAACTCACTATTTTATTTATTAAAAATATTTCAAAGAATTAAGTCGGAGAAGTATTTCAAAAATAAAATAAAAAACCTCCACAGTTTGTCTTTATTTATTTATATGGCATCACTGAAATAAGCAAACTGGCAACTCTGGTCTGCGGCAAAATTTAAATAGTTAAACAAAATAAAACAACAAAAATACACGCACGTATGGCCAATGAAAACAGAGGTGGTCATCGCTTCATTAGGTGCCACATTAATTTGCCCTAGAAAGCGACCAACTAAGTAACTCCAAAGTCAGCAACAATGGCAACAACAACAACAACAATACTTAGTATATGTAAACATAAATAAAGCCAGAGCCAGAGAAGGGGAGCTTCTTACAATGCAGTCACCATCAGGTAAGTGAATCTAAAACGAAAAAAAATAATAATAAAAGCCCCACATTATTTGTGCTCTGCTGGCATTAACTTGAATGTTTGCCTACTTGTGAAGTTATGCTGTTGTTATTGTTGTTTCTAACTACCCAAATGCATCCAAAAGAAAAACACACGCATACACACACACACACACACACACACATCCACGAATCTAACTATTTACTTGGCAAACAAAGTAAAGAGAAAGGCGGGAATTACGTTGTATGTACAATTCAAACCAGAAAAAAGCACCATTTAAATTTAGAAGAACGTGAAGAAGACCAAGAAAATCATGAATGGCGTCCATATCCAAACGTATTTGTTGTACGTGTAGGAAGTACTAAATGCACGCAACACCTTAATTAATATTCGTTATGGGTTGTGTGTTGGTTGCTGTACACACTCTACAGAAATATATGACCATTCAGGGAGTAAAATAACAAATACTCGCTCTCTCGTTCTTGCTCTAACGGGCAATGCAAATAGAGCAAAATTCACTCACGTTTTTAACTAGACTAAACTAATCCGGTGAGTTGTTTTTGTATGGTGGTGAAATTGTGCTAAGAAAACAACAACATTGAACAGTACAATTTCCAACACTTACACACACGCATACACGCAGCCCGTCAAGAGCGGCAACACTATATCCCTTACGGTGAGTGTTGTAAGCATGTGTTGGTAACTCAGACTCGGTTGCGTATTTTTGTTGGCAGTCGTGTGTTTTGTTTTTGCTTTTCTTTATGGATTTATTTCATTACAAAAGTGCGGGTGCTTGTAGAGATTTTCATGTATCCGTACTGACTCATGGCGAATGTTGTTTCAGTCACAGATTCAGTATCTGACGTGTTACTTGCTCGAACGCATCGTTCTACAAATAAAAACACAAACAACGAAAATACAAAAAAAAATTATCATAATAATAATGCCAGCAAAAGAAACTAAACGTGTTTTCTTTATTTAACTTAAAAAAATTATAACAACAATATAAATAAAACAACAAATAAATATTTTAATAAACTTGAAGTATTCCCCCGTTAGCATAGACTTTAAAATAATACAAGAAAATATTTTATTCAGTCTTAAGCAAATATTATGGGAATTTTGAAAACAAAATAAATATGCAACGAAAATAAGTTGAAAAATGTGGTAGAGTTCGAAATTCCGTAAGAAAAACAAACGGAAGTATTTAACAGATAATGATTGTTTAATTGGAAAAAGAAAAAAGAAATATTTTTAATAAATTAATGACCAACAAAATATAAAAAAATATTAACAAAATAAATCAACAAGCAGCGGCCCACTATGCACACGTTATTCACCGATCAAAATACATTTTCGCGACACTATGCACAAACCGCCGGCTACCCGACTTCCGCAGCCACGGCAGCCGGTGCCATGACCACAGCCTCGGCAGCCGCTGCCGCTCACTATGCCTACGATCAGTATTCCCGTTACTCTTATCCAGCCTCCGCCTACGGCTTGGGAGCTCCTCATCAGAACAAGGAAATTGTGAAGCCGCCCTACTCCTACATCGCGCTCATTGCCATGGCCATACAAAACTCCAGCGACAAAAAGGTCACGCTGAATGGCATCTATCAGTACATCATGGAGCGCTTTCCCTACTATCGCGACAATAAGCAGGGCTGGCAAAACTCCATACGCCACAATTTAAGTCTGAACGAGTGCTTTGTAAAGGTGGCCCGTGATGACAAAAAGCCGGGCAAAGGCTCCTATTGGACCCTGGACCCCGACTCGTACAACATGTTCGACAATGGCTCCTTTCTACGCAGACGTCGCCGCTTTAAGAAAAAGGATGTCATGCGTGAAAAGGAGGAGGCCATGAAACGTCAGGCCATGATGAATGAGAAACTGGCTGAAATGAAACCGTTAAAGTTAATGACAGCCAACGGCAGCATCATAGACGCCAAGCACATGGCCCATGCACACCACTTTAAGAAGGAGCCCTTGACTATGGACTTGGGCTGTTTGAGCGGTAAAGATTCTATGGCAGCTGGTCTGAGTACGGCCGCCATGCTAAACTCCTGCCATGACAGTTTAGCCCAAATGAATCATTTGACAGCCGGTGCGGTAGATCATCCCGGCTTCACCGTGGACTCCCTCATGAATGTGTACAATCCCCGACTGCATCACACCGCTTATCCTTATCATCACGCTTTAAATGAAGAAAATCTCAGTGTGGCAGCCTCAACACAAATGCATGTACATCATGCGGCGGCCGCTCATCATGCCCAGCAACTGAGACATCATCACCACCATCATGTACCAGGTCATGGTCATCCTCTAACACCGGGAACAGCCAGCCATAATGGCATTCAATTGGGTGGCATAAGTTCGGGCACAACGAATACCACATCCTCGGGAAACTCACCTACAGCCCTGACCACACCTCATGGACCGTCCCATGGTGGCTGGTACACACCGGAGACCCCACCCTCTGAACCCATAAACAACTCCATCAATTCAAATACTCCCACCAACATTAACAACAACAACAACAACCATCATAACAATAACAATAATAACAACAACAATAATAATAACAATCATGCAGTCGTCACCAGCAGTCCCTCGTCGATAGTGGCTGGACACACTTCGCTGGGCTTTAGAGACATGATTTTCGAACAGAATCAATCTTGTCAAATGGACACCGGCAGTCCCACGGGCAGCATACAATCGGCCAGTCCACCAGCACCACCGCCATCATCTGCGGTGGCAACAAACGCCGCAGCCGCTGCCCTCATTAACTCACATCATCACCACCATCATCATCATCATTTAAGCGGGAACTTGAGCAACTTGGGCAACCTCAGCAATTTGTCACACTACAGATCTCATCACCATGTCGGTCACTATCAAGACTACGGCCTCAAATATGGAGTCTAAACAGATTTCAATGTGATCGTCAAGCACGTGTAAATATTATCGAACGTCAAATAACTAGAGAATCAACAATAAATAGTGTAAATAAGTTGTAACCTAGTAAGCATTTATAAAACTCTTATGAATAGTTCAATCACGCATACCAAAAGAATGAAAAAGCAAAAACAAAAGAGAAAAAAAAACAGAAAACAAAAAGTATCGCTTGAAATTCCCCTCTTTCAAATTTCAGTCAGTCAAAGCAAATTTGGCAGATAAACAGAAAATGTATGTAAATAAAAACCACAATTAAATGTAATTAATTTAAGTAGTTTAACATTATTTCGTTGTTTAATTAGTATTAATAATAATTTTATTTTTTATTTCCCTGTCTGCTAAATCAATGTTTTTTATTTATTTTTCTATTTTTATTTTTTACGATTAATTTAACCAGAAGCCTGACAAACTGAAAATATTCATAATAAAAGAATTTATTAAAAATATAGCAAAATTTTGTTGCCTGATTTGTTGGTCAGTAAATGTTGGATGGCGCTTCGGGATGCAGGACAAATCCTGATTTGTTTTGCAAGAGGAATTAAACAGGTTGGAGGGAAAAGTATGCGGTTTTGATCAACCGCTTTCTTTTAAATAAGTTTCCTTTTTTAAAGTTCTTTATATAGTTATTATTAATTAATGTCCCACTGTGCATGACAACATACTTAAACCGGAATATCAATCGTTAAGATCTGAACAAATTGCGCAGCGTTCGATATCGTTTGAAAATTTTATAATTGAAATACAAATTTCGATCGGAGACTTAAGTTGAAAGCTACGAGGTTACAAATAATTCTTCTTTCTGTTTTAAATTGAACTTTTTTTTTTATTAAAAGTGGAGTATTTATTAATATCATGATATTAATAGAACTGACCAGTACCGATTTCTGGGCCGCTACGGCATGTCATCAGCGTTCTTTGTTCAATTTTCCCACTGTTCACGGCATTAATAGTTTAACAAAAATAGATATTTAACGAAATAGAATATGAGAATTTAATATTTTTACATTAATTTTTCAATTTACCACGAAATTACCCAGCCCTGCTGACTATTATTTCAAATATTCCATATTCAGTTCAATAAACCATTTTAATATCTCAAGTATCAGAGGAATTATTTATTTGTTTAGTTTGTGTTTGCGTTTAATATTTCGTTCTTTTAGAAATCAAATAAGAAACAGAAAACATGTACAAACACTACGTATCGTTGGTTGTATGTAGAAAGGCCTTAACTGCTATTTTTCTATGTATTTCACACAAATACATGTTGTAAAATAAATTTTTACCTCAACGTCTTCAAAAATAGCGACTAGTTATGATCCTTCCACAAAAAAAAAAAAAACAAGTAAAAGTGCTGTGCCTAATCTGATACACCCTTCACCAACGTACGTCTGGCGTTACATGTATTTTTAAGTACCGATTTTGTTCTTCCTGAGTTATAAAATAGTTTTAGTTAGAAAAAAAGAACAACGTTAGTTGCATTTTTGGTTACTTTTATGAATGAAAAAAAAAAAAGAATCGATTTCCCACCTCTATAAACGATATTTTATTTTTTTAATATTTTTTCCCCAATACAAATCTTCATGATGTATAAAGCGGATTTATTTAAGAAAAATTAAACATTTTTAACCATTTTGGTCTCTTTCATGTACTACAATATATTGTATGTACAAGAAAACCTTCAATTTCCCAACCCTGAAAGTGAAATTTAAATTTTTGTTGTTTTTATTAACAATACAACTCTTCATGTGGTATATATTAGTTTTATTTACGCAAAACTTTAAATTTTCAACAATTTTGGTCACTTTCATGTACCACAAAATATTGTACTTGTCCAACCCTGGATTCGAAATTTTGATTTTTTTTTTAAATTTTTGATACCAAATTTGTTCTTCCTAAATTATAAAATAGTTTTAGTTGGAAAAAAAGAAAAAAAAAACAACATCAGAAACCTTTTTAGTTACGTTTATGTAGTTAAAAAAAATTTATTTCCCAGCCCTGGATGTATAAAGCGGTTTTATTTAAGAAAAACTTTAAATTCTTAAACATTTTAGTTGTCACATGTACTACAAAACACCGAATGTGCCAAAAGAATGTTTAATTTCCCATCCCTGTAAACAATTTTTTATTTTTTAGTTTTTAATAGACAATTGAGGCTTCCCAAAGCATGAAATGGATTCAATTTATAAACAAACAAACAAATAATTGGTTTTTGGTATTAATTTTGCGTCGGGAAAAAGGTGTAAGCCTCCCAGCTCTGGAGCCGTACTTCAATACCACTCTATTTAAGTTCGCTTCCAATCCATCAGTCCAAGAAGGAAGTCTCGGGCTCTTCTGGAGGCTGGGGAAAGCCGATTTCACGTACAGACAGACGGAAATCGCTCAATCGCTATTCATAAGAATCCAGAATATATATATTCTTTATGGGGCCCCATAATAATATCGAAGAAATTACACACGGAATGACAAACCCATAGAAACCCTTTCAGTTTTTGGTGAGGGGTATAAAAATGTCCCAGTTCCTTTGAAAAAAAAAAAACTTCGGCCATTGAGATCATTGAAATCACAAGGAGAGCCAAGTTCATGATTAACCATTTCATTTATAGAAGAAACTTCAAACTTGGCAGTACTTTTTGTGCTCTGCAAAATATGTTTGAGCAACCCTGCTTTTATCATCCGAAAAATTTGATATCTATTTAACGTGTCGCAGCGCGTGATTCGGAAACTTCGTTTGATTGTTCTGCGTAAAATACTTGTAGTCCAGGTTCACACGAAGAAGTTTTTACTGCTCAAATTCTTTTTCACTCTCCTTGGAAGCCGAATGAATGTTCACTTGAAGAAAACAGCTTCAAGGAGTTTTCGAAAATAATCCGAAAAATAGGACATGAAGATATATAAGCAAACGGCAACACCGAACCTAACAAGACTATAAGAGAAAAAATAAGGGAAGGTCAACGTACACAGTAGAACAGAACAGCTGTTTTCGAAGGCCACTGCACTTTCAGCAACAGCAGTCATGTGCACTTGTATTTATCACCACTTTGTTAGTTGGCCTGGTTGAATGTGATAACCGTTTCTATTTGTAAAAATTTCATTTTGAAAAAGCATACGAGAAGAGTATCAAGCGGATGGGTGGCGTTTTTCCAAAAATTATCCTGTAAAATTATATTAAAATTTTGTTCGTTGGTATACGTTTTATATAGAACGAAAGAGAGCCTCTGATTAAATTTCCTCCAAATCAAAATGAGTCTATTTAAAACGGATTTACTCGTATATGAATTAAAATACGACAAGCGAGATGAATACTCGTCTTCGATTTACAGAATAGGGCCATTGAATAAAATCATTTAGAACTTGAAGAAAAAGTATGAAAACATAATTATTCGCCCGCATTATGAATAACGACGTCGACGTCACATCAACATGGCGCTTTTATAGTCTTTGTCGGCAGAAATTGACTCTTGGTCACATGTTCAATTAATATTATATGGCTTAGAGAATACCAAAAGGCTATTAATAATAATTAATAAATCTGGACAATTAAATGACAAATAAGTGAAAATTTTTCGCTGTCATGTTGATGTGACGTCGACGTCGGCATTTATAATATGGGCGATTAGTAGAAATGCTTTGCGAAATGAATTAACGAAATGTCGGTGCGCAGATGCCAACAGTTTGAGTGGGCCATATGAAGGCGATGTTATTAGCCCGTATTTTTATTCCGAAGTAGAGTGGAAGCTTCCCCACAAGAATCGTACATCTGTTCAATCATCTGAGATTATCAATCATCGAAATTAGCTGTTGCCCGTGACAAAAAAAAACCTCTCGAAAGGGAGCAAATGATCGCTGCAGAAATTGTTGCCAACGAGGTTTGAGGTTCAGTCACTCAGAGCTGCTTTACGATCGATTGAGAAAATAAATCAATAGAAAATTGTTTTGTAGCCAATTTAATTACATTGAATTGCTCGTTTCGTTTGTTTTAATAGACAAAAAATATTGTTGACTCAAGTAAGCGATCGCACTTGACTAAATATTTACTTTTTGTCATAAAATTGTTCAATAAAACTTGTGGCGTTTTGCCTCCAAGTGATTCGGTAACATTTTCAAATGATCAGAAGAATTTTAAAAAGTGAAATTGTTTGTTTCGGATCTATTTTTATGCAGATATAGAACTTGGGAATGGAATAAACTAGAGATAAACTTATTCAATTGACAAGGAATTTGTTTTATTCGATAGATAATCTTCTGGCATTATAGTTGGAATATGACTTTTGGCATATGACCCCCATGACTGGCTAAGGCGTAGTCCAATCTGGAGGTCGAACTTTCGATGATATTTTCCAGTATGTATGGCAGCAATAACACGGCGACTGTTGTGTTCCTAGTGGTCAATCGTTTCGGGCTTATCGGCGTAGACTAATGACTTCTGAAATCCCCACAGAAAATAGTCTATCGGCATTAACATTCACGATCTTAGACGTCAGTTCACGGTTCAGAAACATGGAATTATGCGGTTACCAAACTTTGCCTTCAATAAATCAACTGTGCCACGATCTTTCTGACATGTTGGGCCGTCTTGTTGAAACCACATCTTCTGCACTTCATGATGATTCAATTGATGAACGAAAAAGCCGGTAATCACAGCTCTATAGCGATCGCCACAACCTGCAGCGTTCTGATCGGCATCGTTTTCAAATAAGTACAGCCCGATGATTCCTTTAACCCATCAATCACACCAAACGGTCAGTTTTTCTGGACAAAATAAATTTGCACAGTTTGGAATCACATAAATCGCTTGACAGTGATGCCAACTTAAAGTTTTATAACTCTACAGAAGCACCCTTCAGGACTTACAAATAAAATTAATTAAAAAACTAATAACACAATTTATTAATTGAATTCATGCGAGATAAATTGAGCTCAATTAAGACTTTAATTGTTTTAATAACGTTGCGTATAACGCAAAAGAAAGTTTTTTTTAAATCATAAAACACGTAAATATTTTCAAGAACATCAAAAGACTTTTGAAATTATAGTTGATTGAATGGCCAAGACAATATGCAGGGTTAAAATATGACCGTTTGGCGGCAGCTACAATTTTTAATTAAAAATAAAAAAGGGAATATAAATAAAATAAGAAATAGCCAACATCGATTTGAAAGAGCTCGTAAATAATTTCATAAAATTAAGAAAAACAATTAATTATATTGAAGAGGTGTCACGAGTAAATCAAGAACTGGCGGGTGGGCGTAGCAGGGATCATAAATTTTGCATGAAGATTTAATTTCCAAAAATCCATATTTTGTTATAAAAATAATTAAGAACGAAGACAAACTGATTTGGATGTTAATATATTTTATTTTCTTCTAAAACCTCAACGAAGAAGAGAACAAAAAGAGTATTAAAATCTTAAATATTTGCATTTCAATTACGATTCGCAGTCGTTGAAATTAAGCTGGAAAAATAGATCACGTTTCCAATTTGCTTTCCTTTTGTTGTGGTGGCTTTTCTTTTATTTGTCCTTAAAATTAAGCCGTGCGCTGCGGCATGTGTTATCGCACAACCCAACCATCCATCCGTCCATCCATTCACTCGTTCATATATTCTTCGTCACTTTTATGCATCAGCACTCATGTTGGCTGGCGGCAAAATACTTTCGAATTTCACTTGGCCTGAGTTCATGCAAGTGGGTTGTTTGACTTCTCTTACCTCTGCACCACTTTTTTTTTAGCCACAAACAGCCACAATAAGAGATAAGCAAACGGCAAACAATTTGTCCAAGAGATAATGCAAACGAAATCATAAAACGGTTTTATTTATGAAAATTATGGTGAAACATTTTAAATCTCATATCGGCCACTGCAACACAATCACACACATGCCACATTTAATAAATATTGAAGGTCTGCCATTTCAACTACGGACAGATAAAAACGTCGTTTGATTGCACTCGAATTCGATTAAGAGAAAATGAAAATTAACAGAAACTCTGTGCCGTTTATGCAAGAATTTCAATAAATTTAAATTGAAATTATTTCGGAAGTAGTTGGCACAGCCGACGGTGCCAACTTCAATCCCGCAGTCAGCCACTAAAATGCGATCAAGTTGGTTGCGTTAATTGTCGGCCTATTTCAATGGCCAAGGCATGACAGTAGTCGCTAAACATTATCGACGGCGCTTGACTCCTTCATGTATTATAGAGCGCATAAAAGCCGAATCTGTTGGACGTTATAAGTCGCCCTTTTTTCACTGACATTGACGTGCTGGCGAAAGGGTTTGATGTGAAACGTATTTCGCTGACGGATGTTAAATTTTTTTGTTCTCTATTTTATTTATTTAACTTAAATTTAAATATTTTATTTCATATTATTTTATATTATACAATAAAATAATTAAATATATATTTTTCAGTCACTTATGACGCAAACATCAGTCAGGATGATGCAAGAAACATGTTGATCTTGAGATACGTTACAAGTTGGAAAATGTTTGTACATCGCGTTGACTCAGTCGCAAAGGAAAATGCGAAAATGATTTTAAGAAATCATGAATTTTTAAATTGTATGTTAATGTCGTTACTGAAGTCAAAATTCAGTAGCTTTTTCGTCGTTCTCCATCCGTCCTGATGAACTGAGTGTCAGTTTATAATATAAAAAAATTTAGAAAAGTTGTTCGAAGTGTTTTTAATTCAGGAAAATATGGCAAATATTCCAAAGCACACCGGCAAAAACGTTGAAATGCACTTAAAAAAATTTTAAGCAAAATGAAGTTTGAAGAAAACCTGGAACCAAAAGCCCACAAAATATAGGACATGAAGAAAAATAATAAAACGGCAACATAGACACTTAATAGAAGCGTGTTACCATCGCTTTGGCACAGTCCTCGTATAATTTTTTATAATAAAATTCTTGCAAATAGAAACTTTTAACACATTCAACGGAGCCACACAACAATTTATAATAAAATGGCAACATGATAAGTACTGATGATGCAAGTGCAGAGGCTTTCGAAAACAGCTGTTCTGCTCTGCTGTGTAAGTTCGATATATGAAACTGATGCAGACTTTTTCTTGTGCTTTGGAATATTTATCATGTCTTTCTTTTCAATTTATTAAAGTTTTATATCGTTTATTATCAATTTATTAAATAATAATTTGGAACAAACTGGCGTCCATTTTGTAAGCTGTGATGTGATTTATATTGAATTTGGTTTTTCAGCAGGAGTAAACTGATACCTGAACAGTGTTGCCAAGTTGTGTCTGTTTATTTTAAAAATCATGGTTCTGTTCGAAATACGTATCATGAGAGTTTTGTTTAGCGATGAAGACGACTTTTGATTGAAATCATGGATACGCCAAAAAGTAAAACTGCCGTATTTGGACTGATCACAGTCGTCAAGTGTAAGTTGAGACATCGTTACATAAAGGGTGTTTGTTATAGAGTGATACAAGTTTAAATCATAATAAATCATGATAATATTTTTCTGATATCAATGAAACGGTCTTTATTGGATAAAGACCACGGCTGGCGCGTACAAGGCGCAATTTGGAACACCAATTTTCCCAAACAGTAACATTCTGACCATCATCGTTTTTGAAGACATAATGGGCCAATGACTCCGCCACCCCATAAAGCGCATCAACAGTAATTTTCTGTAGATGTGATGATGTTTCGACAAAAGCTTGAGGATTCTCCCCACTCCAAATACGACAGTTCTGTTTATTTACGTACCCATTCAACCAAAAATGGGCTTCAACGGAAAATCAGATTTTGAATGGATGAAGTGCACGATAATTTTGACGAACAGAACCATTATTTTGATTAAAAATATCCACAATTTGCAAGCGTTGCTCTCGTGTAAGTGGATCCATAATAACATGTCAAAGTAAAATAAACAAAAAGCAACGATCAGCTGTTAAATGGGTGGTCAAATAAAGCAGTGATGCCAACTCAAAGTTGTATCACTCTATAAGAAACATCCTATATAAAAAGCTCTCTTTTAGGTGTGATTTATGGGCTGGTGGTATCAGCGGTCCGTACTTCTTTGAAAACGATGCTTGTCACACGGTTGCAGTCAAGGCTGATCGCTATACAGGCGAGATTACTGACTTTTTCGGTAATCAATTGAATCATCATGATGTGCAGCAACTGTTGTTACAACAATACGGCGCAACATGACATACAGCTTTTGCGTCGTCATTTACATCGAAGCGTAGAACGCCCGATCCCATTTTAATTTAGAACAAAAAGTGCTGGTCCATCAAGACAATGCAGAGTCCATAAACTGGGCTACAAATTGTTAGACCATCGACCATTTTCACTAGATTGAGCCCTCTGCGAAAACTTTCTTTTTCTCTACACCTGTAGAAGTGCCTGCGTGATTAAAGTTGGGGTGGTGGAAAGAAGAGGTCGTCACTAAAAGCAACGCTTGGTTGCCTTAGGCCTTAAGAAAGCCTATTATTTAGAAAGACAAATTGGAAAAACGCTGGACTAAAACAAAATTTTTTAAAGAATGAAAAAATGTATTTGCCAAAAAAATATCTGGTTCAAATAGTGACGGAGCTATTAAACAGACCTCGCATAATAACACTAAAAAATTCAATTCACAATAAGACTACTTTGAATTACATTCGATAGAGATTCCTATATATTCCCTCTTATTCTGTAATTATTTGTAACTGTCACGTCAATACAACATGACAAATAACAGGCTCCCGGTATTCTTTATCTTCCGCAATTGGCTGTACTGTTGCCAGTTAGAAATAGAATAACCAAATTCGGCCAGCAGTTGGCAGTTGTTGTCCACAAGGAGCATTTAAGTGTTTTATTCTGGTTGTCGTCTGCAGGTGACGTGAAGAAAAAGTTGCAGAATAAGGGAGATGAAACTTATCTAATTAACTGCCTAAAATGTTTTATTTTTTGATTTTATTGAAATTAATTCTCTTGTCTATCATTCATTTTCAAATTGTGTATGTTCATCCAAATGTGCGCTTATGGACGGCCAGTTGCAACAGCTAAAATAACAATAACAACAATAAATAATATTATCTAAATGCAGGCTAAACAACAACTCACAAACGATCGAAAGGAGGCCAAGAATATGTCGCGAAAATACAAAAACAATTTAATGCACCCATTGAAATTCACTTCGTGTGGAAAATGGAAAAGGATAAATTTGTACGTGTGCGTGTGAATGCACTGATGAGGGCGTACTGCGCTTGAACAGGGCCCACAAAAGGCCTCTTCATTATTTATTATTTTTCATATTTTAAAATTAAATATTTTTATTAATTGCCCTGGAGCCAGCACGGGCTCTTTTGAAAGAATACACACTGCCTTGGCCTGAAGCATAAAGGCCCACATTCACCGTCAGTTAATTCCTTTCCGGATATCCGCAGCTCTCCTACTGGTGCAACTTTTGGCTTAACAGCGCGTTTTCAAGGTTAATAATCAAGACTTGCAAAATTTCATTAACTATTTCTATAATTTTGACAAGGAAACCACTTGACTATTTTTGGGTGTTAAATAAACGAAAATGGGAATAACTTGTAAAACAAAACTGCGAACTCTGCATGTACGTAACATTCCAGCAGAATTTTAAATATTTAAGTGAAGTGTGTTTGTGTGTGTTTTGAATTTTCTGCTTTAAATGCATTTTAAAAAAGGAGAAGGAGAGACATGATGGCACCAGATTTGCTTCCTTCTATTTTAAAATATTTAAGGACTTTTTTATTCAATTGCTTTACTTGTGCCTTTTCTTACTCTCGGGTAAAATATTGTTGTTGTTGCATTCAAAATGTAATTTTTTTATTGATAAAATATGCGGTGGCCTTTTTTACAGTTTGGACAACCAACCACGGGTGGTGTCTGTGATTTTGAAATGTTTCAGGGCTGTTTTCTAGATTCAATAAATTTAAAGAGTTCATAAACTTTTTAAATTGTTGGGCATAACAAAACAATTAGCAGAGTTCATTATGCTTTCAAAAAGGCCTCATAATATTTTTTATAATATTTTCAAGCTTTTCAATTCACACCGAGAGGATGTGAATGATGTTGTTCGTCCTGGAAGCCCCAGCACCCCAACAATCTATGAAAATGTTAAGAAATTACACACGAATTGTAACGGAAAATCGTCAAATCGCTATTGAGAATGAACATTTTTCGATTATTTAGCACATAAAGCATGTAGATGCGAGGCTCGTTCCGGAATCGCTTAATTCTTACCAAAACAAGCAACAGTTTTTTTTACAAAAACAACTCAATAGTCATGCTTTAGCCACAATATTCAGCAGATTTGCCCGCATGTTCCCAGAGATTGAAGGGACTCAAGAAAATACGGCGTTCTGTGCCGAGAGAGGAAACAAAAACTTAAAAAAACTCAAGTAAATGGCAGAAGTGCTCAGAGGACTGGCACAATTTTCTTATATCTGAAGAGGATTCATCGGAAGGGAGACAAAACGCTGCCACAATTTTATTAAATCTAGAAAAGATTCATCGGGAGGAAGATAAATAGAAATGGATGAATAAATAATTTTTTTTTTTTGGGAGAGAAATAAAAATTTATCATAATTTTTCAACAGACCTCGTACATGATATTCATTCTTAAAGTTATCTCTTAACGTTCTCCAATTTTCAATAAAAAAATAAAAAAAAACTTCAAGTGAAAACGTCAAGCATTCACGTTTGGAATTCAACCAAAGAAATCTCTTTCGAGAACACGAAAAATGTTGTTCAAATTAATAGGCTGGTGCTTGAAAAAGACACTAAATAATCTGAGAATAAAAGAAGGAATCGATTTCGAATCGGAAAAACTTCGAAAACCGCTACACTTTCTTATCAAAAGTCATGAGTGTTTTATTTTTACCCCGTGTTTGGTGGAGTAGGTCGATGTAAAATTAATTTTTAATTATGAACATTTTTATGAGGAAATTGTATACGAGAAGTGCTTCACTAATAAACTGATGAAGAGAGTCGGGATCAAATCCCCGTGGTGACGCTGGTTATTTCTTTCACGTCATATATTTTTCTTGAATTTCTAGTGTTACATTTTACTCAAAAAAACTTTTCTCGTTTGTGCAGCGTATTTTTTAGAGTATTACAACTTTGAGTTGGCATCACTGTTTTATTCGAGCATCCATTTAACAGCTGATCGCTGCTTTTTGTTTAGTTCGCCCGAGAAACGCGTGCAAATTGTTAAAATTTTGAATCAAAATGATTATTCCATTCGCCAAATCGAATGGGCACATAAATAAGTAGAATTGTCGGATTTAGGGAGACAAGAATTCACCAGGTTTTGTCAAAACAGAAAATTACTATTTTGGTGCGCTTTATGGGCTGGTGCTGGAGTCATTGGCACGTATGTCTTCCAAAACGATGATGGTCAGAATGTTACTGTCACTGGTGAACGGTAGAGAAACATGATTCGAAATTTTTTCGTAATTCAATTACGTGGCATTAATCCTGCTGATGTGTGGTTCCAACAGAAGGGAGCGTACGGGCGCTACAACTGATTTACTCAAAGAAACTTTTGATGGAAAAATTATTTCACGTACTGTCCCCATTAATTGGTCACCAAGATCGTGTAATTTAACCCGATTGGATTATTTTCTTTGAGGTTATGTTGAGTCACTTGTCCACGTCGTTGAAGCACAAACAATTGAACGCGTGGAAATCAACATTCGCAGAGTTATCGGCGAAATACGGCCGCAAATGCTGCGAAAAGTTGTTGAAAATATTTGTTCCAGATTGCGCATTCAACGCGCCAGCGTAGTAAATAAAACTAAGGCTATGAAGCCTCAGCCGTGTAAGTGGTATCGCATTTATCTGATCTGCGTTCGTGCATGGTCGTATTAATTGTTGTCTTTTTATCACAATGAGGAAGTCAGGGTACAGAATATTACCGACAGCCATTGATTGATACAGTCATGTAATGAGGACCGCTTCCTCCTTCATTCGCCGGGAGATCAAGAAGGCAAATGGCTACAAAAAATTCTCTATCTCTTTATCTTTCTTGAACGGTTTACTCGACACTATCCCCTTCCTTCTAGTTCCTTAATAATGCGCTGCATTTGTAGGTGTCTTCTGTTGAGTGCTGATCCTTCGCAAAAAAGAGCGGATTGGCATTCAAGGCCGCTGCTCTCCGTTGTAAACAAAGCAAAAGTAAGTAAATGAGCCAAGTGTGAATTCTTTTTGATACAATTCCGATATTCACTTCTTGATCACAACCAATCAAAGGACTATACTTGATTACACTGTGCGAAACGATATGAAATGACTTCTAATTAGTTCAAGTGAAGTCAGTGAATTACGCTGATGAGCCGGTAACAAATGAAGCCTCGGAGGCCAATTTTATTCGTGTTGTTACTTTTATGCGATCAGTAATGCTGAAGGAGTTGGTTTGGAATCGTTCGTGAAGATGAATCCAAAGTCCACTTCTCAATTATGTGGACTTTGATTGCAAATAAATAATATTATGCGTGAGTGTGACTCACAAAATATAATACCGTGAGTGGCTTTTTAATTTAACTTTCATGATCTCAAAACAGGCAGAACAGAACACATCCGAAATGTCCAGCTCTTCATGAGTTTCGTGCAAGCGATGATGCAGGAGCTAAAGGAAAGAAATTAAAGTTATTGCGTTCGTGGGAGGGAGTGAAAGTGTTAGATGCGAAAAAATTAAAGCTTCGAAATGGTGCATGATCGGTAGCTTAAATTTGTTCACGTGCACGTCTCAAATTTTCTTAGTTGAAATTGTGCTTTCATATGCACGTTCCAGATTCGATGAATTCCTCCGATTTACCTCAACGTTGCACTGCACCGTTTAGCAGCAACGAAATAAGACAATAAAAAGAAACTCCGTTTGTGTTTTGACGTTTTAAACTGCAGCAGCGAAAATAAATGAAAACTCTAATCGTTTTAATAAGAAACAATTAAAGTGAATTATGAGGCATTTTTAGTTGTAAACACTAAAATTAAATTCAACATCCACTAAACAACCCGGCACACAAACACATACACACTCACACTGGGCCTATTAATTTTGCAAACTATTTCTCTTTACTCCAACAGAGAAAGCAAAAAAATAAAAGAAATATATGCAGACACATTTTCAAATTAATTTCAAAATGTTTACACAACGACCGATTAAATGTTTGCAATGAAAATATTTTATTGATCGAAATTGAAAGCAAATTGCAGAGTTCACACTCTGACTAATTGAAATATTCATGGCTAAAAGAGAACACCCGCACACGCACACACACACACACTCAAATGACCAGCGTTGTTTTATAAAGTGATGCAGAGGGGTCGTCATAAATCTTCCACCAATTCAGCACAATTAACGCAGCGATCAACGATCTTGGCTGCTAACGAATTGTTGGTTACGAGCATGTCTGCTGCTTTTGTGCAGCAGACCAGAAGAAGGAATTATTTCCAACTGCGATTAAATAAAACTGCCATTTTTTTTATTTTTATAAAAATAATAAGAAAAACAATTTGGCTTTAACACGCCTGGAAATAGAATTTTAGTTGAATATATTTCCAAACTTAAAAATCTTCTTTAAAGTTTTGTTTCAAAATCTATTTTCATAAATGAAATATTCCCCGGTTTCTTTTTCTTTTTGTGATACGCGTAAAGCGATCTTTTCCGAAGAATAGGAATCATTGCGATCATGATTTTAGTAGCACGATTTTTTATAGAAGTCTCGGATGGAAACGAAGATGAATTTTTTGAATTAACATGAAATTCACTTTATTCTGAAGATAATCTTCTGGCATTATAATTTAAATATGCCGTCGGGCATAAGATCGCCATGTCTGGACTCGGACATAGTCCAATTTTAAGAACAAATTTTCCATGATTTTTTCCATCGGCGAAGATTGTCCTCCAGGTAATCAATCGTTTCGTTGTTATCGGCGTTGACTAGCAACTTCGTATGCCTCCACAGAAAATAGTCTAGTGGCATTAAGCCGCACGATATTGGAGGCCAATTCACGGCTCCGAAACATGAAACTGTTTGGCCACCAAAAGTTTCCTTTAATAAATCGATTAAGGCAGGAGCTGTACGACACGTCTGTCATCCTATTGAAATTACAGTTTCTGCACATCAGGGTGGTTTATATGATGAGCGAAAAATTTAGTGATCGTGGCTCTATTTTGGTCACCATTGACTGTAGCGTACTGATTAAACAAAAACGGTTAAACAAAATTCGCGGGATAAGAACTTCGAGCAGAAGCATGATTTTTAGAACAGATTGTGTTTAAGATTAACGTGAGTTCGTACCAATATGGCCTACCTGACGGTGGTCTCTACACCGGGTGAAATTAATGTTCACCACCACCCCTGCCGCCCTCAGGGGTCATCTGTGTGTTCCCTGAGTATACACAGGTTGCAATCTTATTCATTTAGTATCGCCAACTTCATACACATTTTTAAGGTGTTCGGGCCCATCTTAACCCCTTGTTACTTCCGAGGAAAGCATGACATTAGCACCAAGAGGAATCAAAGGTCAAAGTCATAAGACTTATCCCTCCTGACACTCCCAGCACAAACAACACACCACCACTTCCGCAACGTCTGCTGATTCGCAGCAGCCCATAGAGGCCACCATCAGCTGGGTCGAAGTCCCCGCAAAGTCTGAATATGCCAGAACATCAAGCCTTCTCTGACACGTCTCCCAGCGAGTTTTGGTATCAAACCACAACCACCGCGTGGACTCATTGAAGAGACCTCAACCAACATCTGGCCCCAGAATCAGTCGGACATAGGGGAAGAACGTGGTCCGCCACAGGCCATCAATTAGATGAACGTTCGTTAAACAGAGCTTCGCCAGTGAAGCAGATGTTTCACACGCGCCCAGCTAAGAGTTTACGTGTATGGCAACATCGTCGCTTCACCCCCGAGCAAACATCATCTGTGGGGCTCAACCAGATCCCGTGGTACCAGTGTAAGGAAACTGGTTACGCCTCGCAGGTCAAACCATTGTAGGTTGACTTTTGATCCTTTGTAATGGCGGAACTCAGGTATCCTTCCACCTGATTTTCTTATATTTTTTGCGGAAAGCTCTGCAAAAAGGCGTTACGACTGACCAAGTTGCCTATTGTGCCCCCCGGGGGGAATTTTCACAACAATTTCGAATCATCGCTCAGAAGTCAGTCTATTCATGTTGAATTTTCAAACGTTCCAAGCAAGAACAGTCATGATCTGTATGAACATTCACGATCCGCAAGAGTAGTGGTTTCAACTAGAGGGCGCAACATGTCACACCGCTTGCATGGCAATTAATTTATTGAAGCACGTTTTAGACCCGCCATAAATTTTTAAATTATTTTATATTTTTAAATTTTTATTTCAGAATTTGGGGAGATCAAAACTTGTTGCATTTAATTTTAAAAATCAACGATCAGTAGTTTTGAGGCAGCGTTCTTATTGTCATTGAATGGTTTCGTAAACAAGCGAAACTCCAGGATATGGGCTACGGAGGATCCAACAACAGTTCATCGGCAAAATTTACAACCATTTAAATGGGCGCAGTGCATCGTCTGAAAGGTCCATCGGTCCACATTTCTTTGAAAATGCTCAAGGCGTCTCAGCTACAGTTAATGGTGCTGGACAATTATTTAAGGCCGGCTGTGGAAAACCATCCACAAAATATTCCAAACAATATGGAGCCACCACCCAACTCTGCCAGGGACACAATCGCTCTGTTACGGGACCTCTTATTATTATTTCGCGCAGAAGTGATTTCAATAAATTTCTTGAATTTTCTTATGTTGTTGTGACTACAACAGTGTTAAGAGTCGTTTAATAATTCATTTTCAATTAACTTTTATTTAAAATTTGCACAAACTCATGAAGCTTTTTCCGTTTCCTGAAGAGTGATAAGAAAAATCCAGTGTCGTGAGAGGGTCGAATGTACGACCAGTACTTTACCAAACTGTCTACTCTCTACCAGCAGCATGTACGTAACTGAATTATTGGTAACGATTGCAGCGATAAAAGATAAATGAGGCGGATGTATTCATCAACTTTTTAGCAACCAACAAACAACTGCTGCCCACCTTCAACAGCCAAAATGAATTGTAAAAAGCACACGAAACTGCACATTTCCCGATTAACATATTTTGGATTTATTTCGGTTTTATTTTGGTCTTATTTTAATTTTATTTTATTTGAGAAAATGTGATAAATTTCAGTGGTGTGGCAGGCAGCGTGGCAAGACTAAAACAAACATCGATTATGTGCAACATTTTTTGTTTATTTAACCCAGAAATAATAGAAAAATATCGAGTAGAAGCAAAAGAAGCCAGAAATGATTCTGGAAAGAGCACAACAACAACAACAAAAAGAACGGCTACAAAATGATTTAACGAAATATTGTGAAAAATAATCCCGCATTTAAATAAATTCGTTGTTGCCGTTTCCATTTTATTTAGCACCCAACAAGTTACGCTTTTCAGCAACAAAATAAAACTAATCGAACAATTCCACACGCCGCCTTCTCATGTGGGAATTAAATTTTTTTTTTTTTTTAAATCTGCATTTTTGGGTGATTTGGGAGATGTAAATTAACGCTGATGGGCCCATAAATTGAACAACATACGCGTTTGCATTGCACATGACCAAATAAATATTTAAGTTTATTTAACAGAACAATAAACAAATTATAATAGAATACAACAACAACAACAACAACAACAACATTGGCAGCATTATTTGTAAGAATCAAAAAAAGTATCTTTAACACTTCCATTTCCACTGTCAGACATTGAGGGAACTCATGCTGCGCCTTCAAGTCTACAATTTCCCTTTTGCATAAATTATGATCGCATATTTCACTCTCACTCTCTCTCTCCCTCTCTGTCTCTCTCTCCCAGCCACATATTTCCTCAGCTGATTTTGTTTAATAATATTTATTTAATATTCAAGTCAAATGGTCTCTCTGGAAAATAAACAATTTTCAAAATTCATTTTATTTGTATTTTGCTTGTTCATCATTCAACACATGCAACACTGGCCGTTCATCCGTCTGTCCATCCGTCTGTCTTCATAAATATCTATTCGTTTATTCGTTCGTTTGTTTGTTTGTTTTAGTTTCGATCACCAATTCGAGGAGCAACAATACACAAATTAATATTGAAATTATCAGTATTTTATTCGTGTATAATTAAATTTAATTAATGAAAAAATTAAATGTTGCCTTAAGACATTCTGAATTTCAGCACACTCGCACACACACACACACATACACACACACACACACACACACAAATATATTTCTTACCTCTGAAACACTTAGAATTGATGGGCGTGCATATTTAGTGAAACTAATCAGAGGCATGAACGATCATGTCTAATTTTTATACCCTTCACCAAAAAGTGAAAGTGTAGGTTTGTCATTCCGTGTGTAATTTCTTCGATATCAATATGCGACCCTATAAAGTATATATATTCTGGATCCTTAGGAATAGCGATGACGATTGAGCGATATCCGTCAGTCCGTCAGTCCGTCTGGTTGTATGTGAAATTGGTTTTCCCAAGCCTCCAGAAGAGCTAGAGACTACATTCTTGGCCTGATGGCTTGGAAATGAACCTAAATAGAGTGGTATCAGAAAAATCGAGAGGACGGTTCGAGAGCTGGGAAGCTTACACCTATTTCTCGACGCAAAATCAACACCAAAAACCAATTATTTTTTTTGTTTATTTGTAAATTGAACATATTTCATGCTTTGGGACTCCTTAATTGTCTATTTAAAACTAAAAAATAAAATAAAAATATTCCAGGGATGGGAAATAAAAGTTTTTTCCACCTTCGGTATTTTGAGGTACATACAATAACTAAAATGTTTAAAAATCTTAAGTTTTTCTTAAATAAAACCGTTTTTGATAGATGAAAAAAATTTAAAAATATGAAGATCCCATCCAGGCTTAGGAAATTTAAATTTCTTTTATACAATAACATAACCAAAAACCAACTAACGTCGTTTTTTCCTGGTTAAAATTATTTTTTATTTCGCCAAAACAAAATTGATATCAAAAATTAAAAAAAATCAAAATTTCGATTCCAGGGTTGGATACCGCAATATTTTGTAGTACATGAAAGTAACAAAAGTGGTTACAAATTTGTAGTTTTTCTTAAATAAAACCGCTTTATACATCATGAAGTTTTTCATTAATGGAAACATTTTCGCTTGCAGGGGTGGGAAATTAAAATTTTGTTTTATACATATATAAACCAAAAGGCAACTATCGCAGTTTTTTTTACTAATTAAAACTATTTTTTAATTCAGCAAAAGACAAAATTAATATCAACTATTTAAAAAATCTAAATTTCGATTCCAGAGTTGGATATTTACAATATTTTGTATCACATGCAAGTTACCAAAATGGTTACAAATTTGTAGTTTTCCTTAAATTATGAATATTTGCATAGGAAAACAAATTGAAAAATTTAAATTTCGTTTCCAGGGGTGGGAAATTTTGAACATTTTCTATTTATAAAAGTAAGCAAAAAATGCAACTGAAATTGTTTTTTTTTGCGTTTACTGAAGCTATTTTATAAATTAGAAAGCACAAAATTGGTACTTAAAAATATACGTAACGCCAGACGTACGTTGGTGAAGGGTATATAACATTCGGCACCGCCGAAGATAGCACTTTAACCTGTTTACTATCAGTTGGTGTACAGCGGGAATTCTATTTTAGGCAATTCTCAATTCTGCGAAGAGCAGCCAGAACTACTGCAAGAATTGCTAATGCCTCCCGATATATTCGCTGTTTGGATTGGATTATGGGCCGGTGGCATTATTGGAGCGTGCCTTTTCACATACAATGAAGGCATCGTTCGTGTGATACAAGATTTTGCATTAAACTTGAATACTTTTTGTGGTATCCACAATTTAGGGTCACTATTCCAACACCACGTTAGTTAAAAGGCATTGATCTTGGTGATTTGTGCCATACAGTGGGCGCTACATTTGAGTTACTCAAAGAAACTTTTTTGATGAAAAGATAATTTCACGTATTGACCCAATTAATTGGCCACCAAGATCGTGTGGTTTAACCCGATTGGATTAATTACTTTGAGGTTATGTTGAGTCACTTGTCTACGTCGTTGAACCACAAGTTGAACGCGTGGAAATCGACATTCGCAGAGTTATCGGCGAAATACGGCCGCAAATGCTGCGAAAAGTTGTTGAAAATTGGTGCTCCGAATTGCGCCTTCTCCGCAGCAGACGTGGCGGCCGCAGGACAGAAAGCATTTTTATTTATTAATTTCATACTATTTTCTTTTAAATAAACCCCGTTTCATTGATATTAAAAATATTTTTCCTGGTTTTATTAGGAATTAAACTTGTGTCACTCTGTAAAAAAACACCCGTTTGTAGCAGTCATAAGAAAAACACGCTACACATATTTTTTCATTACTTTAAATGTTGATCTGCACGGGCGGAGCTCTTTCCGAAATTTAATTAAATACAAGCAATTTCGCCCATTCCATGAGGATGTACAGCACTATGGGACGGCATGTTATACTATTTTGCCTTCTACGCCGCGGGAGAGAAATCATTTTTATTAATTAATTTCATAAAATTTTCTTTCAAATAAGACCCGTTTCATTAAAATTAAAAATATTTTTCCTGGTTTTATTATGAATTAAACTTGTGTCACTCTGTAAAACAAAATACCCGTTTGTAGCAGTCAAAAGAAAAACACGCTACACATTTTTAAATATTGAATTTCTTTAAATGTTAATCTGCACGGGCGGAGTTCTTTCCAAAAATTAATCAAGTAGTAAAAATTTTTCCCATTCCATGAGGATGTGCAGCACTATGGGACGACATGTTATGTTATTAGGCAATAAAAGTAATTAATAATTTACTGAAAATGAATAACCGATTCCATGGGAAAACTCCCACCAGCTCCCGTCTCTGTTTTGCCCATTTAAAATGCATTTTATTTTCTATGAAAAATTATATATTTTTAATTATTTAAAAAATATTTCAAATATCTTGTCTATTTCCGTTTCCCTTTTCAAACATTTTATTGCTGCTGTGGCTGAAACAACAGGAGACAATTTGAAAAAAAGGGGGGAAGGAGGGGGAAGAAATGATTGAAACTCAACAACAAATAACGATTTCAACATGAATTTATGACTTTAATTGAGAAATTTGTTTGATTTTTATGATGACTTTTGATTAGCTGTTGGTTTGATGTGGTAGGAAACTGTTCCTGTTTTGAAAAGTTCACCAGCAGATACATTTTCATTCCGATTATTTGTAAATAAACAATCCATTTGAGATATGAACACGCTGTAGCAGAGTACGAACAACTATTTTCTAACCATGCGAGCATTAAACAAAACAGGCCATTGAAAATGAAAATGAAAAAAAAAATCGTTCGTTCTGGCTAAATGCAAGTGATAAGACGAGACGCATTTGGCCATTAAAAACAGCGCATTCTACGTTGAATGTATTTCGATACATGGGAATCGGCTCAAATTGTTAATGTTCGCAGCACATTTTCTCTTGTTTACATTCGAGGAAATTGTGATTTATTTATTTCAGTTGTTAATTAAATCGATGAGGAGATCAATTTTATTGTACAAAAACAAAACGGATTGTTGTGAAGTGAACAGGCAGATATTTCGTTGGAAGATATTTTATTTGTAATTTAAATAGGCGATAGCAGCGGCTTTTAGGGCAAACCTGCTAACTCCGTTGATGGGAATTCGCAGTGGAGACAAGGAGCAGGAGGAATCGGCCCAGCGAATTATTTTTGGAAAATCGTCGAAAGTTTCGCACAATTTCAAGAGCCGCTCATCTTAAACGACTACAGGACAGGACAATCGTGTTGTTTGTTTGGGTTGTTCCAGAATTTTTTTCAAGGTCAGTCAGTGACCCGGGTTATGCAAGTCTTCCTATTGATCAATATAAATATTTTAACAACTTCCTTTTACTCTATTTTAGACTCAATTAAGATGATTTTGAGACAGCGCACTTGTGCCGTTTGCTGTTTCGAAGGTCATGCAACACAACGAAATATTCGAATATAACCAAAGTTGCCACCAGTACACTATTGTACATGCGATGGCACAAAATGTCATGGTGTGAATCCTGGTATAAGATCCATAATATTTAATTCAGAATTAAAAGTCCGCTATTCCAATAGAGCAAAAAGAAATCAACAGCGTTTCTTATAGAGTGATACAACTTTGAGTTGGCATCACTGCTTTATTTGACCACCCATTTAACAGCTGATCGTTGCTTTTTGTTTATTTTACTTTGACATGCTATTATGGATCCACTTACACGAGAGCAACGCTTGCAAAATGCGGATATTTTTAATCAAAATAATGGTTCTGTTCGTCAAAATTATCGTGCACTTCGTCCATTCAAAATCTTATTTTCCGTTGAAGCCCATTTTTAGTTGAATTGTCGCATTTGAAGTGAGAAGAATCCACAAGCTTTTGTCAAAATATCATTTACATCCACAGAAAATTACTGTTTGGTGCGCTTTATGCGCTGGCGGAGTCATTCAAAAACGATGATGGTCAGAATGTTACTGTTTGTGAAAATTGGTATTCTAGATTGCGCCTTCTACGCGCCAGCCGTGGCGGCCACATGGCCGAAATCATATTTAAACATTAATGTCATAAAATTTTCTATCCGACAAAGGTCGTTTCATTGATATCAAAATATATTACTATGTTTTATTATGATTTAAACTTGTATCACTCTATAAGAAACACCCTTTATTTAAAAATCTCAGCAGCCCATGGCTTTGGAAAAACCAAAGGAAAAATAGAATATTGGCCCCCAGAGGGTTAAGGAATTTAATACTAAGAAAAAAACTACATGGAAAACGGTTGACCTTAAAGGACATCTCTCTAACTTCCCGGTAATTTTAACCGCAAAACTACCGTCTAACAATATGGGAAATTAATCCGAGTCCAGATGAAACCAAAATATAAACTTCAGGATGTCCGAGAAACCACAATAAATGTTGATATAAAATAGGGTCTCCCCCTCCTACTGTACTATGTTCTGATTTTGAGCCAGGCTAAAACTTTCTTATTTGAATCAACCGATTCCCACGCGATAAGCGGTGATTGTTATAATTTTCGAGTGCTATAAAAAAATCAAGACCAATAACTGATCAGATATATAATTTCGGATCCTTTCAAAATAAATCACTCTACTCGTTCGTGATATCTCACGAAAGAATTAACAAATTTTAGCTCAGGGTGCTCTCAGGACACTCGATATCGATTTTAATTTAGATATGAATTGTATTGAAACCTCTATCGCTATCGAATGCGGTAATTTGGACTCAGGTTACAGTGACCGATTTGGTTTTTAAATCTAAAGAGTTGACTAGTTTGTGAAATCGATCGATGGGGCCGTTTAAAAGTTATTCTAAAACAAAAACTTCGCAAATTGTTAATTCTCTAAGTTTTTGTTTTAATATTTTGAAATCTACCGGTTCGAATCGGTTGAAATTCGAAGGAAATCAAAGTTCAGGAAATCTAAGACTTCAACTGACCAGATATATATTTTCGTTCACGATACCTCACAAACGGATTGAAAGATTTTTAACCGGTTTATAATGATCGATAAAGGTTTTTAAATTTCAAGAGCTCTCCAGTTTGTGGAATCATTTGGGGAAACCGTTTGAAAGTTATTCTAAGCAATCACTTTGAAATATGTGTTTTTCTAAGCTTTTTTGCGATATCTTGAAGTCTACCGGTTCAAACCGGTTGGAATTCACAGGAAAACAAAGTCAAGCCACGCTTTCTTTTCAATTTGAATAAAAGAATCGGCAACACAAACTCAGGAGATATATAATTTCAGTGTTTTTAAAAAATTACTCCTTCCGAATATTTTCCATCAGGATATTTCATGAACGGATAAACTCATTTCGACCCGACTAGAAGTGTTCAACGTGGTTTTAAAATGTTAAGGGCCTAATAGTTTGTGGTATTGACTGGTGAAGCAGTTGAAGAGTTATTTACAAAAAAAACTTTGCAAAATGAGTGTTTTAGAAGTTTATTTTTGATATTTTGAAATATACCGGTTCGAATCGGTTCAAATTCAAGGCAAATCTGAGTTCAGAAACGCTCCTCAAAAGCTATCAGATTAGGTTTGGTGATAAGTTGGGCACATACTTACACACATACACACTTACACAAGCATTTACATTCACACACACACAAACACACAGGCACACACATATACATACATACAGATATAGTGACGGTTTCTTAGAATTAGTCAGGGAAGCTTTCTAAAAGCATTATCTGATGAGAATTTAGTTTTTGTTTTAAACGGGGTAAAACCAAAAATTTCCCGATCTTTGAAACTTTTTAATTTTCTTAGAGGGAAGTTAAAAATTACATTCACCGGAAAAATGAGAGCTTCAGACTACGTTAAGCAAATAATTCAGAAAAATAGGACATGAACAAAAATAATCAAACGGCAACACAGACACTTAATAAAAGTGCGTTACCATCGCTTTGGCACAGTCCTCGTATAATTTTTTTTGTAATAAAATTGCTATAAATAGAAACTGTTGTCACATTCAACGCAGCCACCCAACAAGTGAAAATAAAATGGAAACTCACATGACTACTGATGATGAAAGTGCAGCGGCTTTCGAAAACATGT
The DNA here is from genome assembly GCA_963675445.1 of Linnaemya vulpina. Lineage (NCBI taxonomy): Eukaryota > Metazoa > Arthropoda > Insecta > Diptera > Tachinidae > Linnaemya > Linnaemya vulpina. Next base: position 42,349,680 of record OY776278.1, on the reverse strand, counting down.
GTTCTGCTGCGCTGTGTTAGTTGCATGTATAAAACTGTTGTTGACTTTCCCTTGTGCTTGGGAATATTCATCATGTCATTCTGAATTAAAAATATTTTTGGAACAGTTAACCCATAAAAAATGAAATTTAATACGTTAAATGAAGTTTAAACTTCATCCAAGTCTCAGAAACACGACCTGAAGCCCTGTATTGCCGTTTGATTATTAGTTTCATGTTAAATTTTCTGAATTTGTGTTCCATTTGACTGAAGCAAAATAGTATTTTTATTTGATTTGCTGGGGTGGGGTAACGACAAGTAGACGTGCTTGCATGCGTATCGGTTGGACATGTTCCATAAGAAATCACTGCGTCAAACATAATTTCTTCGATGTATCGGTTTTCGAGCAATTGAAGTTGACCTTTTTGATTTAAACGTCCAACGTTAGGGGCCTCAGTCCGGCAGAGTTAAATATTCTTGAGCAAAAAATTTAAAGTCTCATATTTAATGAAAATCATTTCGATATTCAAAAAATTATTTGTTTTTTATAAGAAAAAGAAAAGTTGTTTTCCACTCGAAGTGTTCATTCATCAAACTTGAAGGAGGATCATAAAAGCGGAATTGTTGTTGGCAAAAACTTACAAAAAGTGTTTAATAAACTCCCCTTCAATTTGTTATTCAATCTTATGGCCAATAATTTTAGCCGATCTGCAAGAAAGTGATTTAAGAAAAAAAACTTTTAATAAAATTTTTATGATATTTAAGCAACCAGCCGTCCGCCTGCCTGCCTGCCACCTCCGTCATAAACACCTCCGCCAACAGGCCCTGCGCAGCACTCCGTTTAACAAAAACTATAATTTTGTTTGTCTTCGCTTCGGTGATTGATTGACTGCCCGTGCTGATGATGATCATGATGATGAGGACGATGATGTCGGCTCGGAATATGTGGTGATTTTTTTAAAATAATTTTTAAATTATGGATGTAAACCTGATCAATGAAAAACTCAGAATAACTTTGCGAAATAGTGAAAACTTCTGTTGCACAGATTCTTTTTTCCTTAATTTCTTAAGGAATTTTATAATAACAAACAAATTAATCGGGATGATAGAACTTTTCACTACTTCGCAAAGTTATTTGGAGTCTTTGCTTGATCGGATTTACGTCCATAATTTAAAAATGAATAAAAAAATAATTCGCTTTTTATATTGAATTTCGTATGAATGGTGGGTACTCCTGTTGACTGGAATCCCCTTAAAAAGTGGAAAAACTGAACAGAGAACGCTGATGAGGTGGCCTGTCGGCCTCGACAGCAGTACTTATCAGAACTATCAGCCGTTTCAGAGTAATTCGATTAATCGATTTAGCCAAATCAAACTCCTAATCGATTTTAAATTACGACTTTCGAATAACGAATAGACCGATTAATCAATGACAATTAATCGAATAGCTTTTGAACTGAAAATTCGTAATTTAAGAATTTTTTGAACTCTCGGAAATGAGTTCAGCAAACTTTTCCCACAAAATTATTTCCAAAAAAAAAAAATTGCAACAATTTTAAGAATCTGTTTTAAAAACTTTTCTTTTCTTTTCTTTTTAACTTCATTTATTTACACTCGCACTTTATATTTTTAATTGCAGTTTCCCTTTTTGTTGTCTTTGTAATGGAAACTTCTTTTAGTTGGCGCCAGCAACATTTTCAAATCCATCTCAAATGAGACGTCTCCCACAGAGTCGATGTAAAATTAAACAAATTAATTGAACACTAAAAAGTTAACTGCAACATGCTGCTGCTGTTGGCTACAAAATATCAGCAGAATAAGAGAACTTGCAGAATGAGGAAAACCTGAGGTTGGATCGTTAAATGCCAACAAACCGCGGCAACTGTAAACAGATCACACTGCAGATCACTGAGAACCGAACGCCAGAATGCAGTGAAACAGAAACCTGATCAAAGAATTTGGCCAACGTTTTATAGGAAACGCACACAAAATTGAAGGTGAATAATCCAGAACTCAACGGGAGGAAGAGATTTATCGCTTTGCGTCGAGGGTGGTGCCGTGAACTCGTGCAACGGCATTTAACTCATTCCACCAGATGAGCGCCATTCCTGCTGAGTCTTCTCAAGTGGTCGGCGGAACTGCTGCATAATAAAACACGCCAGTTAATCAAAACATATACAGTGGCTTTCCAGTCCCAACCAGAAACTGGTGAGAGATTTTCGACCAGAGATCGAGGCGATCAAATAATTAATCTGCGCATGGAAATTTGTTTTTTTAGGCGTCTTTCCATTTTCAAATGTCATTCAAACAACGTCTGCTTTGCTGATAAATTAATCGCATTTGCCTGTTTTGGCTTAACGCTTCGGGATGATTTATTGGAAATAAAAACAAATTTTTGGTTATAATTGCTGAGCGCGTTAAGACAAAACATGTGGGCACTAAATGGCAACAGGAGTTGTTGAACATGTTTTTTTTTTTTTTAACAGGCCGTTTGATTTTCTATGACTTTTTAGTGCGGATTGGAATAAACAGGCAGCTGTTAAGCAGTCGGAAGTTTTTTCTGACACGAAACTCAAGGCTGAAGAATTAATATTTCAAAATATTTGAAATAATTTCAAATCACTGGCCTTCGCTTATCCTCGACATCTCTCAAGGAATACAGGAAATATTCCACTTTGAAAAGTAAATCAAAATATTGTTTTTCGGAGCACATCTTTTATATAAAATAACCTCTTGAATTAATTATAAATATTAAGCTATTTCGGCTTAACTGAAAGTTTTTATTACTTGCGATGTTTGTTGCAAAAATTAAGTAAATATTCTTGTAATTAATGAGCAATTTTTTTTTAATTTCAAATTTTATTAAAGAAAAACATACAAAATGTGTGAAATCCTAATTTCCGTTGATAAAACGCTGTACAGTAAAACTCGGTTATAACGAACTTTAAGGGACTAGTGAAAACAGTTAGTGCAAGTCCAGAGCTGATAAGCTTAAATTTATTTTTGTCACATAAAATTACGTTGATAAAATTTATATTTTTAAATACGATTATTTCAATTTGAAGAAGCAATAAACGGTGCTGAGGGATTAAGGGTAGTGCCGTTGGAATTGTCGGGGTAAGACCCATAACTTTTTTCAATAAAAATTTTGGAAAATTTGTAATTTTCGTAGCGAGAAGTTAAAAAAACAAGTAAAACAACTATATTCGGCTAAGCCGAATCTTATACACCCTTCACCGAATTCGTACTTCCTGAGTTATAAAATAGTTTTAGTTAGAAAAAAAAAATAAACGCCAGTTGCCTCTTTGGTTAATTTTATAGATGAAAAAATTAATCAATTTTCCACCCCTGGAAATGAAATTCTAATTTTTAAATTTTTTTTTCCCATGAAAATCTTTTTGATATATAACGCGGTTTTATTTAAGAAAAACTTAAAATTTTTAACCATTTTGGTCAGTTTCATGTACCATAAAATATTGTACTTGTCCAACCCTGGATTTGAAATTTTGCTTTTTTTTTAATTTTTGATACCAAATTTGTTGTTCCTAAAATAGTTAAAAAAAAAAAAAAAAAAAAACAACTTGTGGAATAAAAAGGAAAAGTGATCAGTGAGTTCTTGTTATGACTTTGATATTTATTTTAAGATTCTCATTCGTTAAAGTGAAAGAAATGTTGGGTAAAGGTTCCCTGATGATCTCCGTTAAAAGACCACTTTGAATTTCTTAGTGCGATTTTGGGACAAAAAAAGAATCAGCACACAATCAAAATTCAAAAAGCAACATCAGTTGCCTTTTTGGTTAGTTTTATGAATGAAAATATTTCAGTTTCCCACCCCTGGAAACGAAATTTTAATATTTTTAATATATTTTTTTACCACTGCAAATCTTAATGATATATAAAAAGATTTTATTTAAGAAAAACTTGAAAATTTGAAACATTTTAGTTATTACATGTACTACAAAATACTGAATGTACAAAAAAACAGTAAATTTCCCATCTCTAGAAAACTTTATTTTAATATTTTAGTTTTTAATAGACAATTGAGGCTTCCCAAAGCATGAAGAAGTTTCAATTTACAAACAACCAAAAAAGAATTGGTTTTTGGTATTAATTTTGCGTCGAAAAATAGGTATGAGCATCCCAGCTCTGGAACCGTATTCCAATACCACTCTGATTAAGTTCAATTCCAATCCATTAGTTCAAGAACGAAGTCTCTAGCTCTTCTGGGGTCTTGGGAAAAGCGATTTCACGTACAAACAGACGGACATCTCACAATCGTCATCGCTATTCATAAGAATCCAAAATATATATACTTAATGGGGTCGCATATTAAAATCGGAGAAACTACACACGGAATGACAAACCTACACTTTCACTTTTTGGTGAAGGGTATAAAAATATGTTAAGTCTGATTAATAATTCTTGTCTTAGTATTCAGTTATAAAAGTTCGAATTACAACTGCGCATTTCTGTCTATAGCGGCGCAACTGGTGTCGGTTACATCCCTGTTAAAAACATTAAATCAGCTGAGCCATTTCTGTACATTCGTACTGATTCGAGGCGAACCCTTCACTCAAATGACATGTAACATTTTTATAAAACAGGTAAAACGCCAAAAATATTTTGAAATTTAAAAGGAAAAATCTTCACTCACTTGATCGGTCTTCAAAGAATAATAAACGTGCGGCTGGTTGTACGTACCTGGAAAGAAAAGAAATGAAAAATGGATTAATAAGTCTCCAAACAGAATTAACTTTATCTCCCTGATCGCATTCCGCGTGGTATTGCCGGCTTCAAACATTAAATAGATTGAGAACAGCAAACAACATGGCCACACTACTACTAATGCCGCCATATGGCAACCTTGGTAAGTAATTCAAAAATTACAGTTACGTCGTTATAACAGTAAAAATCGAACAATAAATGCAGAATACAGAGCAACAACTCTTGCAAATACTTTTCATTCAAAAAAGAGAATAAAAAATAATAGAAATTTAATCATAATTAAGAGAAATTTATAACACCAACAATAACAAAATATGGAAAACACTTAACCCTAGAAGACATCCTTGTAACTTCTCGCTAATTTTAACCGCAAAGCTTTTGTAACCTGGTTTTTGGGCCACTCTATGCTTTTGCCCTCTTCCAACTAAAACACTATGATTTTCATTTTCAAATCAACCGATTCCCACGTGAAAAGCGATGATGCATGAAGTTTTCAATTATTACAAGAGAATAGAGAACATTAAACGGTTCAGATATATAGTTTAGGGAGTTGAAAAATTCCTTTTTTTCGAATTTTTTATGGTTCATAATATCTTCTGTACGGCTTAACCGATTTTGACCCGGTTTGCAATGCCCGACGTGGTAAAGCTACTAAAAAGTATTAAAAATCATTTGGAAAAATCTGTTTTTGGAAGTTTTTGTTGAAATAAATTCAAATCTATCGGTTGGAATCGGTTCAAATTCACTGGAAACATAAGTTTCAGAACGCTTTTCTTGCGATTTAAAAAAAATTCTGAAGGCTCACTGATTTGATATATAATTTTTGAGTTTTTCAAAGAATTAAATATTTTTCGTTCACAATATCTCTCGTACGGCTGAACCGATTTTAACCCGGTTTGCGTAATACAAGTTTAGGAACGCTCTTCTTGGGATTTTTATAAAAAATCGAGAAAAGTAACTGATCAGATATAGTATAATTTCGGAGTTTTCCAAAGAGTTAAGTTTTTTTCGTTCGCAATATCGGCTTAACCGATTTTGACCCGGTTTGCGTTGCTCGACGTGGTGAAGCCACAGTTATTAAAAAAACCATTTGGAAAAATCTGTTTTTGGAAGCTTCTGTTGAGGTAAATTAAAATCTACCGGTTTGAATCGGTTCGCATGAAATATAAGTTTCAGAACGCTCTTCTTTCGATTCTTATAAAAAATTCAGAAGGCCAACTGACTTGATATAAAACTTTTGAGTTTTTCAAAGAATTAAATATTTTTCGTTCACAATATCTCTCGCACGGCTGAACCGATTTTAGCCCGGTTTGCGTAATACAAGTTTAGGAACGCTCTTCTTGCGATTTTTTATTAAAAATCGAGAAACACACTGCTCAGATATGTAATTTCAGAGTTTTCAAAGAGTTACCCTATTCTCCTTCACGATATCTCACGTACCGCTTAAGCGATTTTGACCCGGTTATATACTCTCACAAGTTTTTTGCTCAGATATATAAATTCATAGTTTTAAAAATATAAAAACTTTTTTCGAATATTTTATGGTTCATGATATCTCACATACGACTTAACCGATTCCAAACCGGTTTGCAATGCTCAACATGGTGAAGCCGCTGCAAAGTTATTAAAAATCATTCAGAAACATCTTTTTAGAAGTTTTTGTTGAGATAAATTAAAAAATTAAAATTTACCGGTTTGAGTGCGTTCAAATTCGCAGGATATGCAAGTTTAGAAACCCTCTTCTTGCTAATTTTATAAAAAATCGAGAAGATATATAATATCCGAGTTTTTCAATAAAATAACTTTATGTTTTCTAATTTAGGCACAATGCCTTGAGAGAGAGAAAGAGCAAAAATATTTGAAATTAAATTTTTTTGCAATTTTACTAACGCAAAGTGATTTACAAAAACAGGGCCTAACGCTTTAAAGTGTTTAATTATATTTCAATTGTTTTAAGTTTAACGTGTCTTAAGAGATTTTGGTAGCAACATATTTTATTGTTGTTGTGCATACGAATACGTAAATGAATGCACGCAGTGATTGAGATCTTAATAACAAAATTATTTATCGATAAAGAAGTTTGTGTGTGTGTGTGTGTGTGTGGTTGTTTAGGTTAAAGGCAATTGCAATAGCCCACATTTCTGTTTTTTGTTTCATGAAGACGCTTCTCCAGAAACCATTTAACTGACTTATAATTATCACAAAATAAACAAAATTGAAAATTCCCAGTTCTCAAATCAAAACACTCGTGCACGCATTCGCTTGGATGGACAGACCAAAAGGAAAACAATCCGACTGAGTGGCTGACTGACTGACTGACTGACATATTGTGCGTTCGTTCCTGGTCGTAGATCATCTTGACGAGATAAATATTAAGAAAACACAATTTAGTGTCGTTAAGACTGGAATGGAAATAAAAATGAATATCATTGAACTGCAACAGTTGCTGGATGTCAACGATGCGATGGCTGGTTGTAGTGTTGGTGCTGCTGTTGCGGTTGCGGTTGCTGCTGCACGTCGTCAGCACAAAATGTCAACCTCAACAATTTCAAATGAAACACAAGACGTCCGATCAACCACAATATTCCAAAATTTTTTATTTTTTATTTTTCTTTGGGACAACATTCAGAAGCCCATGATTTTTGTGCGCGTAGAAAATTTAAAATTTTTATTATTTTCTTTTCGATTTTTTATAATCCCTAAAACAAACAACAACGAAACAATTCAATCCAACGAAATGGCATTCAAGTCTTTCCCACATTTAGCAACTCATCAGCGATAATTTTATTTCATTTTTTTTTTCTCCACTTTTCATTCAAACATTTTGAGTTCGAAAATAAAAACGAATCGTCGACATGTTGTTAGTGTTGGAGCATAAAAAGAAGAAGCAGAAGACGAAAAATTATATGTTTATTTTAGCTGCGTTGTGTCATTAGCCGGGCGAGGGCTAAAGAGCTGAGGATTTTTTAATTTAAAGTTATGAAAACAACGTTCTTAAGAAAACAAAGTTGGGACCGAAAAAGATATACGCAAGAAAAGAGGAGATAAACAATTTTGTGAGTGCTAGTCGATGAAAAGTTTTCCAAGCGGGTCATATTTTTCAAATGCAAACGCAGCACATGTCGTCATTAATTATTTCGAAAACTATTTGCTGCTCCTGCAAGTGGGTGCGCTGCTGTTGGTGGTTTACAAAAACACATTCATTTTTATCTAATAAAATTCAAGCGAATCGAATGGGCCGTTGAAATGGCACCACCTGTTTACCTTTTTTATCTACGACTTGTACGACCTCTTTATCAGGGAATCGAAATATTTAAACGCAAAAAGTCTTCGTGTTGAAGTCGTCCAAGAGTCGTCTTCTTCATGTTTAAAAAGTTGCAGCTCCTCCAGAATTTATACTCTCACCTCCAAATTTTTTAAAGAAAAAATAAGAGCTCAAATGAAACTCTTCAAAAGTGAGTTTTACTTTGCCTTCTTCCTATAAAAAAAAAAAACATTTAAGGAGTTTTATTTTTCAGTCTAAATAAAACTCTTCTAAAAGGAACATTTTAGTTCTCCTTAAAAAAAAGAAATTATTTTTTATTGGGAGTTCTATTTTAGCGTCTAAAATCATATTCATTTTGTTCGATTATTTCATTATCCTACAATTACCCTGCCTTAAATCTCAATTTATACAGCGTGTCTTTTTTTAAGAGTGTCACAACTGTGAGTTGGCATCACTGCTTTATTCGAGCACCCATTTAACAGCTGATAAATACTTTTTATTTGCTTTGAAATTTCATTACGAATCGTCTTAAGCCCGAGAAACGACGAATGGAATAATTGTTCCATTCGTCAAACTCTCATCCATTCAAAATTTCATTTTCCAATAAAGTCCATCCCTGGTGGAATGGGCACGTAAATAAGCAGAATTGTCGGATTTGGAGAGACAAGAATCCACCAGCTTTTGTCGAAAGCCTATCACAGCCACAGAAAATTACTGTTTTGATGCGCTTTATGGGCTAGCGCTCGAGTCATTGGACCGTATATCTTCAAAAACGATGATGGTCAGAATGTTACTGTCACTGGTGAAGGGTATCGAAACAAGATCGGAATATGATTTGAAATTTTTTCGTACCTCAATTTCGTGGCATTAATCCTGCTGATGTGTGGTTCCAACAGGAGGGAGCCTACGGGCGCTGCAGTTGATTCACTCGAAGAAATTTTTTACAAAAAATCTAATTTTACGTAGTGCCCCCATTAATTGGCCACCAAGATCGTGCGATTTAACCCTATTTGATTATTTTCTTTGAGGTTATGTTGAGTCAATTGTCCACGTCGTTGAAGCACAAACAATTGGACGCGTGGAAATCAGCATTCGAGGAGTTATCGGCGAAATACGGCCTCAAATGCTGGGAAAAGTTATTGAAAATTTTTGTTCCAAATCGCGCCTTCTACGCGCCAGCCGTGGCGGGCACATGGCAGAAATCCTATTTGATTATTAAAATCATAAAATTTTATTTCAAATAAAGTCCGTTTGATTGATATATTTTTGAGCGTTTTAAGCGAATCACAAAATAACTGTTTTAAAAAGATTTATTTTACTTATAAAAGTTACGGTCCCCTGGTTTCAAAAGTTTTTTTTTTAAGATGTTCTTCTAATTTCACCGGTCTTCTTATTGTTGTGTTTGTATTTTTAAATATTTTTTTGAGTAAAAGATCCACTTTATTATTTAATTTTTTAAGATCATGACACGAAGTGCTTTTCACAAAAGTCTTGACAAGCCGATTGACCTTCAATACGTTGCAACGTATTTTAAGTTAAGAAGTCGGCATTTAAGTAACACGTCGGTAGCAGAAGCCCAGAAACGATCAGTTCACACAGGCCGTATCATATTTAATTCGAAGCCACGGAAATACAACCAACGCGTTGGTTGAACTGATCGTTTCTGGGGTTCTGCTACCGACGTGTTACTTAAATGCCGACTTCCTAACTTAAATTCAGTGTGCAAGAGATCCCAGTCTAATTTACTTACGCCCCGACACCCATTCGTTCCATTAAAACAGTGTATGGAAATTATCTACGTCACTTTTTAACTTTCCGCTAGGAAAATTTCAAAATATTAAGATAATCGGGAAATTTCGAGGTCATAGGAAGCTTCCCTGTCTCATTCTAGGTCTGTATGTATGAGCGTGAGTGTGTGTATGATGTTGATTTCTTTTCTAGAAAAAAGTGCACCATTTTTTACACGTTTTAATAGAAAATAGAAGAATTCTGTCATTTGATCCTTTGCGAAAAATAATATCTGTTTTAAAACTCCTCGAAGCTGCCACTTTCTGGAAAAGAAATGAAAAATGGTAAATGTTTTCCAGAGAAGAAAACGTCACAAATATGTGACCCGCTTATAACTTTTGAACCGCTGAACCGATTTAAGAAGAGCGTTATTTTCAGTAGTTTAAATATAAAGGGGTGAATAACAAAATAATAGTAATAATAATAATAATAAAAATAATAATAAATAAATATATCACAAAGAATTAATTAAAAAAAGATGAGTTGCCAGTGTAAATAAATTAAAACGATAGACTTGGGTAATTCCATAAAAAAACAGCAGAGAGAGAGAGAGAGAGAGAGAGAGAGAGAGAGAGATTTGAATTGCACCAATTGAACCCTGAGTCGCTCCAAAAAACGTTAAACTTTACTAACTCTTGCAATCCTGATGATTACCCAGATGGGATTGTAATGGCTTTCGGAAACAGCTGTTCCGCTCTGCTGTGTTCGTTGAAAAATCAAATTGATTTTGATTTTTCTTTTCTTCCCGAAATATTTATCATGTCGTTTTGAATAAAACTTTAAGAATTTTGACAATCTTCATTGAATTGAAGTTTAAAAATTTTATTTTTCCAGATTTTTTAAGCTTCACGATAAGAAAACTGAAAAAAGTCTACGAAAATCGGGAAGTTATTGGTCCTACCGCGGTTCGCAAATATCGAGCTCTCCTCAGATGTGGACGCTGTGTATATATGTGTGTGTGTGTGTGTGAGAGAGTGTGTGTATGCGTATGTATTTGTGTGGGTATACAAGTATGTAGGCGGCTTATATCTTTGGAACGACTAAACCGAGTTAAATCAATTTGATACCGTTCTGAAGAGTATTTCTTAACTGAGAGTCCTGAGAATTTCAACCGGTTTGAACCGGTAGATTTCAAGAAAAAGAGCCCAAAAAGTATTATATTTTGAAAGTGATTTTTAGAATAACTTTTAAACGATTCCACAAACGAATCAGCTGTTGAATTAAAAAAAACACGACGATCACCGCAAAATCGGTTAATGTATTCTTGAGATATCGTGAACGAAAAAATTCGAACCAAATCGATTTCAAGATATCTCAAAAACAAAGTTTTCAGCGGCTTGATTGACCTATTCCATAAACTAGTTATACGATCACCGCAAACCGGTTCAAGACCGCTTAATACATTCGTGAGATATCATGAACAAAAAAGTGATTTTTTTTAAAGCTCCGAAATTATCTGATCACTTAAAGCTCTCGATTTTTTAAAGTAACCAAAAGAAGAGAATTCCTGAACTTGGATTTCCTGTGAATTCGAACCGATTCGAATCGGTAGATTTCAAGCATTTTCCAAACTGTTTTTTTTTCTTAAGAATAAATTAACAGCGACTTGATTGATCGATTCTATAAACTAATCAACTCTTTAGATTTGAATATCATGTCGGTGGCCGCAAAACCGGTTCAAAATCGGTTAATATATTCATGAGATATTATGAAGCAAAAATAATAAAAAAAAAATATATATTTTTAACTCTGAAATTATATATCTGATCAGTTAGTGCTCTCGATTCTTTTATAGTAACCGAAAATCATATCAATCACCGCTTGTCACGTGGGAATCGGTTGATTTAAGACACGATGAGTTGAAAAGCATGGCAAAGCGCAAAAACCAGCTCTGCGGTTAAAATTAGCAGGAAAGTGCAGGGATGGGCAACCGTATTTCATATCTTCTTTTATATATTTCGTTTGAAAGCTGTTTGTTTTTCGTCTTTCGTTTGTAAATCAAATGCAACAACAAATTTACGCTGCAAGAAATCTTGATAATTTTGATTTTTTTCCTTTATTAACGCATTTTAATAATCAATTATTTGTAAACTATCGCGATGCGTATGACCGTCAGTCGAGTGAACGACCACACACGCAATTGTGCGATCACTTACGTGCCAGTAAATTGTTTCAACCAGAGAACGGCATCCAAGACTTTCGAGGAGAATTTAATGCTGCCACAGCAGTTGTGCCACATAAACAATTCGCTGCGAAACGCATTTTTTTTTTGATATTTTTTTGTTATTTTTTTTTGTTGTTATAAAAATCAATATAAATTGGAAATATTTCAATATCAAATACAAGTATCAGATATCACGAAAATAAAAAAAATTATTCCCACAATTTCCGTTGATAATCAAAAATTTTGTTTAGGCAGCTTTTAAAGCCAAATAAAAGGGAAACAATTTTTGTTTATTTGAATTTCGAAAGCACTCAACGTTTCATATAAAATTGTGAATGAATTCCGGTGAAGTTAACCCAAACAAATTCGCCAGACTTTGTGTCGACGAATTCCACGAAATTCGAACATCAATCGAATAAGTTTTTGAAATTTTTAGCATTTTCTGGTAATTTTCTTAATAATTATTGGAAAATTATTTTTTATAAATACGCCCTTGAGAACGCTCATAAAAAGGTACTTTTAATTGTTGTTTTTACGCCATCAAACAACAACAAACAAAATGTTTGGTTTCCTGCTTTCAATTTTGTGGCGTCTGGCGTTCGCGGAACGTGTAACAGATAATTATGAATGAAACTTTTTCTTCGCACTTCATTTAAGATAATTTAAATATTAAAATTAATTTGAAATTTAAAGTATTTTTTTTGCTTTTTTCCGTGCAACAGGAATCCAGTCGTTTGTTTACTTTTCGTTCCAGTTCTACGAAATTTCTAGTTTAAGAAATAAAATGAACGGCAGAGTTACAAACAACTTCAGGAGTTATAAATCAGTTACTCGCAGCGAGTTTTAGTTTAGGCGTATTCAGTAGCCCCGTGTCTTGAAGTTCTTTAAATTAAATTTTATGTGCAGTGCACAATGGACCAGAATGCAAAATTAGTGCTGGAGTTTAAATAGAGATTTACTTCGTGGTTGTTTTGGAGTTGTATAAAAAAAAAATTGTGAATTTTCATTACCCAGAGTCTACGTGAGCACACCTTTTACGCTTAGCCGACCCGTGCTACTTGCTGCTTATAGACATTCAGCCAAAGCCACTCATCTATAAGATCTGCGAGACTCATTTTGCTCCCTGGTCTTTGTTTTTGTCCTGAATCGTAGATAATGATCGGCTTTCAATCACATCATTGAACCTTTTTGCTTGTATATTCCTCAGACTGCAATCAAACATGCTGCTTAATTTCCATAGATAATGATTATTAAGGCTCGCACCGCGTGCTACTGCTGCCACAAACAAGTCAAGTGGTTATTCCCTCCATCTTTGCTCTTACATCTTGTCCAGGTGTGGGTGCTATTGGCTGAAGTAGTAGAACACAAGACTACGATGTCTTCGGTCCCCAGTTCGACTCCGCACTCAGTCATGAATATGATATGTTGCATTTTGTTTGTTTTTTGTGGCGTCACTCGTGAGGATGGCTGCGTCTTGTTTTTGTTCGTGTCTTGTCCTTGCTGGTGGCGTGTGTGCCCATTGAGTCGCCCGTGTTGTCGTATGTTTTGTGTTGTGGGTCACCAGTCCCAAACTGTTTGAGGTTCAACTGGAAGTAGTTCTCCGGCTACGAGGTCTAACCGGAGACTTACTTGTGGTACCACGGGTGTCAGAGGCCCCTGGAACTTCGGTTCCAGCCTGGCAATGGTGCGGCTCTTCGGAGAACTTCGTGGTGGCTGTGGTTTAAGCCCAAATCGCGGGAAGAGTGTTTCGCTCGGTGTGGAGTTGCATTGCAACCGGATGCCGTGACCCAAAGACCGCAAGGAGTTTTAGATGGACTCAGCTCCTTACCAAGGGGGAGGCCATGTCCAAATACATGGTTTTGAATTGGTACTCATGCATAACAGTCTGTTGCGTGTGGGGGCGTTGGTAGAAGCATTGATTCCACCCGGTGTTAAGAGCACCGTCTGGTTGGGTTGTCAAGGCTGGCATTGACATTAAACAATTGACATATCTGCTCTGCGTTAGTGCAGGATCGTGTTAAATGTTGGCGGCTTATCTCAAGGACGCTGGTCGCTGCACATTAATGACAGCGATTAACAGCGTCAAATACTAAAAGAGCTGAATACAGCACCCTTTTTCGTCGGTACCTGCAGCAAAAACATTCCCCGTCGAAATAAAAAAGTAAAAGGTGATACAACGAAATTATCTGTTCTTAAATCCGGCTTCATCTGTCCTCTTAACTTTATCCCCCTCCTTTCCCGGTTCCAGCACGATGCACTGCATATGTAGAGGTCATTCCCTGGGTGCTGGTCCAAAACAAAAAATAAATCTCCAGACTTCAATGAACAACTATTCCCTGCCATTTCTTTAGGCTTCCAAGTTTATGTCATGGAAAGATTCAGAACCCAAATAGATTAACACGGTTTGCTTTAACATCTCTTCCAGTTGAGAAGGATATGCCCCAGTAGGGTGCCACGGCTTAGAGGAACGTTCTTCAACTAATCGTCCGTTTACGGAGTGAACTTTTTTGCAAATTTCAATATTGAAAAGTTGATATTAAACGCCTACAAGCACTGCCCCAATATGAATATACTTCCGTGGTGTCATACCTGAGGCCCTTATGTTATTACAAATCTTCTGAGGAATTCCTCGAATGTGACTTCCAACGAACTGCAGTCAATTCCTTCTATTCTCTTTAATCCACGGACTCTTTTCTTGCGTTACTTATGCTGCTTTTCTTTAAGCAAAACTTTCCCTCTTTTTTCATTTATCCTCATCAACTTCGGATACTCATTTGCAAAAAACAATATGAACAGAGGGTTTCCCATTTTTTTGTCAGATTCGCTGGGCAAAAAATATATCCTCAGCCTTACAGCTTTTTTAATGTTGTTTTATTTATTATTACTTTTTTTTTCTCTCTAAATAGTACTCAGGGGATGACCACTACACATGCAGTTCATTGTGCCAGAACGAGAGAGGAGGAAATAGTTGAAGAGGACATATGAAAACAGATTAAAAGAAAGAGGAATTTTCTTCTGGCTCTTTTTTTACTTCGACGGCAAATTTTTTGCTGCAGGTACCCACGAAGGAGGGTGCTGTATTCTGCACTTTTAGTACGAGACAAGCCGGCAAAACAATTAACACTATCCTGCTTTAATGCAGATCAGAAAAACGCGACACAATATTCATGACTGAGCGTGGACTCGAATTCGGGATCTAAGACATCGTAGTCTTTTGTGCACTACGTCAGCATTGTGAGACCTTCTCCCTCATAAAACTCTTTTGGAATCCACTTTTTTCTCCTCATATTTTAACGTTTCAGCATGAATCGTAACGCCTGCATGCTGTATCAGATGCAGGAGTGGGGAAAAAGGGATAATTTCCCTCTCAATAAAAAAAATATTACTTCGATAAACTATAATTAGCAAAATAACGATTTTGTTTTATATAAAATTACACCCACCCTCCAAAGGTTAAAGCTGGATACGCGCCTGATAATCCCTGATATATATTAATTTCGAAATGAGAAAGTCAGTTAATCTTGAGTCTTTTTGATACTTCTTTTTCTGTTTCCTTTTGTAACGTACGTGGGATGGTTGTGTTCCCTGCTGCGATGTGTCGTAACAGGGAATGTTTTCTTCTCACAAACGCTTACATCGCTTTGAGGTGTGTTGAACGAGCTGAACTCCTGGTTTACTAATCTGCAAAGCGGATTTCCATATTTCTTCGGCCGCCGTATATAATTCTCCCACACGTTGTTGACTGGAGTTTAAAAAGAAGTCAATTCTGAATTTTCCAATCTTTAAACTGAATCAAACTTACAAAACCAGGACATTCAATTACGGTAACATCAAAGGATTTTCTAAACTAATCCTCAATATTTAAAAGACATAAATTACCTTAAGATGTAGATCTATTGCAACTTAATGTGAGAACGTTACCACTGTGCTCTCTTCAATTCTGTGAAGTTCACTAATTCTAAAACGTCAACAGGTGAATAATTTAATTTCAAGTTAACAGAAAACAGAATGGGGAATGAAAGTGCTTCTTGTTAATTGCAGTCGTTTATATTAACAATCGAATATGTCTGCAGCAGTTTCCAACAACAACTCAGTCGTTTAATGTTGTGCTGCAGAGTTGCTTGAGAGTCTACTTAACAGGCAGAGATGGAAGCGCCATATCCAGCAGCGAACAGAAGACTTTTGGTCTGGTTGAATCAAAATATTTGAATGACAAGAAATATTTATAGTTTTTTATTAATGAATTTGATGCTAAACGAATAACTTTCTTTTGGTAGATTCGTATACAGAGAGAAAAAAGGCGGTATTTCGTTATCATTTTGTATCGAAATTAAATTAAGTCCGATTGCGATTAATTCAATAAAAGTTGGCATCAGTATTTTAAGAATGAGTCGGTATAATTTTCTTGTTGCTTTAATAACACACGCTTTTATTCTGTTGCCATTCGCTTTTATTTTAATAGCGCAACGTTTTTAATTTGATAACAAAAGCAACCCTGGATTTCTTTAAACGTATGAAATCTTCAAGTATTTCCCTGCATAACTATTAACAGCGTCATGTACTAAAAGAGTAAAATACAGCGCCCTCCTACGCCGGTATGTGCAGCAAAAGATTTACCGCCGAAGTAAAAATTAAAAGAAGAGCAAAAAAAAATATTCTATCTTCTAATCGGTCGTCATCTGTCCCCTTAACACTACCCCCTCCATTTTCAGTTCCAGCACAATGCACTGCATATGTAAGGGTCGTCCCCTGAGTGCTGGTCCTACTTCTAAAAAGGAAAAAGTGAAAATCACTGAAAAATTAAACAAAAATTAATGCTACATAAATATAAAACATTTGTGACATCGGACAGGAGACCGGGTTGATGGTTAATCGAAAATGTCTTTTCAAATAACCGACAGGATGAACCGAATAATCGCTAACCGAATGAATACCTCCTTTAATAATCCCCCCCCCCCCCTCTTGTTGATCAAATGCGTCAAGTAAAAATGAAATTCCGCAGCAAATAGAATTTGTTTTAGTGCGCGTGATTTGGTAAAATTATTTAAGCAGCGCGTGAAAGCAAGTGAGTAAAAATGCTGTGCACGAGTGATTGTAAAAGTCTTAACACTTGCCGTGCGTGAAAAAAAACTTAAGTCAAGTGGTTTCAATTCTTGCCGTGCGTGAAAAAGAGTAAAAAAATTAAGTTTCGTGATCGTGAGGTCAACTTCACTCACGCGCACATCTTTAGTGAAAATGACAAGCAATTTGACAAGATTTTAATATGACGTGCGGCAAAAACATCTAGACATTTAATTTGAAAGCAAATAGATGCTGATGTCGGGTGACGTACTTAAGAGGTAGACTACAAAGCCGAAGATCCCGGTTTCGATTCCGATTTTAATTGATCTGCTTGAAATCATGTCGGTTTATTTCGATGAGTGAAAATTTGCCGGCCAAGAGAATAATAAAACAGCTGCAACTAATTCTACATCTTCTCATTTCTCTTCACTGATATTCTCAAGGCCATACACTGCCTTCGTAGTGACGGGACACAGCCACGCATGAATTTAGACGTGTCCAAGTACAGAACATTCTTTCAGGTTCAAAGAAAATATTAAAATTATAACAGAAAAAAAAATTATAAAAACTCAAATTCACGTGAGCGTTTCCATACAACAAAAAATAGCGTTCGAATACTTTTTTTGCTCACTTCTGCACATGACGCCGCTTAACTTCTCAATCACAACGCAGCGCATTGACGCATTTCCAATGCATTCACTTGAAACTGACCAAGAATTTCCACAAACTTGTTAGTTTTTCTAACACAAACAAAGCAAATTGTGCTTCCGCTCGCTGCGCTGTTAAATGCCACCGCAATCAAAACAATTTTGTGACGCACGTTTGAACAGGAAAACACAGAAATCTTTCAAATGGCCACCAACCGTGCGTGCTTGGCTTGTTGCATGATTGTGAAAATTCAAATGCAAAATACACTGCCCTCAACAATTATTCTAATCGCCAGAACACTGACTGCCCGCTGCAGTTAGACGATGATACACCACCGCTGGTGGACTAGATAAATAAGCAAACAAACAATCCCCTCGTATCATACGGCGTTTTTATCGTGTGTGTTATTGTTGTTGTCCACATTTTGTAGGTGTTAAAATGGGAGGCGAAAGAAGTGGAACGAACGTCGGCGTGTGGCACATTAAAATAGTCACACCTTTTCTCTGCCTACACTCGCTGGGATGGTGTCAACAAACAATAAACGATGGATTTAGTGTAGTAATAGGAGCGCTGAGGCGGGCACAGACACACACACACACACACACGCTCAGTTGTAAGTGTGTGTGTATGTAAATAAGATTTATAAATATACTTTCGTTCTTTGAAATGTTTTTTATTAATCTGTTTTAAAAACTATTAAATTTTTATAAATTTAGTTCGAATAATGATGGAAAGAAAGTTGACGGAATCTGTTGAAAATTGAAAAGGAATCATTATCTTCTTAATTTTTAACTCACTAAACAGAGTAGAACACTGCTGTTTTCGAAAGCCGCTACACTTTTTCATCGGTGCTCGTGAGTATTTTATTTTTACCACTGATGAAGTCCTTCTCTTATAAAAATATTTTTGAGAAAATCGAAAATTTGCATCCAGCTAATTAATTTTTTTAATGTACTTTCCCATTGGAAAACAAATCGAACTTCCCTGTTCGTTGGTGAACCGCCCAACGAAGCGGAATGATATTGAAATCACTTGAGGCATGCGGAAAAATTAACACAACCACGCATCATCGGGATAATATTGAAGCGAATAAGTGTTCCTGCTCAAACGAAGTATTTATTTTTAATATTCAAAACCAAAATACAGTGTAACCAATCATCTAAGTAACAGCTTTCGATAGCAGGTACAAACTCTTTGGGAAGTTTAAGGACCATTTTTAGGAAGAATGAAATCTGTTTTTGTCGAAATCTGGTAGATTATTTTCTTGCATTAATTTTATTTATGAAATACCCCTCATATGCCCGTAGTGGCTACGAGTTTTGCTGTCATTTCCATGAATACAAATTTCGGCTACTTTTTCCTATAAATCTGGCCATGTGGCGTTAATAGTGGCTTAAATATTGGCCTTCAAAAGAGGCTGGTTTATCTTCGATGTTGTTTCAGCCACCATGACTCATTGTGTTTTTAAAGAATTTGAAGAAAAACAAATTATTTCCTAAAAAGGAATAAAATCTGCTCCTTCAAATTTTGCAACATCGTTTAAAAACAAGCAGCGCCAGGATTAAAAAAAAATTCAGCCATCAACACAAGTTTTTTGATTTATTAAATTTTTAAAATTTCAAAGGTGTTACATTTTTCCAATAACTGGAAAATTTTTTAAATTTATTTTTATATTTTAGTCGCAAATATTCCCTTTAAAAAGGACACTATTTGTAAGACATCATAGAAAATCCAAAAATTAATGGCGGAATCATTATCCATTTAATTTTCAACTCATAAAATAGAGTAGAACAGTACTGTTTTCGAAAGCCGCTACACTTTATTTTTCATCAGTAATCATGACTATTTTATTTTTTCCACTGATTGGGTGAAGGTGTTCCTGCTATAAAAATATTTATGAGAAAATTGCACGAAAGAACTGCTTCACTATGGAACTGATGCAGGGACTAGGGATCAAATCCCGGGCAGGTCAGTAGTAGGGAACTGTATGTGCTGCGACCATTAAAAATATTAAATTTCAGCAATTAAATTTGAAATTTTTCAATTTTAATTGCCAAAATTCTCAAATTTCCCAAAATTCTCAAATTTCATTTTGTGTGTGTTCGTGTGTGTATTTTTTCCCACGGTTTAGTAGGGGCGTTCACATTGTTGTTTTTTTTTTTAAATAAAATGTTGGGGTAGGCGTGGGAATTTGTGTCTGTCCATATGTGACGTTGAGAATACATGTCCGTCGGTATGTGAGCGTGGGAATTTGTGTGTGTCCATATGTGACGTTGAGAATACATGTCCGTCGGTATGTGAGCGTGGGAATTTGTGTCTGTCCATATGTGACCTTGAGAATACATGTCCGTCGGTATGTGAGCGTGGGAATTTCTGTCTGTCCATATGTGACCTTGAGAATACATGTCCGTCGGTATGTGAGCGTGGGAATTTGTGTCTGTCCATATGTGACCTTGAGAATACATGTCCGTCGGTATGTGAGCGTGGGAATTTCTGTCTGTCCATTTACACTGTGTACGCCTGGTGAATAAAAAAATTTTGAAGCATTTTTAGGAATCACACTATTTAAAAAGTGTAGTAGTTATATATGGATACCCTTAATGTTTGTGGTTCGTTCCTTCTTGCTGGAGTGAGATTTTTTCTTTTATTTTTTTGCTCATTAAAATTTGGTGTGTTTACTTAAGATTTGTCGTCCAGCAATTCAGTGTTTTTTTTTTTTACTTTTTTGCTTGCAATGCTTGAGTCTGGAGGAATAATTTGATTATTCTGATCTTGAAGACGTCGTGAAAAAAAAAAAATTACTATTGCATAAATATTGAAACTGATGTTTTGTTTATTTTATACATGACGATCATCGATGGATTTTATTTGGGGATCTGGATGGTGGTGCGATTTCTGTATTTTGTAGAATATGAATATTTATGCTATGTTTAAGTGTTTGTGTTTTTTGTGTTCTGAGTGGCGGTTGGAATGTATGGCTGTCAGACAGTCTGTGTGTGTGACGATTGGTGAGTCTGTATGACAGTCCGCTTTCTTGCTTTCCTGGTCAGTATAAAATGTGATAAGGTGTACATATTCATGCGTACATAAATATCTACAAATTTATTTCATTTACGCATATACATACAAACAAATAATAAGCGTTTATTCTTTGTGCCCAAATATTCCCTTGACCATTTGAATGAATGAATGAACGATTGTGTATGTTTGTTTGTGTGTTCTCTGAAAAAAATAAATATGTATGTAGGTTTTTTGTTTGAAATAAAAAGACATTTATTTTAGTTTTTATAAGCATTTATTTAAAAGTTTGTTAACACTTTCATTTTTAAGTAAAATTGCATTCCTTAAGGCACAAACACCATAGTCGTGATAGCTACAATAGAGATATATGGAATGCTTAGTTTCCATTTGTTTGAAATTAATGCAGCCAATGTCTTCAATGTTATAAACTGTTTGATGAATAATTTTTTCCAGCCATTTTTTCTTCTCTCCCCCCTTAACATATATTTGTGAATTTCTTATATTCGATTTTAAAAACTTGCAAACGCTTTGAAATGAGACTGATCCATCATTCCAGTTAATATGATGATAGTTTTTTGTTAACCAAACTGCTTCTCTCTGTTTTTTGGCTGATAAACATGCGAAATCAAAAGGAGGTTTTATGATGAAATTGAACCATTCCTTGTTGCTGAAAACTACAGCTAGTTCTTTTGCGATGAAGCCATTTGAATTAGTTTTGAAACCTTGCAAGTCTACAAAAACAATATCACCATCCATGTTATTTAATTTATAAGAGCTTCCGGACTTGACCTTTTATTGGTATGTATTCTATTATGCGGTCATGAATAAGAACGCAGTAAGCTGATGTTTTTGCTGGAATATTTGTTGCTGTTTCAAATTCAATTTTTATGTCGATTGGTCCGGATTGAGCGTTTCGTTTTGGTGACTGACATCAACTACAATAATTGGAGCGTTATTTTTAAACTCTTGACCTGTTAGAAGAGGTTGGGGTTGTTTCATGTAGTAGCTTTGTTGGAATCTTAGATACATATCATATAGAATCGCATAGCGCTCATTTTTGAATTTTATATTAAGATCGTCATATGGGTAAGAGGTTGAGTTCAAATGTACTTTTAAGTTAGTAAGATCACAATGAACAAACTTGTTTTCTTGTTGAAAGGCAATCAAGACAAAACGAGGGCGTTCTTTATTAGCGGCCAGTTTAACATTCCATATGTGATTGGTTCCCGTATTAAGGTGTGGATTCATATGACAATCCCAACTACGGAATGCCATTGGTATAGCAGCACCATTATTAAGTATTTTGATCATATTCAATTTACTATGATCAGATAATTGAACATGTGGAATTCTCCATGATATTAGTGAAATTGTAAGTTTTGCTTTCTCGGTGGAAACATTCGAGTGTACAAGATCTTCATCGTTCTTATTACGCAAGAGTATCAATTCATGTTTACCATTTAATAAAACTTTATTGTAGTCTTCAGCGAATCCTAAAAGAAGTTTGAGTGGTACATAGAAATTAAAATTTCCATTTTGAAGATCTATTTTATCAAGTTTATTCCATCCGGCATTTTGCAACACAACGCTTTCCGTAGGTGATAAAGAAACCAAATTTTTTATGGTACTGGTGGCTCCCAAATATCTTGTATGATCAATTTCAATACCATTCAGTTCATAGCGGATTTCATCAAAGAGATATGCAACAAAATTATTTTTCAACTGAAAGTTGGGTGTAGATTTCGATGTTTTTTCGTCTACAACAAATCCTTCCACATATATATAGCTTTCACTGGGTAACACATATAGATCTTGGTTTTGTATTGAAATTCTTATTTCATCGTTGTTGTTAAAAGACTGAAGGTATGGTATGTATGTGTGATAATCCTTTTTGATAATATTTTCGTCAGATATTGGTTTATCTAAAACGTCTATTATTGAACTCATTTTGTTTTCAATTTAAAGTTCAGTGACTTGAGAAAACTCTTGTTTGCTGCTGTAAGCGATTTTTGACGAACAGATCTTTTCAATTGTTGCTTAGATTGTAACGTTTGAGAATTAGATGTTGCTGTAGTATTCTTCGATATACTCGTGTTGTATATTATCATTATTTAGTTGCCCTTAAATGTATTCGTATTGTAATTTCCTCACCTCTGAAATTAATTAAGTCGCCGTTTTGATCAACCACGCGGAGAGCTAGTGAACTTATCTCTCTGGAGTTTACTGGCAAATAAATAAGATTTTTGGGAATCTCAACTATTTTATATCCAGCCGGTACATTAATCGGAAATTCATGTAGTGTATGAGCTTTAGAATTATTCATATAAGTATTAACCACAATACTGCTTTCAATCCTCAAGAGATTCACCTTAAAGATATTCACTGGAAGATCAGAGTAATGTTCTTTGTTTGGCGTTAATATTCTGCTATTGAATCCTAAAAGTCTACCTATTGTATTTTCTTTATTAAAATATATTGGTTCTTTAGAGCTGCTGACTTTGACTTGCATTGTATTGTTATTAGCTTCAATCAAAATTTTGTTTTCTGGTCTATATCGTTTGTATTGTTCTTCTATATAGTCAACTATATCATTTAATTCATAAGATCCGATCGGTATTTCAATTACAAGTTCACCGATATAAAATATATTGTTGTAGACATCCACATTCGGGATACTGTTGTATGAATGAAAATCAGTTAGAGCACATTCATAGGTTCCGTTTAAATCAATAGGAGGAAAATAATTAGCAGATAGCTCTGATGAATTGGAGCTCAGAGTCAATGTTATTGACATTGTGACTGTTTGATTGTAAATAAATGAGGTTAAACACACAGTATGATTTATAAGAAGCAGTTTCGTATTTATTGTTTATTTACTTATTTTAAACTAAATTAAATATTGATGCCATTGTTGTTGTTTTTGTTGTTGTTTATTTATTGTATTCTTCCATTTACAATATCTCATCTTTGCTTATCCAAGAATTGTGCTCATTACTAAAGCCCAGCCACTTGACAAACACCTTATGTCCTTTAGTTTTGAGAACCTTTTCAACTAGGTATGTATTAGGATATCTTGTTTTTGAAAGTTCTTCTTCATAGAATCCACCTTTAATAGGATTTCCGCGATAGTCTTCTAATATATATGTTGTAGGATATGTATTTTGTACTCTTTTAATTGTAAAGATTTCTGTTGTCCAATTCGGAGTATAACCTTTTTCAAAAATGTTTTTATATTTGCTTATGCGTACATGATCTCCTGCATTAAAATTTGAAATTTTATACATCTTTAAATGACTGTATACTGTGTTTAAAAGCTGTTTTTCATTTGTTGAATTTACTTTAATCGGTGACATTTTAATGGTGCGATGAATTTTTCTATTGTATGCATCAAGTAAATCTCTATACATATCAATCCAATTATATGAACCATTTAAGCTAAATTCCTTCCACATCATTCCTTTTAATGTTCTATTGAATCGTTCTACTATTGAGGCTTTCATAGTGCTATATGTTGAGTAGTGATTAATATTGTATTTATTCATCAACTGACTGAAATGTTTATTGAAAAATTCTTTACCATCGTCTGTTTGCAAGTTTTTCGGTATTCGTCCCAATTTGAAAATATTCTCCATTGCCTGAGTTGTTTCGAGTGCATTCTTTCTGCTCAAAGGTACTGCCCAAGCAAATTTTGAGAATGTATCAATTACAGTTAGCAAAAATCGATAATTTCTATTGTCTAAGGAATAATTTCCCATTTCAACTAAATCAGCTTGCCAAAGATCATCTATTCCTTTCATCACAACTCTACGACGTACAAAACGTTTTCGAGCCTGCTTATGCAATTCATTTACAACATTTCTCTTTGAAGACATCTTATTTTTCCAGTCGCTGTTTTAAGTGTGTTGTGATCTACTTGATGCACTTGCACCTATTGATACGAACATGTAATTTTCTATTCTATAAATTTTTTCCCGTAGCTCTTCAATTTCCATATCAAAAAGTGATTTATTACCATCCATTTTCTTATTGATATCCTGCAAATGAGCATTAAGATTTTCTAACTGGAAAGCTACTTCTTGTTGCTGTTTTTTGAGTTCAGTTTGCAGAAACAATTTACTGATAACATCGTTTTCCTCCACAGCATTTGCAACATTTTTGATTCTCTTGTATTGGACATCAATGTTTTTGTTCGTATCCATAAAGAAGCCCAACAACTTAGGCGCATTTTTGGTTGAAATTACTTCACTTCTATCGTTAATATAATGCCCAAATTTATCAACGGACATGTTTTATATAAAAATCTATGTATGTATATAGTTTATACAATTATATTAGCTTCACGTAGTTCTTCAATAATTGAGACAATTTCGTTGTTGTGATTAGTATGGCCTGCAGACTGTGATGCAAGCAGTAGTCTAAGTCGATCTACCAACTCGTTTGGATCATCCCAGTATATATAGTTTGGATTATGAGGGTTAAACTGCATCAAACCCCTTCCTAAATAATTACTTTTTGTTACATCTGATGAGACTGTATGATTGTCTCCTTTGAAAAGTTTTCCAATAATATGTTTGTACTTATGGGCTATGCTCCCTTTGATTTGACCATCAGACTTATAGCCTCTCCTGTGGGCATTGGTAGCAAGTAATATTTTTTTATAGATTTCAAGCTCGAATTTATCATAGTTTTTTGGTGCTTTATGAAACATTAAAGAAAAAAGTCCTGGCGTGAGCGCCCATATTTGTCCCCCAACCTGTATCTTATCTTGATTTAACTCGATGGTGCTATTACCAAATCTCCATTCGTTATTATTATCTTTATGTGGACCATAGTTAGTATCTAGTTCGTTTCTCGATTGCAATAGTGATAAGTCAGAATAACTTTCTTCATTATTCGAATTTTGTGAGTAAAAGTCATCTTCATCATAATTACTGCTACTTTTACTATTAGATTGCTTAAAAATTTTTTCTTCAATTAGTTTCTTGGGCGTACTCGTTTCCAATTTTATTGTTGAGTTCTGAGGATGAAAACTTTCATTGTCATCGATTCCAGTTTCCTTATCACTCGGTTCTTTTTTAACTGGTCTACCAATGTATTTAGAGCTATTGATAAATTCTTTTAAAGGTTCTGTGATAGGCTTGAATGTATCTGTTAATTGCTGATGTGTATCTATTTCACCAGTTTTTATACTACGAAGCTTTTTCTTCAAGATATTTCTTGTTGCCACCAAGTCTTTAAGAATTTGTTCATTCATTTTAGCTATCAGGTCAGTTCAATAGGAAGCAGATCAGGTTATCAGGTCAGTTTAACAGCTATCAGGTCAGTTTATCAGGTACCAGACCAGCTTATCAGGTCAGTTTATCGGGTATCAGACCAGCTTATCAGGTCAGTTTAACAGGTATCAGATCAGCTTATCAGGTCAGTTTAACAGGTATCAGGTCAGTTTATCAGGTATCAGATCTGCTTATCTGATCAGTTACAATAATCACATGTATAAAGTTTGAAGTCAGATTAAATACTGTAGGGTGCATTTGATGAACAGTAAATTATATTATGATGAAGTAATCAAATGACTTTCTATAACGACCATTGTTTAGTTCATTATCTTTACTTATCACCAAAAATCCGTATTTTTCCTTCCAACATTCTCTACAAATTCGTTGAAACATTTCAAAGTTCATGTCGCTGGCAACGTGATCATCATATACATGTTTCATATTTGTCGCATCTTGTTTAAACATAATAATTACATTAGCATTATCTCTTATCAAATGTTTTGGAATCCGCGTGTAAGTCTGACACAAGTAAAATGAGTCTACGTTCTTATGACGACCCATACAAAAATAAGCACGTATATTGTTTTGCTTTTCACATGCAACATCATCAAAAATCATAATTGAATTGCTTTTAGCTTCACTAGGAGGAACAACGTCCTCGTTTTCTGCAAATGTGTAGTATCCGATTCCTTTAATTGGTGAAATTAATTTCTTTAGGTATTCATATTTAGGTTGATATAAAGATTTTGAGTACAAGTAAATATTTTCAAACTTGAGACCATTAGGACTTTCCAGCAAACTAATCATTATGTTAGTTTTTCCACAATTTGAAGGACCAACTATTAATGCTCGAATAGAATTTGGTAACAAGGAACTATGTCTTATTTTTTTACTGTCATTTGAACAAATATCAGCATTACGAACTAAAATATTTTTATGTTGTTTTATGAAGCGCATTTTAATAACTACTTGCTAAACTTGCAAACAATATCTTTTATTGTAGATTAAATTAATATGGTTGTACTTTATAACAAAAGTTTTAGTCACAAACAAGCTATCGTTGGAGAAGGTTTACTAAATAAAGCAATAAATTCTCTACCTTTTGAATTACATCTTCCTGGATACCAGTATTGTGGACCTGGCACAAGATTACAAAAGCGTTTAGATAGAGGAGATAAAGGAATTAACTTATTGGATGCTGCTTGCAAAAATCACGATATTGCTTACTCGAAAAATAAGGACTTAAACAGCAGACATCAAGCTGACAAAATTCTTGAAAATACGGCTTGGGAAAGAGTTCTTTCAAAAGATAGTGATCTTCCAGAAAAAACATTTTCATATATAGTCACCAACGCAATGAAAGCAAAAACTAAACTTGGTATGGGTGTTGAAGCAAAGAAAAGGAATACGGTGAAAAGACCATCACCACGAATTCGTATAAATGACAAAAATCTGTTTCATAAAACAATTAAATCAGCAACAAAGATATTGAAGAAGGAAAAACCACAAGATATTAATTCAGCCATTAAGATTGCTCGTAAAGCTATCAGTAAATCTCTTAAGGGGAAAAAAGCTCGTGTTATAATACCGCGTATTATAAATGTTCCAAAAATTGGTGGTTTTTTGCCCATAATACCGATTCTAACTGCTCTAGGTGCACTTGGTAGTCTAGCAACTGGAGGTGCCGCTATAGCTAAAGCTGTAAATGCAACAAAGAATGCAAAAAAACAACTTGAGGAAGCCACCAGACACAATAAGGCAATGGAGTCTATTGCTGTGGGAGAAGGACTGTACCTTAAACCATATAAAAACGGTTATGGACTTGTTTGTAAAGATCATTCAAAAAACTATTAGAAATGCTACCCAACAGACCATTATCAGAATTTGATCTAAGAAAATTTTCAAAATATATTCCACACTTTAGAGGAGTTTATATGTTGGATTCACTACCAAAACGACCAAAGACTGTAGAGTGTGGAATAATCAATTTGGATTTATCAACAGGCCCAGGTACTCATTGGGTAGCATACTATAGGAACAAGAATGAAAAACAATATTTCGACAGCTTTGGAAATTTACAACCTCCTCTAGAATTAATCAAATATTTAGGTAGAAATATTCAATACAACTACAATCAATATCAAAACTTTAATACATATAATTGCGGTCACTTATGTTTGAAATTTCTTTATGATATAACCAAAGATATTAAATAAAACACAATCATATATATTTATATACATACATATTTAAAAACATTTTCTTTTTTATTATTATTATTTTTTTTTCTTGTTAATTACAAAATATATGAACATAACATATTTTTTACTGCCAAACGGGGTACTGGGAGTTTGGTATTAAAAACTCGTTCATCTCGCTTTCTAAGATCAGGTTTCGCTCTCCTTTTCTTTGT
Source organism: Linnaemya vulpina (assembly GCA_963675445.1). Taxonomy (NCBI): domain Eukaryota; kingdom Metazoa; phylum Arthropoda; class Insecta; order Diptera; family Tachinidae; genus Linnaemya; species Linnaemya vulpina. The sequence goes on along the minus strand of OY776278.1, from coordinate 42,321,341 downwards.
AGTCGATATTTATTATTCGAAAGATCTTCTAATTCTGCATTGGTCAATGCATTGTATCGGTTGGGGAGAAACATTATGTGGTTTTCCAGCTCAAGTTGAACTGTTTCCCCATACTTTGTTGTTACTCGCTTTGCGCGTACGATAGTGTGTTTGGATAATTCATCTAGATCCTTTATATGGATTAAGGATTTTGTATTGTACGAATTAAATTTTTCCACTAGATCCATTGCGGTAGAAATTTTTCACAACTTATAGCTTTGAACTTTTATTGCAAACTAATCTCGGTTTTAGCTTTCTAGACTGTAAGAAGCTTAACAGAAAATCATTATGCAATGATTTTTTTGTTTTATTTTTGACAAAAGACGAAGTGAGGAAAAATTAAATATATATATAAGTATTTAAAACTAACTAGTTGGAAAAGGATAGAGAGATGTCATATATACGTATTCATTTTTTAGAGTCGAATTTTAAATTATTTTCTGGACTAAAAACGCTGACATCGTTTTTTTTTTTAATTTCATAACATACACCTTAGTACTGGTTCGTTGAAAACAATTATTAGTAGAGAACTAACAGTCAAAAAGATCGGAAGTAAATTTTAGTAATAGTATAAAATATTTCATAAAATCATGAGTGACATTAGAAACAAGCTCGCACAATTCTTAGTTGATTTTGAGAGATGTGTAATATACGAACACATGGAAATGGTGAAAATGTTCCTCGATATGTTGAATGAAAATGATGATTTTGGTATAATGGAAGATGAGGACAAGGACGATGGTCACTTTAAGTCTTGTCCATGGAGCCATCCAGATTGTGAGGAGGGGCCAGATACCTGCCGGTGCTCCGTATTTTACTTAAGAAAAATGATGATAAATCATTTAATTAATTCATATTATGCAATATTTCGATGAAACTAAATAATAAATCACCAAACAAAATAAAACAAATTCTGAATGTTTTTTCATTTTAAATATATTTGTACAATTTTTTTGTTTATTTCTCTTAACAATACAACAATTTTTTTTACTTATTAATAGATTTAACTACTTAAATAAACATAAAAATTATTACTTAAAAATAGGGATACAGTTATAGCACTGCTTCTTCCTCTTCTAGTCTTGAAATTTCGCACAGTAGCATGTCAAGTTCATAATCAGGATTAGTTTCCTCGATTCGAAAATGATACCATGCATATGTACTCATCTTATCACTTCTTATTTTTCTTTTATCGTCTGCATAATTTAATACTACTTTATTTATTTGATTTGTATAAATTTGATGAATTTTTGATTTAAATGTTAGCATATCATCATACACAGTCGACTTATTGAATAAGCAATTTCTATATGAAGCTATACTATAATTATTAAGAATGCACTTCTTTACTCCTTTCGATTTTTTAATATCACTTTGATGTTGCACACTAAAAGAGTACATTTTTGACCGCAATCCTACAAATTCCTTCATTACCTTTCCACAATTTTCATCCTTCATCATACCCAATACCTTTTTGTTTACCAGAGGAAATCCATATACATTGTCTTTTGGGTAATCTGATGTATCAAACTTATGGTCGAGGTCAGTTTTTATGTCAGCATAAAAGTCTTCTGTTTTTACTGTGTAAATGAAAGAGTCAGTGTCCATATAATTCAGTGATAAGTTTGACTTGAATTTGGGTTGCATGTACCCATAATGGAAATCATACATTTTCCATTTGGAAAGCTCTAATACACAAAATCCTAAATATATAGGCTTATTGTAATAGGTTTTCACTCTATTCATTTGAATCGCTACCATATTCTCAGAAAATATTGACAAACTATGAAAATTAGGTTTAGATATCCAATCTTGAGCTCCTAAATGATTACAGTTTGTCCTTTTCCAGTTCGTAACTATTCGTACATCTTTTCTCTTTTCCACATTCTCCATAGTTTTACCGTATACTGCATTATTTAACAATTTGAAAAAATTTTTTTCAAAAGTATTTTTTGCAGTAGCCCTATGTTTGGTATTCAAGTCTATATAACTTTTCAACCAGGTTGATTGCTTATAGGTGAGAATTCGATGCACTTTCTTCAGAACTAGACCATACTGTAAACATTGCTTAAGAACTCTATAATGTATGACATATGTTTGTTTTGTTGAAAAATCTGCAACTAATTTAATGTGCTTTGTTTGCAAAATTTTCTTATTTTCTGGACAGAAAGGTAGGTCATTTTGAGAGTCATGCAAATGAGAAGGACAGTCTAAAGTAACTTCATAGACATATCCATCACTTGAATTATCACCTATGGTTTTAGGATCCAGATTTAGCTCTTCAGCTGACAGCCATCTGAATCCACCATAAGGTAAATACTCAGACATAGCCCAACCGTAGAGGTTATTTGCGTCTAAGTACACAATAAATTCTGAGGGCTTTTCTCTATCGAAATCAGGTAGATATTTGTTGTTAGCCTTTGAATATCGGTTACTGCATTGTACAAGTCCACCACGTATTCCTTTCTTGAAGAAATTGTACATATCTATGTCCGTCAAAAGCTCTAGTTCTATATTTGTATACTTTAGCATAGCATCCCACGATAGTCCTGGTGCAGTGTAATATTGACATGGATCTAAGTGGTAGATGTTCTTGCAAACCTTTCTAAAACTTTCAAATATATCTGCAAGTAAGAGAACATCCGTTTTTAAATATACTTCCATGTAATCTTGCAAGGTTTTGCAGCCGAAAGCATTCCAAACTTCTTTTGCATGCTCATAGTCTTCAATCGAGCACTCCTTATTATTGAGATGGTTGAAGAAATTTTCCCTTGCTGGAAGTTCACCAACATTCAATTTTTCAAAAGAATTAAGAAAATCATAGGGAAAGACGCCTTTTCTTCTCACTAGATCAAACTCTTTTTTTGTTTTAAATTGTCTTTTAATGATGTGAAAGTCTTGTTCTGAAAGATTATTAGCTAAAGATTCTAAGCTTTCAGGCATAAAGCGAATTGTGTCTAAAAATCTAAGTTCAAGGTTGTAGTTGTCGGTCATTTTTGAAAATCTAGATAGTGATATGTATAATTCTTTGTTGAGCGGAAGGACTTTTATATTGTCAGATTTTTTACCCAACTCTTTAACAAAAAGATGCGAGTCATAAGATGAATAATTGTGGAAATAGATTGGTATAAATTTTGGAATTTGAAATTTTAAATTGCATCTATTATGAGCTGCTCCTCTAAATTTACCACTTATGTGGCAGTAATCTCGCACTCTATCATTGCCTAGATATTTATGACAAATATGACAATCTATCGCATTTCGAAAATTAAAATTTTCGAAAGGAGTTAAAGCATCCATTTCCCTTTTATTTACTAGATATTCATTATAAATATCTTCACAATCTTCAATCAAATTTTCTACAAACTTTTCTGCTGCATCCCTCCCCGTATATAATTTAAACTTATCTAAACTATCATTATGCTTACATTTAATATAATAACTAAAAGCACAAGGAATGTGCTTTTTGCGATACCTACTTTTGTCACTTACTCTAATATTAACCTCCTCCAGTATGCATTCAAAGTCTGCATACACAACAAATGGTACATCCATTTGTCGTTGGTGGTCTTTAAACTGCAACACGGCATTTTCCTCAGACGGCAGCTCCGCAACAATTTGCCCACATTCTTCTTTATGTCGCTCTAACGTCCTCTCATTGTGGGTGTATTGGAGGCAGCTGTTACAGAAGACAAGTTTTTTGCAGTGCTTGGTAGTCTGAGATTTTAAAAGTCTGTGGAAAGAAAAAAGTTATAAGAATATATATTAATATATTTACGTAAATAAATGTATGTTTTATTACTTACTTTGATATATTTGTTATAAGAATATAATGCTGATATCCTTCAGCATTTTCTAATAATAACAAATTAATATGTTTAGCTTTTTCATTCTTGGTGTTATAGAATGGTCCAACAATCTCATTGCTTTCATCATTGTATCCGAACACATTGACGCTAATATTTGGATTGCTTTCTTCAAATATCCTGATACTCTTTAACGCCAACGGAAACTTTAAATTTTTGAAGTCAATCTCAATTCCGTTTTGCAAACATATGATATCAGCGCTGATGTCTGCAATGTTGTATGAGCAGCAACGTTGAGGTCTTTTAATATCAGATGTATCCAGTGCAGATATTATTGCCCATTTAAAACAATAAATGTCATTATTTTCAACATTTATACATGCCTTTTTACTTTTTAAGTTCTCCGGCGTACTTATCCAGTTCGATCCTCTCACCAAAGATGACTTATTTATAGCGATTTCGAGGCGAACAATTCTAATTAAAGTCCATCCTGAATCCCGTTCTTGAAATTCAGACATTTTGTTGTGGATTTCTTGAAATTGCTTTGCCATAATTTCCTCAACATCATCTCCAATGCACAGAAGATCCATCTTTGCCCGGTGAGAAATAGTACACAATTCCATATCATCGCTTATAATTTTAATATACTCTCCAATAAGAGTAATATTAAATTTAATAATGTTGTGTACGGCAAGACTATTTTCAAGTCTTTCTTTGATGATATGTTTATTATCCACAATAACATCTTCAAATAGAATACAATCTTTATTTACTGGAACTCCAAATGTTGTAATATTATTTTTAAAAGCACTATTTATTATATAATATTTGCATTCATTTGGAGCTTGAGACAGTAGATCATCCGCAGAATTTGAGATATCCATTTCTACTTCATTATTTTGTGTATTTGCCTGATCATGTGGAATAACTTGACTTATATCCATGTCTTGAGAAGGATTATCTACGGGCAAATAGCTTGGGTAATAATTAGGCATATTATTTTGCTGCAACTGTATAGGTACGCTATATTCAATGGGATATGGAATCTCCATAGGTGCTGTGAATTGGTTGGTTGAAACTGGATACGGATATAAAGGATACGCTGGTACCTGCACTGGATACTGATACTGCACTGGATACTGATACTGCACTGGGTACTGATACTGCGCCGGATACTGATACTGCAAATTGTTTTGGACCATTGAGTTGTATGCATATGTTGAGGGTTGTATGGACTGTGCGATTTGTTGATATGTTGCTATGGGGTTGTACGCAGATGTTGGGGGTTGTATCGACTGTTGCACTTGTTGTGGTTGAACATGACCTTTGCAATGTTCTAAATAAGATTTTTGGTATTTATATACCTTATTACAGATATTGCACTTGAAAATTGATGAACTCATTTTTTTTTTAAATATTTTGATTTACACTTATAAAAATTATTTTGGTTATAGTGTACTTTTTTATTAAAAAATATATTGATTGCTTGAATAACAAGTAATATTACAAGGATTTTTATATATATATTTAAATTCTGTCTTTGCTTAAATTATATGACACACTCTTATTTTTTGATATACAAATAATATGTTTTTTGAGAATATGTATTTATTTTCTGTCTTAGATTTATTAATAGCACACAAGGAATTTTTTAATAGTCACGACTTGTTACTTTTAGATACAAAAATGTACTGAATTTTATTCTAAAAATTTAGATTAATACAAATTCGTGAAAATTTTGTTTTGGTATAGTACGCTTCATTCCAACAAAGTAGCTTTGCGTTACTTTGCAAAAGTAGCGTATCTGGTGGTAGAAACGGTTAAGATTAAAAAATTAGAAAAGAAACTGCTACGTGGACAAAACGTTGTGGTATCTGATATACACAGAATGCCGAGGCATGCTTATGCATGCCTCTACAATACAAAATGTTTAAGGGAACGAAACTGCTACGTAGACAATATTTATGTAAACATAAATTTTGATAAGTGATATCTACAAAGTACAGAGATATGCTTGTGCATGCAGACACGTTACAAAGTTTTGAACGGAATGTGATATATACAGAGTACGGGGACATGCTTATGCATGCCTCTACGATACAAAATGTTTACGGGAATGAAACTGCTACGTGGACAAAACATTGTGGTATCTGATATACACAGAATGCCGAGGCATGCTTATGCATGCAAATACGTTAGATAATATTTAGGAGAATGAAACTGCTACGTAGACAATATTTATATAAACAAGCATTATGATATGTGATATACACAGAATACGGCGGCATGCTTATGCATGTAGAGACGTTCCAAAATTTTGTAGCAAAAGAAACTGCTACGTGGACAAAACATTGTGGTATCTGATTATACACAGAATGCCGAGACATGCTTATGCATGCCTCTACAATACAAAATGTTTAAGGGAATGAAAGTGATACGTAGACAATATTTATGTAAACAAAAATTTTGATAAGTGATATCTACAGAGTACAGAGACATGCTTGTGCATGCAGATACGTTTCAAAGTTTTGAACGGAATTTTATATATACAGAGTACAGGGACATGCTTATGCATGCCTCTACGATACAAAATGTTTACGGGAATGAAACTGCTACGTGGACAAAATTTATGTAAACAAACATTATGATATGTGATATACACAGGATACGGAGGCATGCTTATGCATGCAGATACGTCACAAAATGTTGTAGCAAAAGAAACTGCTACGTGGACAAAACATTGTGGTATCTGATAAACTACAAAATTTTTGTAGCTTCACAAGTTTTCAAAGCAAAATTATCAAATTTTGAAGTTGAGCTTTTATTTCTACAATGAAGCCCTTCTGGTACACACCATTATATCGGAGACTTCAGCGTCACCATTTGAAGGAGAATTTAAGAAAAGCCAGACAGGAAGAGTTCGAGAAACATCTTGAAGGAGATGAGGAGCTTCTCCTAGAGCTGTCTTCGCAACCATCTTCATCTAACCCACTCCAAAAAATAGAGGAAGAATATGAAGAGATGCTGACAGGTGACGATGACCTATTTTTGAGCATCAATACTCAGCCTGCCGAGGCTGGTAGTGAATCCAATAGAAGTGAGGTAACCAACAAACCGCACATAGAAATATTGGAAGTCCAAATGCTCCCAAAAATTGATGTCCCAATGTTTCTTGCATTATACGAAGATACCAACGATCAATTGTTGATAGAGGCAGCTGACGCAGTGGAGGCAGCTTTATATTAAAAAATATATGTAAATGTATGTATAAATATTATATATTAATAAAAATTAAAACAATGTATATGTTTAAACAATGGTTCATTCATTCATTCAAATGGTCAAGGGAATATTTGGGCACAAAGAATAAACGCTTATTATTTGTTTGTATGTATATGCGTAAATGAAATAAATTTGTAGATATTTATGTACGCATGAATATGTACACCTTATCACATTTTATACTGACCAGGAAAGCAAGAAAGCGGACTGTCATACAGACTCACCAATCGTCACACACACAGACTGTCTGACAGCCATACATTCCAACCGCCACTCAGAACACAAAAAACACAAACACTTAAACATAGCATAAATATTCATATTCTACAAAATACAGAAATCGCACCACCATCCAGATCCCCAAATAAAATCCATCGATGATCGTCATGTATAAAATAAACAAAACATCAGTTTCAATATTTATGCAATAGTAATTTTTTTTTTTCACGACGTCTTCAAGATCAGAATAATCAAAAAAATAAAAGAAAAAATCTCACTCCAGCAAGAAGGAACGAACCACAAACATTAAGGGCATCCATATATAACTACTACACTTTTTAAATAGTGTGATTCCTAAAAATGCTTCAAAATTTTTTTACTCACCAGGCGTACACAGTGTAAATGGACAGACAGAAATTCCCACGCTCACATACCGACGGACATGTATTCTCAAGGTCACATATGGACAGACAGAAATTCCCACGCTCACATACCGACGGACATGTATTCTCAAGGTCACATATGGACAGACAGAAATTCCCACGCTCACATACCGACGGACATGTATTCTCAAGGTCACATATGGACAGACACAAATTCCCACGCTCACATACCGACGGACATGTATTCTCAAGGTCACATATGGACAGACACAAATTCCCACGCTCACATACCGACGGACATGTATTCTCAACGTCACATATGGACAGACACAAATTCCCACGCCTACCCCAACATTTTATTTTAAAAAAAAAACAACAATGTGAACGCCCCTACTAAACCGTGGGAAAAAATACACACACGAACACACACAAAATGAAATTTGAGAATTTTGGGAAATTTGAGAATTTTGGCAATTAAAATTGAAAAATTTCAAATTTAATTGCTGAAATTTAATATTTTTAATGGTCGCAGCACATACAGTTCCCTACTACTCAGGTCGGATATAACTTTTTTCCTGTCATATATTCTTCTACAATTTACTTAGTGTTGTCAATTATTTTGGTTTTAAAAGCGTTTAAATTAAATTTAATAATATATTTCTATCCAAGCAGCCAACGCTCTTTTTTATGAGTAGGCCCAGTCAGGGTAGGACCCCTACATATGCAGTGCACTGCCGTGGAACTAGAAATGGAGGGGATGGTGTGAAGACAACTGATGAAGCCGAATTAGAGGACAAAGAATTTCGTTGTATCAATTTTTACTTTTTTAATTCGACGGGGAATATTTTTGCTGCAGGTACCGACGAAGGAGGCTACTGTATTCTGCTCTTTTAGTACATGATGCTGTTAATCACTATTCATAATGCTCAGCGACCAGCGCTTTGCTTCGTCCTTGAGACAAGCTGGCAACAATTAACACAATCCAGCATTAATGCAGATCAAAGAAAATCGACACGATATTCATTGTCGAGTGCGGAGTCGCACTCTGGGCCTAAGACATCATAGTCTTGTGTTCTACTACTTTAGCCAAGAACACCCTCTCTTAGTGATTGGCCGAAATTTTGACTTTTTGGCGTTTTATTTTCTGGAAAACATGTAACATTTATTCACTTCTTTTCTAAAAAAAAAAGTAGCATTTTGGAGTAGTTTGAAAACAAATTATTTTTCGTAAAAAATGTTGGACGAACTTTTGATAAATTCTTTATTTTCAACTGACAAAATTCGGCCAAAAAAAAAGTGTAAAATATGTAGCATTTTTTCTAGAAAAGAACTCAATATTATTTTTCACATCACTCGGTCCCAGTGTGCGGTGTTATTAAGCAAACAAATAATCGTCTGCAGAATCGCATAAGAAATTAAGAAAACGTTGGGTAAGTACGAGCCCTGTTCAAAAGTTAAAGTGAATTATGAAATTTAGCAGGACATGCGCATTCGATTGGCGATCTTTTTCTGCTGGTACACTCGTCTCGAAAATAATGAAAATAATATGTTCACTGTTTCAACTATTTATCATGTTTTTGGACAGGACGTTATTTTTCTCTTTTTAGTTTTTAACAAACTTAATCGAACACTTTCTATTTATTGAAATTAACAACACAATTTTTAATTAAAAATACCCTGAAATATTCGATCAACAATTGCGAATCCATCCTTCGTCAGAGTTTAGGTGGAATAATTTGAAAACTGGCCAAGATATTCTTATGCCTTCAGCGTTAAAATTCACGTTTAGAAACAAAAACCGACTTTTATTTCAAGCAAAATTATCAATTTGTCAAATCATAGAATTATCTCAAGTGAAAGTGTGTAGGAAAAAGCGACGCGTGTGTGTATGAATTTTCGTAGTGCGATACAAAAATATTATGATTGAGACCACAAATACAACACCGAACAGCGATAAAACAAATAAAGTATTTTGCCATGAAGGACTTAAAACAACAAACTTGTTGCAAAAAAAAAAACTAAAAATTTAGCAGAATATTTAATAGAAAAAACAAACAGCCACACATCCACATATCGTTGGTTGCATGTCAAAAGGCTCGAAGTGACATGATTGGAGCCATACAACAGAAAGAAAAAAATAATTGAAAACTTTTATATAGATAAGCAAGAGAGTAACGTAACTGACTGAATGACAGACTAAGTGACCCACTGACTAACCAATTGACTGACCGAGTGACATATCAGGGTCCAGTCTAAACGGCTGCAGCTATAGAACTGATATTTGATGTGCAGGTCCCCCTTCTGAAGAGATCTTTGGCGATTCGGTTACGAAGAATATAAAAAGGGGGAAAATTGTAAGATCCTGGTACTTTTTTTATTTATGTAACAACTGAATTTGGTACCTTTTTTACACTGCCTACATTTTGTTAAACTGCGGCTTATAGCAGAATAGTTTTTGGCTCATTCTATTCATCTGAAAACAATCTAACGCTAAAAAAATCGCACCCGTTTTCGGTACATTCACGTAAAAATAGTATCGCCCTCTGTCGCGCATTAGAAGTTGGGGCAAAACTATGACTTGTTTTGAAAAGGACACAACAGATGGGAGGGAAAATGGTACCAAAAATTCAACATTCGAGAAAATGCATATTGACATTTAAGAATGGTTAATTTGGTACCTGGTGAAAAAAATACTATAAGAAAAAAAGTACTTTTTGAAATAAGTACTTTAAAAAGGTATTATATTCTTTCAACACTTTCGAAGATTTTTGGCGATTCGATTACGAAGAATATAAATAGGGGAAAATTGTAAGATCCTGGTACTTTTTTCTTTTGTGTAATAACTGAGATCGGTACCTTTTTTGCACTCTTTTGAGCCACTGATTATATATAAATACAATATTAACCCTCTACCGCTCAGTAGAAGCTGGGGCAAAAGGATGACTCTTGTTTTAAAAGGAACAAAACACATACTTAAAAGGATATCGACGAAAAAAGGGGACTAAAAATTCAAAATTCAAGAACATGCATATTGGCATTGAAGAGTTATGTGTATGCTAAATTTGGTACCTGGTGAAAAACTACTATTCGAAAAAGGTACTTTTCGAAATAAGTACTTTAAAAAGATTTTACAATATTTTTAATATCAACATTTTCGAAGATTTTTGGGAATTCTATTGGGAAGAATAAAAATAGGGAAAACTTTTCAAAATCCTGGTACTTTTTTCGTGTCTGTAACAAATGAAATTGGTACCACTTTTTCACAGCACACATCTTTCATGCTACAGAATATAGCCGAAAGGTTTTTGGCGGATGCTATTCATATTAAAATAATCTCGAATATATATTTGGAACTTTTTTTAAAATTAGTACCCGTTTTCGGTACTTTTTTGTTAATAATCAAGTACATGTTCATGCCGACGTAAAAATAACGTTGAACCCCTACTGCTCAGTAGAAGCTGAGGTAAAACTATGCCTGTTGTCTTGAAAGGGACAAAAAAGATAGCTAAAGGGAAATTGGTGGGAAATTGGCACTAGAAATTAAAAGTTCCAGAAAATGCATATTGAAATTAAAGAGGTAAGTGACAGCTAAATTTGGTACCTGGTGAAAAACTACTGTTCGAAAAAGGTACTTTTCGATATAATCACTTTAAAAAGGTATTATATTCTTCTTCAGAAGATTTTGGAGATCCGATTTAAAAGAAAATAAATAAGGAAAAATTATAAAATCCTGGTACTTTTTCATTTATGTAATAATTCCGTTTGGTACCTTTTTTGCACTTCATACAACTTTTGAGCTACTAAATATAGCAGGGAATTTTGGCGCATTCTATTCATATGAAAACAATCTTGAATACGTATTTGGAACTTTTTTATAATTAGTACCCGTTTTCGGTACTTTTTTGCTACGCACACGTAAAAATAATATTGACCCTCTACAAGCTGACGTTAATTTATGCCTGTTGACAAACAAGTTACCTAAAATACTATAGGCGGGAAAATGGTACTAAAAGCTTCTACAATTTCGAAACATTTGAAATCTGAGTCTGATTTTACTGACTGAAAAAGTTATATTTTGGAAAAAATACTTTGGACATAATTAATTTCGAAAAAGTACTATGTAAAAAAGCTCTTTTTGGAAAAAAACACTCTTTGAACAAATAGTTATCAATGATGCCATACCTGCACAACAACGATACACAATATCGGGAAATGTGGGGGGTTGGTCTGGTAATTAAAATGTTTCATTTGGTACGTGTTGAATATATAAAAACGTACTTTTCAAAATAAGTAGCTAAAATATATTATATTATTTTTAAAAACAGCACTTTTCGGAAATGGTACTTTTGTGATATAGTACTTTTGGAAATGGTACTTTTTTTAAATATTTAATTTTTTATATACATGATATATGAACATTTACTGCTTGACCCACGACGTCACTCGATATCGTTCGGTCAACGAAATGCATGCAGGAAAAACGAAAAAATTAATTCGTTTTTTATGTGTATTTTTGATGACAGAACAATATCGCCCGAATTTTCAGGCCAGTCAGGTAAGTTCTGAAAATGTACTTGAAGTATTTCAAAACTTAAGAAGTTTTTGAAGTTGCATGTTTTGACAACGAAATTATGAGAACATCCTCTTTCAAGAAATGGGTGCCTTTGGAAAAGTACATTTTTCAAAAGGTACTTTATTTAAAAAAAAAATACATTCTTAGCAAATAATTTTCGAAAATGTGCTCTCGGATAAGGAATATTTTTTATAAGGTACATTATTAAAAAGTGTGCCTCACAAAAAGAGGTACTTCACTGAAAAAGGTACTTTACTACATAAGGTACTTTATTAAAAAAGGTACTTTATTAAAAAGCTACTTTATAGGAAAGGTACTTTATTAAATAAGGTACTTTATTAAATAAGGTACTTTATGAAAAAAGGTACTTTATTAAAAAGCTACTTTATAGGAAAGGTACTTTATTAAATAAGGTACTTTATGAAAAACGATACTTTATTAAAAAGCTACTTTATAAAAAAGGTACTTTATTAAAATAGGTACCTTATTAAAAGGGTACTTTATTAAAAATGGTGCTTCATTAAAAAATGTACTTCATTGAAAAAGATATTTGATTAAAAAAGGTACTTTATTAAAATAGGTACTCTGTTAAAAAAAAATACCTTATCAAAAAAGGTATTTAAATGAAAAAGGTAGTTTATTAAAGAAGATACTTTATTAAAAAAAGTACTTTATTAAGAAAGGTACTCTCTTAAGATATACTTCTGGAAAATGTGCCTTTCAAAAAGTGACTGCTCTCGGAAAAGAGCAATTTTTTATAAGATACTTTATTAATAAAAGGTACTTAATTGAAAGATGCACTTTATTAAGCTACTTCATCAAAAAAAGTACTTTCTTAACAAATACTTTTTGAAAATGCTCTCAGAAAAGGGACAATTTCAAATTGGTGCTTTAATAAAAAAGGTACTTTATCAAAAGAGGTACATTATCCAAAAAAGTATCTTATCAAAAAAGGTAATTTACTAAAACGTTACTTTAATAAAACGGTAGTTTGTTACATGGTACTTTGTGAAAAAAGGTACTTTAGCAAGACATACTTCTTGAAAACTTCCCTCTAAAAAAACACACTTATTAGAAATCTGTGCTTTGGCAAAAGTACTCTTTGAAAAAGGTACTTTTTTGCAGTAAGTAGTTTTTGAAAAAGGTACTTTTTACAGTTAGTACTTTAAAAAAAATTACTTTTTGGAATAAGTACTTTTTAGAAAAAGTTCTATATGGAAATTTTTTCGGAAAAGTACGGTTTGAAAAAATTATCTTTTAGAAAAATTTCTTTTTGGAAAACAGTACTTTTTTGGTGTTGCCATATCTGCACAACAACAGTGGACAACCTCTCAAAATTGTATAGGGTTGCTCTGGCAATTCAAAACATCTCTTAGCGGAATATTGATGAATTAATTGGGAACGGGTAAACCCACACAAAATCATTATTAATTTACTTATATCTGGGTCACACAACAGCAGCTGAATTCGGTTGGGGTTATTTTTAGAATGAACTTTATTTTGTAGCAAAATATCGGTGGGCAGCGGCAGCCCACTAAAACTTATAATTAAATTTATTATCTTTTTATAATTCCAGTGAACTCAATGAATGAACTTCTTGAATGTAAAGAGGAGGGAGCGCGAAGGCCAAAGAATAGGGACAGCATAATATAAAGGGTGTGGTAAATTTTTTATATTATTTCGGTTTTGGAATAAATCCAATTCAGCGCCCTTCTGCATAAGACCTGCGATATGAGAGCAAATCGATTTCTCTATGAATCGAAAACGTTTTAAATTTGAGCACAAAGAGAAAACAACAACAACAACAAAAACTTGCTGATCAAGTCATAATAAACAATAAATGACAATAACAACAACAACAACATAACAACGACTATTTGAAATCAATCTTAAACAAACGATTCAATTTGAAAATGCGATATTTTCATCCCGTCTCTTTTCGAAGGGATAATAAAAAAAATCAGTTTATAAACTTTGTGGTTTGACAGCGCCATCTGGTGGCGTTTACACTGCACTGCTACGATTGAACAGAAAAAAAATGTCTGATTGAATAAATAAACTTTCAAAACATACTGACACCTTTTATTTATAGACCAGAATTGCAAATAAAAATTGATCTTTTGCAACTCGTATTCGTCGCGCTCTCAGTGTTTGATGTCGGATGCTGCTGCTGCTGGCAAATGCAGGCTGCCGGGCGGGAGGGGGACAAATTTATAGAGTAAAAGATAATAATGAAAGATCAAAGATTCGATATGATGTTAATTTCTTTCTTGATTTTTTATTTGTTGGCTTCAGAGCCGACATCATCGTCCTCATCATCATGATCATCATCAGCACGGGCAGTCAATCAATCACCGAAGCGAAAACAAACAAAATTATAGTTTTTGTTAAACGGAGTGCTGCGCAGAGCCTGTTGGCGGAGGTGTTTATGACGGAGGTGGCAGGCAGGCAGGCGGGCGGTTGGTTGCTTAAATATCATAAAAATTTTATTAAAAGTTTTTTTTCTTAAATCACTTTCCTGCAGATCGGCTAGAATTATTGGCCATAAAATTGAATAAAAAATTGAAGGCGAGTTTATTAAACACTTTTTGCAAGTTTCTGCCAACAACAATTCCGCTTTTATGATCCTCCTTCAAGTTTGATGAATGAATACTTCGAATGGAAAACAACTTTTCTTTTTCTTATAAAAACAAATAATTTATTGAACTGTTTTTCTTTTCAATATGGAAATGATTTTCATTAAATATGAGACTTTAAATTATTTGCTCAAGAATATTTAACTCTGCCGGACTCAGGAACCCAACGTTGGACTTTTAAATTAAAAAGTTCAACTTCAATTGCTCGAAAACCGATACATCGAAGAAATCTTGTTTGACACAGTGATTTCTCATGGAACATGTCCAACCGATACGCGTACAAGCACATCTACTTGTCGTTACCCCAGCAAATCAAATAAAATTACTATTTTGCTTCAGCCAAATGGAACACAAATTCAGAAAATATAACTAACTGAAACTAATAATCAAACGCCGATACAGGGCTTCAGGTCGTGTTTCTGAGAGTTGGATGAAGTTTAAACTTCATTTAACGTATTCAATTTAGTTTTTTATATAATAATTGTTCCAAACATGCTGTTAATTCAGACTGACATGTTGAATATTCCCAAGAACAAGGGAAAGTCAACAACAGTTTTATATATTCAACTAACACAGCGGAGCAGAACACATGTTTTCGAAAGCCGCTGCACTTTCATCATCAGTAGTCATGTGAGTTTCCATTTTATTTTCACTTGTTTTGTGGCTGCGTTGAATGTGTTAACAGTTTCTATATGTAAAGATTTTATTACAAAAAAATTATACGAGGACTGTGCCAAAGCGATGGTAACACACTTTTATTAAGTGTCTGTGTTGCCGTTTGATTATTTTTCTTCATGTCCTATTTTTCTGAATTATTTGCTTAACGTAGTCTGAAGCTCTCATTTTTCCGGTGAATGTAATTTTTAACTTCCCTCTAAGAAAATTTAAAATTTTCAACGATCGGGAAGTTTTTGGTTTTACCCCGTTAAAAAAAATAAAATTCTCATCAGATAATGCTTTTAGAAAGCTTCCCTGACTAATTCTAAGAAACCGTCACTATATCTGTATGTATGCATATGTGTGTGCCTGTGTGTCTGTGTGTGTGTGAATGTAAATGCTTGTGTAAGTGTGTATGTGTGTAAGTATGTGCCCAACTTATCACCAAACCTAATCTGATAGCTTTTGAGGAGCGTTTCTGAACTTAGATTTCCCTTGAATTTGAACCGATTCGAACCGGTATATTTCAAAATATCAAAAATAAACTTCTAAAACACTCATTTTGCAAAGTTTTTTTTTGTAAATAACTCTTCAACTGCTTCACCAGTCAATTCCACAAACTATTAGGCCCTTAACATTTTAAAACCACGTCGATCACTTCTAGTCGGGTCGAAATGGGTTTATCCGTTCATGAGATATCCTGATGGGAAATGTTCGAAGGGAGTTATTTTTTAAAAACATTGAAATTATATATCTCCTGAGTTTGTGTTGCCGATTCTTTTATTCAAATTGAAAAGAAATCGTGGCTTGACTTTGTTTTCCTGTGAATTCCAACCGGTTTGAACCGGTAGACTTCAAGATATCGCAAAAGAAACTTAGAAAAACGTATTTTCAAAGTAATTTTTTAGAATGACTTTCAAACCGATTCTCCAATTGAAGTTTTAAAACCACGTCGATCACTGTAAGCCGGTTTAAAATCTTCAAATCCGTTCGTGAGATATCGTGAAGGAAAAAATTCGAAAAGGTGATTCACTCCGGAATTATATATCTGATCAGTTACTGCTCTTGACTCTTTTGTAGTAATCGGAAACTACATCAATCACCAGAGGCTGCATTCGATATCGACCAAATTTCATTGCAATTTATTTAAAAATTTTGCAGGTTACCAAAACCAGGTTACATTATATTTACGGTTAAAATTAGGGGTGACCTGTGGGATCAACCTTTTTGAATTTTAATTATTATTATTTTTTTTTTATTTAAAAGGAACGTGGCCTGTTCTTAAGATGTATTTCTAGAGAAAAGAAACACACTTTAGGTATAAGGTACTTTTTGCAGTAAGTACTTTTTGCGAGAGACTACTTTTCGGAAAAAGTACTTTTTAGAAAAATTCTATTTGGAAAATATTATTTTAAAAAAAAAACATACTCTCGACATAAATAGTTTTCGCAAAATTACTGGTTGGAAAAAATCGCTGAGAGAATTCAAGGACGTACTGGAAACGGCATGTCAGAAGTGTTTCGTAGAACGCTGTGAAAAATAAAAATTCTGAAAAAAGGGAAAAGTGATCAGTGAGTTCTTGTTACGACTCTGGTGTTTATTTTTAAGCTTCTCACTTAGTAAAGTGGAAGTTTGCAATAAATATCTTAAGTTATTCTACGAAAAGTTGGGTAAAGGTTCCCGGATGTTCTGCATTGACCGCAGTGAAATGCTCATAAGAACGGGCTAAAACCCCGCAATCGATCACTTTGAATTTTTTAGTTAAATTTTGGGAAAAAAGAATCAGCACATAATTAAAATTGAAGAGTTTGAAAATTCTAGCTAATATTTGAACGGACGTCGTATATTTAGTATGTGTGTTAATATATGAAATGGATTCTACTGCCTGTTTAGTTGTGTCGTTGAAAAATACTGGACCGCATTGGATACTTTCCTCTGGAGGGGGGCTTAGAAAAATAGTCAAGAACTCTTCTGACAGGCGGTAGTTCTATTTGAAAGCTCCGCGATATTTTCATATATTTTCTTAACGTTTTATCGGTTGTAGTAGTTCAAATAAACGTTTTATGTTCTTCCAGTTGTATTGGAAATTTCAATTGCATGTCTTTCACTCGCTGCGCTTTCTTAAACTTAAGCAGTTCGAAAAAATAAAAAACTATTTATTAATTAATACAAAAATGTAAAAAATTTTAATCTAAACACCAGACTGCGGTCCCAAGAAGAATACAAATTGATACGAATATGAAGACTTAAAATTATTGGAAGCAAAATATATTCCCTAGACATCTGCACACATACACACACACATACGCATCGGTAAGACGTCGTCATTATCACCACAGCACTGCCGATCTACTGCTCGCTGTTTGTCTTACATTTTTTTCTTTTAATTTTTATTTTTTTTGATCACTGGAAGCATTCTGAATGCGACAATAAAGTAATTTCCTGCATTCATTTCATGCTCCTTTTTTTTAGTTTCAATTTTTCTCTTTTTGGATTCAATCCTAAATAAACAAGTCACCATTTGCCACCGCTGCCTGTTACTGTCGTCACTGGCCCAAACTGACAGTCTTGTTGGCACTCACTCCGCTCTTGTTAAACGCTGAAGTGGTTCTCGCATTGCGAAATACAATTCACTTACAAGCACACTAAAGCCAGTATGTGTGTGTCTGTGTGTGTGTGTGTGATTAGGTATATGATTCTATTTGTATTCTTTATGACAACTTGATTCTATTTTTTCCCTTCTGCTTCAGTTTAATTTCTTCGTTCAAACTGCATCCATTTTCGTTCGAGAGAAACAGCCTCGTAACGCATTTCTGCTAAATAAACATTTACTGTCATGGCTTATTGAATTGTCATCTAGACGATGGTATTTATGTACTCGCATTTGTATCTCTTTATGTAAACTTGGTAAATAAGTTGACACAAACACACGTACACATACACGACGCACATCCGCAGGAGGATGAAAAAAATGCTCGAAATTAGTTTTTGTTCAGTTTAACAATCTTTTTGTCACTTCAGCCCAGCGACACTTTCTGTCGCACTTAAATATGGAATTGTACTTCATGCCAAAAATTAATAAACCATTCACTCGTACGCAGGGTGACATGTAAAGAGTCAAACAAAATAAAATTTTTTTATTTTATGAATTGCATTGAAAGAAATCCATTAAGAAGTTCATTAATAAAATCAAATAGAATTATCTGTCTGCTCCACCGGCCACAGATATTGTTCTATCCCCTGATTGCATATAAAAGATATAAAATAGTGGAGTTGCAGTAATTCTCATTTATTCCACGAAAAAATGCCACGATTTTACAGGCTTTAGAAATATTTTTATTCGCAATCGTTGATATCGAACGTGGCCATTGTGCTCATTGAAATTGCAAAACAAAGAAATTTTATTAGTCTTGCAATACTTAATCGAATAAAAATTAATCGAATAAATATTAATCGAAATAAAATTAATCGAATAAATATTAATCGAAATAAAATTAATCGAATAACATTTTATCGAATAACTTTTAACCGAATAACTTCTTTCCATTTTTGCTCAAGCGAACAACATCAACAGTAGAGTTGCTGTAATTCTCATTTATTCCACCAAAAAATGTCACGTTTTTACAGGCTTTAGTAATAGTTTTATTCGCAATCGTTGATATCGAACGTGGCCATTGTGCTCATTGAAATTGGAAATCAAGGAAATGAAATGAAAATGGAATGGAATGAAAATTAATCGAAAACAAATTAATCGAATAAAAATTATTCGAATAGCTTTTAATCTAACAACTTTTAATCGAATAACTTTTAATCGAATAACTTTCTTACATTTTTGCTCCAGCGAACGAAATTTTTTAATTTAGAATAGAAATGCATCGAACTATTTTTGACGAATATTCGATTAATTGCTTTTCAATGTTTTTTTTTTAAACTGGACTGTATTTGTGAGTGTAAAATTGTGTTTCAGACAGGTGACGTCGGAGGAATAAAATGCACACTTCCTTGCCGTCTTATTGTTGCACTACAAAATCACAACTTCGGCAGCCAACTTCGGTTTTATGTATAGGCTGTTTTTTATAGAGTGATACAACTTTGAGTTGGAATCGCGGCTTTATTTGACCACCCATTTAACAGCTGACAGTTGAATTTTGTTTAATTTTTCTTGACATTTTATTATGGACCAACTTACACCAGAGCAACGCGTGCAAATTGTGGAAATTTTTAATCAAAATGATGGTTCTGTTCGTCAAACTTATCGTGCACTTCGTCCATTTTATGGCGTACATGATTGTCCTTTAGAGCTGCTAATTCGAAGAATAATAGATCGTTTTCGGACCACATTTACTGTTACTGATAATGTGCATTCCGTGAGACGCCGAACAGTGCGCACTGAAGAATCTATAGCCGCTGTACAGGAAAGCATTGAAGATGATCCTAATCAATCAATTCGTCGCCGTGGACGGACGCAACTGGGGTTGTGTCCTTCCACTTTATGGAAGCTTAGGAGCTGTCAAGATTCAACTTGTGCAGGAATTAAAGCCAAACGACCATCGTATTCGCCGCCAATTCGGCGAGTGGGCTGAAGCACAAATTGATATTGATTTTGAATTTCCTTTCAAAATTTTATTTTCCGATGAAGCCCATTTTTGGTGGAATGGGTTCAGAAATAAGCAGAATTGTCGGAGCATCCACAAGCTTTTGTCGAAACACCATCTACATCCACAGAAAATTACTGTTTGGTGCGCTTTATGGGCTGGCGGAGGCATTCAAAAACGATGATGGTCAGAATGTCACTGTGTGTGAAAATTGGTGTTCCAGATTGCGCCTTGTACGCGCCAGCCGTGGCGGCCACATGGCCGAAATCATATTTAAACATTAATGTCATAAAATTTTCTATCCAATAAAGACCGTTTCATTGATATCAAAAATATATCACTATGTTTTATTAAGATTTAAACTTGTATCACTCTATAAAAAAACACACTTTAATAAATCTCATTCAAAAGAAATATAATAGGTTTATTAACTACTTTCTGTGGGAAAAATTTGTCAAATAAGCTCGCAACAAACAAAGTAGAGTTGCTATAATTCTCATTTTTTTTTATTAAAAAATAAGTCACATATTTTTATATGAAATATTTTATTTATAAAAGTTTCTTTATTGATTGATCTGGACAAATCGTAGATATCGAACGAGGCCATTGTACTCACTCACTTAAATTGAATATCAAAGAAATTTTGTTAATCTTGCACCACTTATTCGAATAAAAGTTATTCGATTATACGAATACCTTTTTCTTCATTTCTGTTCAAGCGATTAAATTTTTGAATTTAAAATAAATTAAATTATAATACAAGACTGTTATGAAAATGTTGAGAAACAGTTAATCGAATTTTCGTCAAACTTTTTTCGAATAATTTTTATTTTCGTGCTGTTTCTTTTTTCCCAAAATCTGACTAAAAAATTCAAAGTGATCAATTGAGAGGTTTTAGCCAGTTTCTATGCGCATTTCACTGGGACTAATGCAGATCATCAGGGAACCTTTACCCAACATTTCTTAGAAAAACTAGAGAATTTATTCCAAACTTCCACTTTAATGAGTGAGAAGCTTAAAAACAAACACCAGAGTTATAATAAGAGCTCACTAAATTTTTTATTTTCTTACATTTTTATTTCATTCTACAACTGGTTGGCTTTTTTCCGACTCTAATTGTAAAAACAATCCGCACGAAAATAAAAATTAAAGAGTTTAAAACGACAACTCCCAAAAACATGTAGTAATTTTTCGAATAATTTCTTATTTACAATCAAAATAACTTTGCTCGCTTGATTAAATATGGAAAAAAGTTGTTCAAATAATCGAATAATATTTATTCGAATGAGGCTGCTGTTGGCTGAAGTAGTGAACACAAGACTACGATGCCTTCGATTCCGATTTCGACTCCACACTCAGTCATGAATATGGTGGCGAATTTCTCTGATCTTCATTAATGCAGGATTATATTAATTGTTATATGAGCATAACCGACAGCGATTAACAGCGGCTTGTATTTAAAGAACAGAATACAGCAGCCGCCACCGTCGGTACCTGCAGCAAAATATTCACCGGCGCAGTAAAAAGTAAAATTCTAAAACGTCAACAGGTGAATAATTTAATTTCAAGTTAACAGAAAACAGAATGGGAAATGAAAGTGCTTCTTGTTAATTGCAGTCGTTTATATTAACAATCGAATATGTCTGCAGCAGTTTCCAACAACAACTCAGTCGTTTAATGTTGTGCTGCAGAGTTGCTCGAGAGTCTACTTAACACGCAGAGATGGAAGCGCCACATCCAGCAGCGAATAGAAGACTTTTGGTCTGATTGAATTAAAATGTTTAAAAGACGAGAATTATTTTTTATTAATCAATTTGATGCTCAACGAATAACTTTTTTTTTATAGATTCTTACACAGAGAGAAAAAAGGCGGTCGAATATTCCAAAATTGTTATCATTTTAAGTCCGCTCGTGATTAATTCGATAAAAGTTGGCGTCAGTATTTTAAGAATGAGTCGGTATAATTTCCTTGTTACTTCAATAACACGCGGTATTTATTCTGTTGCCATTCGCTTTTATTTTAATAGCACAACGTTTTTAATTTGATAACAAAAGCAACTCTGGATTTCTTTAAACTTATAAAATCTTCAAGTAATTCATTAAAGTCCTTTTTTAATTTTGAGAATTTTTTACCTTCTAATCGGCCTTTATCTGTCTTCTTAACACCTCCTTTACAAATTCCAGGGCAATGCCCAGCATTTAAAGGGGTCGTCCCCTGAGTGCTAGTCCTACTCATACAAAAGAGTGTTGGCTGCTCGGATAGACATATTTCATTAAATTTAATTCAAACCATTAATTGACAACACTAAGTAAATTGTAGGAGAAAAATTCTGGAAGAATATATGAGAGGAAAAAAATAATGTCCGACATGCCCAAGATTTGATCCCCAGTCCCTGCATCAGTTCCATAGTGAAGCAGTTCTTTCATGCAATTTTCTCATAAATATTTTTATAGCAGGAACACCTTCACCCAATCAGTGGTAAAAATAAAATACTCATGATTACTGATGGAAAAGAAAGTGTAGCGGCTTTCGAAAACAGCACTGTTCTACTTTGTTTTGTGAGTTGAAAATTAAATGGATAATGATTCCGCCATTAATCTTTGGATTCTCTATCATGTCTTGCAAATAGTGGCCTTTTTAAAGGGAATATTTGGCACTAAAATATAAAAATAAATAAAAAACTTTTATTTGTTGGAAAAGTGTAACATCTTTGAAATTTTAAAAATTTAATTAATCAAAAAACTTGTGTTGTTGGCTGATTTTTTTTAATCCTGGCGCTGCGTGTTTTTTAACGATTTTGAAAACTTGAACGAGCGGATTTCATTCTATTTTAGAAAATAATTAGTTTTTTTTTCAATTTCTTTAAAAATACAATCAGTCATGGCGGTTTAAACAACATCGAAGATAAACCAGCCACTTTTGAAGGCCAATAATTAAGCCACTATTAGCGCCAAGCGGCCAGATTTATAGGAAAAAGTAGCCGAAATTTGTATTCATCGAAATGACAGTAAAACTCGTAGCCACTACGGGCATATGAGGGGTATTTCATAAATAAAATTAATGCAAGAAAATAATCTACCGGATTTTGACAAAAACAAATTTCATTATTTCTAAAAATGCTCCGCAAACTTCCCAAAGAGTTTGTACCTGCAGTCTTACACCAGCAAAATAGTTCTTCTCTGTCGAAGCTGTTAGTTAGATGATTGGTTACACTGTATTTTGGTTTTGAATATTAAAAATAAATACTTCGTTTGAGCAGGAACACTTATTCGCTTCAATATTATCTCGATGATGCGCGCTTGTGTTAATTTTTCCGCATGCCTCAAGTGATTTCAATATCATTCCGCTTCGTTGGGCGATTCACCAGCGAACAGGGAAAGTAAATTTTTTTCAAGGGGAAAGTGCTCGGAAAATACTAACCTGAAAATATATAAAAAAAAATTAATTAGTTGGATGCAAATTTTAAATTTTTATATGTAAAGTTTTATTATTTTTAAGTATTAAATTTTATTTCAGAACTTAAATTAACGATGGCAAAAATAGTATTAAGATTTTATATCAAAAGAATTTGAGCGAAATTTCAGAATCACTAAAAACAATGAGAGGAAATTTTCAAATAAAATGATGCTGAAAGCCAATAGCCGATAGTTGCTTGTGCTCTTCCTCTTTATTTTTTGTAACTTTAATTATAAAAAATTTACAAATTATAATAAAATGGTGCACATGGACTCAAGTTGGTCACATTATATTGATCCTCCATTTCTTTTTTTAATTTCTGGGAGAGATTCGGTCATGCAAAAGCCAAACAATTATAAAAAAAGTGATTATTGAGTTCTCTGTATAACTTTGATGTCTCTCTAGACTTCTCATTCACTTGAGTGGAAGTTTAAATGAAGTCTTAAGTTAAAATAATATCACGAGGGGATATAAATTTGCCGATGCTGTTTTATAAAAGCAGCCAATTTCTGAGCTCCGCATTTGACACACGTTTAGGAGTCATCTGCTTCCCTGACGCATTTATATTTTCATTTGCAGTCGAATTCAATATTCTGGGGCCAGTGGACCATTTTCATTGTCAATTGAATTCTAACTTCAACAGAGTCTTCATGGGTAGAGGAACAATTTTTCAATTCGACAGCTTCAAAACAGCTGATTCGTAGCAAAATAGAACGCACGAACTTATTCTGCGTTTAGTGCAGGCACTTTTGCAAAACTTTTCGCCGCAGGCAGATGAGAGTCAACTTGAGAACGGCGACGAATCGATATTTCGCTGGCGCTAAAGCCATATTCTCATATCATAACTCTCATTTCTCTGATGATTTTAATTCGAGAAGCGAAAAATTAGAGCGAAAACTGTCAATAACTCTACGAATTTCTAAATCACCAGGCTGATTATGTAGCCCGTAAAATGGAAGTTGTGAAACCTTGGGCACAGATTTATTTATTTCTTTGTGTGATTTTTTCCGAAATTTGAAAGCGTTGCTCTGGTGTCAAACGTTTCATCATGACTTGCCCAACCTTGCCGAAATGCCAGTGAATGTTGGCTATATCCATAGTTCCCCAGTAGCTTAAAAACACACCCGTTAACTAAATCTGTGTGCAACACATACGCAAGTTTTTGTTTTCAATATCTCTTCCATTTTTTTAAATAAAAATTTTCATAACAATCAAATCACAGTTTTTAAATATATTTGAATTAGTTGTGCTGATTTTTTATGTGATTCTGGTGTGTCTGTGTGTTTGTGTGCATGTGTGGGAGTATTTTAATAATTAAATTCTATACATAATTAAAATAAATAACAAATCAATTGAGTTATTTTCAACTAAACGGAGATATAAAATCACGCAAAAAGACTGCAAATCAAAATGCAATTTATTTGTTATGAAAAACAATAAATAACGCCAGAGCAAAATATTATTAAACAAATATGCACATGCACACAAACACACACACACAAATACACATACACATAAACATGGACATGCTTGTGCACGATGAAGCATGTCTATGAAATTGTGAATTTAAAGCGATTTGAAAACAAACTAAATTCCCAGCGTGTTTGAAAAATAACAATAATGCATGAAATCACAAGAAAACTTTTCAAATTTAATTTTGAAATAAAATTAAAGTGATAAGGAAGTAAAATAAAACTGAATTCTTTTATTTAAATTATTATTTCCAAACTAAAAACTTATCACGCAGTCCATTCAACTTTAAATAAACTTCGCTGGCGGTTCACATAAAAGCCTCAATTCATAAAAGATATTTTGTGTTTAAAAACCGATATCGAACGAATTCTATATCTCTACCGACAGCGGCCATCAATGCTATCAATGGATCAATGGTGTGTACAGCACATCCAGAGCTGTGGCCGAATTCCGACTATCTTTGAGTGAGATAGCGAGACATTCCAAAGTGACACTTGTCTGTGTACCGGGACATTCTGGCTGTCCTGGCAAACTCATTGCTGACGGAATGGGGTCCCAGGGAAGGGACAGAGCTGGATAACTCTATGATCTGTCACTTTACAGGCATTCCCTTATCGCACTGCAAGTTTTTGGTTCAGTGTGAATCATACAAACTCGCTCAATCAAGTCGGGAAAACGTAACCAACTGCCGCGTGGCAAGGGTCACATGGCCCCGCTACAACCCACGCAGAACACACAACCTTCTTAACTTCAACAAGTTACTACGACTACGGCAACTTGTGAATGTCCTAACTGGACATTGTAACTTCAGGGCCCATGCAAGAAGGATGGATCTGGAACACAACGACTACTGTAGAAGCTGTAATGATGAAGAGGAGGAGGATACAGTACTCCATCTTCTATGTCAGTGCCCTGCCCTGAACAGCGTAAGGACAGTGGCACTGCGCTCCAACCTCTTGCCAGATCTAGATAGTCCGGCGAGTGTGGAGCTTGCCAGAATATCGGCTTTCCTGGCGTCCACAGGATGGCTTAATACGGCAGAGGACGACTCATGAGTGGTTCCTGTTTTAGGGTATTACAACGGGACGGAATGAACGGACCCAAGTGCATTGCTTCGACAATGGCCCTAATATCCTAACCTAACCTAAACCGCTTATTTGACCATTTATGTACAGCAACTTTTTATGAATTCGGCGTAAATAATAGGAAGATCAAAAATTAAGAATGAAATTTAAAAGCGTTGAGATGATAAACTGAACTGAAGAGCAGATCTATTGACTGACTAGTTCCCAGGGACCAGCGCGAAAGGTTCAAGTTCCGTAACTTTATATGGAGCGGCCAATAACTTCCGGATTAATTTACACAATTTACAAGACGAATACACCTGGCGACAGGTTCTGGACTGTAGACCCAAACTTAAGATGGTATCAGGGAATTGTTGTTCATCTCTTGAGACATCAGCGATTGGCAAACAATTAAAAGAGGTTTATTGACACGCGACGCCCCATTTGATTGTTGCATATTTTCCATAAATTATTATCTCATTCAAATTATTACAGAACCAAAATAAATAAGCAAATTTAAAATAAATATACTTTCATCAAATAAATAATTCCAAATTATTTAATTTAAAAATATATAAAGCAAATAAAAACGAAATATATGCGTTCTTTTAAAAAAAATCAAGTGAAATATTTTTGCATTCAATTATTATTGATGGAACAGTGTTCGCTAGACATGATGGACAATCTTCAGATGACATGAACTCATCAACAACAACAAGCTAAAACAAATAAATTCTTTGATTAAATCAATTTTTAATATATCAAAACTGTAAAGATGTTACATTTTACCAACAAACCAAAGTTTTTTCTTTTCTATATATTTTGTAAACCCAAATATTCCCGCTAAAATAACAGCAACAAAAAATCCAATAACAACAGGCAGGTGTTGGTAAAACTACGTTGACATCAAGCAAATAGTTGATGAAATAAGTGTAACCACTACTTTTTGAAAATTATTTTCTTTTATATATCGTGTATATGCTCGTCAACTGAAACAATTGATGTCTTTTACCGAATAAGCACCTGCTCATTTTAAAAGTGTCTTCGTAAAACGAAAAATATTCAAGCAGGTTTTATTGGTTACGCTTAATTCGTCAGCTATTTGATATCTGCGGATATAGATCAAGACTCGATAATTAATTTAAAGATTAATGCAGGAATCAATAATCAATTTAATTTTCAACTCATAAGACAAAGTAGAACAGTTTCAAAAGCCGCTACACTTTTTCTTCGGTACTCAAGAGTATTTTATTTTTATATCGTTTTAAAGATATTTATGAAAAAATTGAAAATTTGCATCCAATTAATTGATTTTTTAAAATACATTTTCAGGTTAGTATTTTCCCAGCACTTTCCCCTTGAAAAAAATTGACTTTCCCTCTCCGCTGGTGAATCGCCCAACGAAGCGGAATGATATTGAAATCACTTGAGGCATGCGGAAAAATTAACACAACCACGCATCAGCGAGATAATATTGAAGCGAATAAGTGTTCCTGCTCAAACGAAGTATTTATTTTTAATACTCAAAATCAAAATACAGTGTAACCAATCGTTTAAGTAACAGCTTTCGACAGAGAAGAACTATTTTGCTGGTGTAAGACTGCAGGTACAAACTCTTTGGGAAGTTTAAGA
This sequence comes from Linnaemya vulpina, assembly GCA_963675445.1. Classification (NCBI taxonomy): domain Eukaryota; kingdom Metazoa; phylum Arthropoda; class Insecta; order Diptera; family Tachinidae; genus Linnaemya; species Linnaemya vulpina. The sequence goes on along the minus strand of OY776278.1, from coordinate 42,293,525 downwards.
ATCAATTTTAGAAAGAATGAAATTTGTTTTTGTCAAAATCTGGTAGATTATTCTCTTGCATTAATTTTATTTATGAAATACCCCTCATATGCCCGTAGTGGCTACGAGTTTTGCTGTCATTTCGATGAATACAAATTCCGGCTACTTTTTCCTATAAATCTGGCCGTGCGGCGTTAATAGTGGCTTAAATATTGGCCTTCAAAAGAGGCCAATTTTTAAGCCAAGGTTTATCTTCGATGTTGTTTCAGCCGCCATGACTCATTGTGTTGTTAAAGAATTTGAAAAAAAAACAAATAATTTCCTAAAATAGAATAAAATCCGCTCCTTAAAATTTTCAAGATTTCAAGATTAAAAAAAATTCAGCCAACAACACAAGTTTTTTGATTTTAATTTCAAAGATGTTACATTTTTCCAATAACTGGAAAATTTTTTAAATTTATTTTTATATTTTAATGTCAAATATTCCCTTTAAAAAGGCCACCATTTGCAAGACATAATAGAGAATCCAAAGATTAATGGAGGTCTCATTATCCATTTAATTTTCAACTCATAAAATAGAGTAGAACAGTACTGTTTTCGAAAGCCGCTACACTTTCTTTTTCATCAGTAATTATGAGTATTTTATTTTTACCACCGATTGGGTAAATGTGTTCCTGCAATAAAAATATTTATGAGAAAATTGCACGAAAGAACTGCTTCACTATGAAACTGATGCAGGGACTGGGTATCAAATCCCGGGCAGGTCGGATATAACTTTTTTCCTGTCATATATTCTTCTACAATTTACTTAATGTTGTCAATTATTTTTGTTTTAAAATCGTTTAAATTTAATTCAATAATATAATATAAGAGCCAACGCTCTTTTTTATGAGTAGGACCAGCTGTCAGGGTAGGCCCCCTATATATGCAGTACATTGTGCTGGAACTAGGAAAGGAAGGGATGGTGTGAAGACGACTGATGAAGCCGAATTAGAGGACAGAGAATTTCGTTGTATCAATTTTTACTTTTTTACTTCGACGGGGAATATTTTTGCTGCAGGTACCGACGAAGGAGGCTATTGTATTCTGCTCTTTCAGTACACTATCGATAATGTTCAGCGACCCTATGCCTTCGTCCTTGAGACAAGCTGGCGACAATTAAAACAATCCTACAGTAGTGCAGATCAGAATAATTCGACACGACGTTTGGGACTGAGTGCGGAAGGCATTCTAGTCTTGTGTTCACTACCTCAGCCCTTCTTAATAAGTGTTGTCGATTATTAGGGTTTCAAAATCGTTTCAATAAAATTTCACAACTCATTTCTTGTTCGAGCAAACGAATATTTTTCAATTTGCATTTGAAAATTCTAAAAGCTGATCAGGTTGTTAATGTGTCTTATGATTTTGGTATTTATGAAATGATTGATAGACTTTTTTTAATAATTTATTTGCATATTGTTATTCCACTCGGAAACTGATTTTTCCATAAAATAATCTCTAGAAAAATGTATCAGCATGTTGCATGGAAAACTACCCGAGTCGAAAAATAATATTAAGATATTTAATAATTTAATTAGGAGCTGCAAATCACCTTTTAGCTCTAATAAAGAGGCATTATCTTTTCTAGAAAAGAATGCAACATTTTTCACATTTTTTAATAGAAAACGACCGGATTCTGTAATTTAAAAATAAGAAATTTATTGCGAATTAATCCAACATCCCTTACCATGAATAATTTCTACATTAAAACGCTTCTAAACTGCCACTTTTTAGTGAATAAATGAAAAAATGTTGCATCTTTTCTAGAAAAGAAAACGCCACTAGTCTTTGATTGGCATTCCAAAAGCTTCAGATTGATATTCAAATCCGATGTTCATAAGACATCACGATCTGTACGCATTTAATTTTTCTTAGAATAACTATCAAGCGGCTTCTGTGATTAATTCCACAGACTTGTAACGTTTAAAAACCACAACAACGATATGTGGCTTAAATCTGCTTCATTGGCTCTGAAAATACAATGTTTGAGATAATACAGTATTGCAGCAAATGAGCTATAAATAATTTCCTGAAGGTTTTTAACTGCATTTCGGTAAAATTTATTTAGTTAAATGACACACAGAATAAAGATATTGCATTAATTGTTCGTCAATTCCCATAAAAGATTTTTATGGACGAACAGTGAAGAGCATAAAAGAAAAACTGTAACGCAACATCATCCTCATTCATTTATTAAAGGGGAAAATATCGCAAAAAGAATTTCACACCTTAAAGATTATTTCACTTAATTTTGTTATTTTCCACAATAAAAATACACTTTTTGTTTTCTTAAATGAGGCAAGTGAATGAACCAACGAACGAACGAACGAGCGAACGAACGTCTGCCGCACCTCATGCCAAGTGTAAAAATCCGAAATGCAAAAACAATATTATCAACAACAACAACAACAATAGCAATAATGTTGAGAAATCATAAAATGTTTTCTCAACTGAGTTCAACTCAGTTTTTGGCCATACAAATAAATTCTGTTTTCTCCAACTTTTGCTGTTAAATACTTTGGCTCCGCCTTCTGGCCAAATTGAAATTACCAGCTCACACACACGCACACACACTCGCAGGCAAGCATTGATAAATAAAAACAGTGTGTATACAAACATAAATAAAATCCCATACTTTAGCAAACAGGATGAAGAAAAATTGATTTTATTTACAAACACACACTGACACGTCCGCTATGCAACCACAAAAACAAAATTGTTTTTGCAAAACAATAGTTGAGAGTCTCTTCTGTAGCTGTTATTTTGTTGAGTACGTGTGTGTTCAAGTGAGTTCGTGAGGGGTGCCAGAGAAGTGGACTGAATATCACCACCTTTTTTTTTGTTGTTTTGTTATAAAACTGGTTTCACTTGTTGTTGTTGGTGTTGTATTTAATTGTTACCTTTTCTCTTGGCAAAAGTTTGTTTGCGATTGTGTGGGTTGGTTTCCAATAATGGTTGGATTTTTATTGTTATTCAACATTCACAAACCCCGTCGTCTGCGGTGGTGGGTTGGTTGTTTTGTTATTTTTGTTGTATTTCTTTATAGTTTGTGACAGCTGCCAACAGCGAGCCACCATCCTGATAAATATCATTTCACTTCCATTGTTAAATTTCACATGCATATTTAATTATCTGTTGAAAAGTTAAACGGATGGGGGTCTGTGTGTGTGTGTGTGTGTGTCGTAGTTGCAATACGTTCTTCCCTCTAATTAGGAAATGTACGTTGGTTGGAGAGTGTTGTTTTTTTTTGTCACTTAATTAATTTAGCCAATATATCAAGGGACACACGATCCAAACGACATGAATTCAAAATAGACATGCATCGACAGGCCCGTTTTTGTCAATACGATACCGAGAACTGTAATTCTATTGAATTTAACTCAAATTTAAAAACAAAAGCAGAATAATGGTTTTATTATTATATGAAATTAATATATTCGGCCGACGGCTGTAACATTAACACCCTTTTAATTGAGCTAAAAACATAACAGACATGGAAACTTCTGATATATACACGCAGAGTTTTGAAGTACGAAAGAGTTCCACTTAAAAATATTAAAATTGTACGTGAAACCGATTTTCTGAAGCCCACAGGAGAACTACAGACTTCGGATTGATGTACTACAAATAGTCTTAAATAAATCGGTAAAGTTAGAATTACGTTACCAGAGCTGGAAACTTGAAACTTAGTCTTAGTATACACAAGTAACCATAGGAAACCGATTTTAAAAATTAAATCTTTTTTTACTTCAGGAAAAATCAAAATAATATCATATATCAAAAGACGATTCCAGGGTTGGACAATTGAAACTTTGGCTGGTATATAAAAGTAACCAATTGAAAAAAGATTATATTTCTTAAAACATTAAAACATATTTGATATCTTCATGTTTACTAACAACCATAAAACCCAAAACAAGTCAACTAAATCGATAATTCTATTCCAAGGCTGGAAAGTTGGATCTTATTGTGCTTAAAAATAAACCAAACCCACAAACTTCTTTCTTTTTCTATATAAATTAAACATATTTGACATTTTTAATGAAATTTATTCGCACTAGAAATCAGAAAAATTAAAAAAACATATTCAGAGCTGGAAACTTTTATATTTAATTGGAATATCAAAATAACCAAATAAAAAATTTTTTTAGCGATTGAAGATACTCTAAATTTTATTTAAAAATACTCAAATGGTTATTTACATTAAAATAAAATAAAAAAGACGATTCCAGGGTTGGACAATTGAATCTTTTATGGGTACACAAAAGCAATTAATTTAAAAATATTATTTTTCTTCAAACATTAAAACATATTTGATATCTCCATGGATATTAACAATCAGACAACTCAAAACAATAAAAATCCAGAGATGGATAATTTTATTTTTTTACGTATTTAAGTTACTAAATAAAGCTAACTTTTGTCTCAGTTAATCAAACATATTTTATATTTTGTAAGGAAATAAATTTGTATTAACAAATCAATAATGGGATGCCAGGGTTGGAAAGTTGGATCTTATTGTAGTTAAAAGTAACCAACAAAAAAAAACTTTTTTTCTTTTTCTATATAAATTAAACATATTTGATATTTTTAATGAAATTTATCGGCACTAGAAACGAGAAAAGCTAAAAAATATGTCCAGAGCTGGACTCTTTTGCTTTTGTTTGGAATAATAAAATAACCAACTAAACAAATTTTTTAGCGATTAAAGATATTCTAGTTATTAGGGAGACATTGAATTTGTTGAGACAGCTCAAAACAAAACAAATCCAGGGATGGATAATATTATTATCTTGGATATATTTAAGTACATTAATAAAATTAATTTGTGAGATATCATGAACGAAAAAGTTAATTTTTTTTTATTTCTTTAAATTCCCAAATTCTATGTCTGATCACTTGGAGCTGTCGATTCTTTTATAGTAACCGAAAACTATTTCAGTCACCGCTTATTAAGTGGGAATCGGTTGATTTGAAAATATAGGGTGTTTTTTATAGAGTGATACAAGTTTAAATCATAATAAAACATAGTGATATATTTTTGATATCAATGAAACGGTCTTTATTGGATAGAAAATTTTATGACATTAATGTTTAAATATGATTTCAGCCATGTGGCCGCCACGGCTGGCGCGTACAAGGCGCACTCTGGAACACCAATTTTCACAAACAGTAACATTCCGACCATCATCGTTTTTGAAGACACATGGGCCAATGACTCCGCCAGCCCATAAAGCGCACCAAAACATTAATTTTCTGTGGTTGTAAATGGTGTTTAGACAAAAGCTTGTGGATTCTCCGACAATTCTGCTTATTTCTGAACCCATTCAACCAAAAATGGGCTTCATCGGAAAATAAAATTTTTAATGGAAATTCAAAATCAACATCAATTTGTGCTTCAGCCCATTCGCCGAATTGGCGGCGCATACGATGGTCGTTTGACTTTAATTCCTGCACAAGTTGAATCTTGAAAGCTTTTAAGCCAAAGTCTTTGTTAGAAATCTTAAATAAAGTGGAAGGACACAACCCCAGTTGCTGAGCAAGGCGACAAATTGATTGATTAGGATCATCTTCCTGTACAGCGGCTATCGATTCTTCAGTGCGCACTGTTCGGCGTCTCACGGAATGCCCGTTATCAGTAACAGTAAATGTGGTCCGAAAACGGTCTACCGTTCTTCGAATTAGCAGCTCTGAAGGACGATTGTGTACGGTATAAAATGGACGAAGTGCACGATAAGTTTGACGAACAGAACCATTATTTTGATTAAAAACTTCCACAATTTGCACGCGGTGCTCTGATGTAAGTCGATCTATTATGAAATGTCAAAGCAAACTAAACAAAAAGCAACTATCAGCTGTTAAATGGGTGGTCAAATAAAGCAGTGATGCCAACTGAAAGTTGTATCACTCTATAAAAAACACCCTATGAAAGTATTTCAGCTGGAAAAGCTAAAACAGCAGCTTTCGCGGTTAACATCAGCGGGAAGTTGCAGGGTCAAATATTTTGCATATATTTTTTAATTTCAAAAATATGTGAGAGGTGGCGGGCCGGTAGAGTGTCACTCTGCTTGACGAATCTTTATAAAAGAACTCATTGAATGGAGGCATATCAAGTATTTTTTTTACTCTGTTTGAGGACGTCTGGGTTTCGGTCTAAAGTCTTATAAATAAATAGAGAATATCCTCCTTCGTAAACTTCGGACGATTCTTTGAGTGTCCCGTCCTACAACAGTTCTACTAACAAACAATTCCTTATTCATAAAATTTTTTTATGTTTATTAGTCCTTTATAAATCTGTTTTCCTTCCAGCTTCGAAGTAAAACCCTGCAAACAACAGCCACTTTTAGTAAAAAAAATAATTGATCCAAATAGTGTTTTTTAAATATTTTGTGTGTCTAAAATTTAAACTCTAAATAAAGTAACAACCACAGAATCAATATTTAATTTATAATTAACTTCACGATGTTCGAAAGAAAAAACTTTGTTTGATTTTCTTCTTACAGGCACAAAACACACAAACGATGTCGTGTTAGCGACAGTAGACAGACATGCCGAGGGGTGGATGAAATGCTATTAAAAAATGCTTTTTAAATATTTAAAAAGAAAAGTGCCACTCGTTTACGCTTTAAATACGCCAGCCAGTACATAAAAATATTAGTTCATCACAACAACAACAACAACAAAAACAACAAAAAAGCAGAGCACAGTGTCTTGTTGTCTGTCCTGCGTTACCCAAAAGGTCGGTGGTTCATCATGTTAAATGGAATGAGATTGTTTGATTAGCGGCAGGCAACACGGCAGCAAACGCCATTTATCATTCACAGCGATGAGGCGGCGGCAACTTCTGGCGAACGCAGCCAATAAAACACTCACTTCCATATCGTTCTCATTTTCTTGTTGACGTGAGGATTTACAGCGGCTTTAAACGTTTGCCACTATGGGCAATTAACGAAAGCGTACGAAAACATTGCGTTTGATCCTTTGGGTAAACAATGAAATATCCCAGAGAAAATATATATTTTTGGTTCTTCAGACATGCAGCCGCAACCACACACAAACACTCGGAGACTCGCAGTTTGTGAAACGGCTGGTGATGGTGGTGGAAAATGGTAAAAAGTTTTCCATTCTGGCTATTTAATGCTGAAGTACTTCGTTTGCGTTTACTTTGCACTTGAATTGGAGTTGGGTAGTTCTTCGCAAGATGTGTAATTAGAAATGGACGTCGTTGTTGTTGGTGTGTGTGTGTGTGTGTGGTGGAAATGGCAAAAACTCTTATTAATAATTTGGGGTTGTTTTTTTAAGAAGTTTGTGCAAATTTATCTTTCAATTATGTTCCCGAATTTTGTAACATTTTAATCAAGAGGTTGGCTGTACTGTTTTCACTCTATTAAGGTTTTATAAAACGCTGGTTTCAATCCTAAAAAAGAAATCCTAAAACTGCTTAACGGTTTTACACTGAAATGGTTTTAATAACTTCTGTTCTAAACGTTAAAACGAACTGTTAAAGCCTGGTTTTACCCTACAAAATGATTTTGTTAAAAGCAAATTGAAACCATGTTCGAATTACTTTTAAAAGGGTTCTATGAAATGCCATCTTTATTTTGCCTGTTTTTGTCCCTGCTAAGTTGAGTGCTGCCAAGTTATCTATTAAGAATATCTGAATACATAGAAAAATCCTCTGCATCTGCATTGTTCCTTCAGAATTCACACGATTTTTTTTTACTAAATAATGAAATTTACTAGAATTTATAAATCTTCTATAAGTATTTTAATATTTTTCAAATTATCACTTAAAAAAAAATTATAACAGAATTTCATTTAACAGTGCAGAGAAAAATCTCTTATTATTCTACACAAAAACAGCTGCAGTACAGTTTGTGAAATGAATTTTACAAAAAGAGACGAAAATGAATTAATTCTTCAATTAATTAATTGTTTAATTTTATTAAATTTATTTGTAAAACCTGAACTTATCAGAATCTGTTATTTAGACGCCACCTCGCCTGCTTATGGTTTTACTGCTAAACCCAGTCTTTCACTTTCAGTGTGAAAACGCCATAAAATAATTTTGTTAAAATTAACTTAAAAACTTTGCTGTATTGGCTTCAGGTAAGTTTTATCGAATACAACCCGTGACGGAATAAAACATGGCCTCGCTACGGCAACAAATAACGCGTGTTTTTCCACAACTTGGCATCACTGTTTTATTTGAGCATCCAATTTTGTAAGTGCTAATCGATGAAAAGTTTTCCAAGCGGGTCATGTTTTTGAAATACAAACGCAGCACATGTCGTCATTAATTATTTCGAAAACTATTTGCTGCTTCTGCAAGTGGGTGCGCTGCTGTTGGTGGTTTACAAAAACACATTCATTTTTATCTAATAAAATTCAAGCGAATCGAATGGGCCGTTGAAATGGCACCACCTGTTCTCCTTTTTTCGCTTTTTGTCCGATTTTATTAACTTTCAAAATTTATCAGCTCAAGACCATGACATATATTTCGAACAAGTTTTTTTATTTCAAGCTGCGCTCAGTAGCTTTTTGCAGGGAATAACAATCAAAATATAAGTCAATATCGGCCTGGACTGGCAGGAACTAAAGAGTTTCAGCTGTTCGACTGCGACGCCTGCAACTTTCCAAGATGAAATTGAGAATATAAAAGTTTGTATTGGGAATATAAGAACCATTTGAGAATTACAAATTGATGAGGAGCCAGGTAGCGAAGAACGAAGGTGCTGTATGTCGCTCTGTCAGTGTAGTAATCAGTGGCCAGGGACCAGGGATTTGCCAGTGTCAAAATTATATACACACAGACAGAGTGCAGAGTCAAACTCGACGTCTAAGCCATGGTAGTCTTGCGTCCTCTACTTCAGCCATTATCAGATATGCAGAACAGGTTTCAAGGCTCAAGAAAAATATATAACGCCAAGGGATCGTGTCCCGAATTCGGCTTAAATATGTCAATCGTTTGACTCATTAAATCATATTTCAAAATGTTGGCTTCTCTTCAAAAGTTTTGATTAAAATTTTTGCTTTTAAGAAACTAGTTTTTTTATATAAATTTTAATAATTTATTATTCCTTTTTATCTCTCAGTTATTCGAGTGTTTGTATTGTTGTTTCCTTGTTTCCCCTTTCGCTTGTTGTATTTGCCGTGGCAGCTTAAAATTCATCTAGTAAACAAAATATTTACTTAAGCCCCCTTTAATTTTCTCATCTGTACAAAAACACACACACACATACGCACATACACACACACACCTCACATACACTTCACACAATTCCTTAGAAAACCAACGGTTTCAACTCCTGCTCCGGTGATCACTGTGTGAATTTGGTCAATCGCTGGGGGTGCACTAAAACACGACTGCTGCGGAAAATTGTACTAGATGAATTGAAGTTGATTAAAAATATCTTGTGGATGGTGGCTGGTTTTCCTTGGAATTGTAATCGGATTCGTTGGCAACTATAAAATTGAGCAGCGCCATGGATTCGATTTCCTATTGTTTCTTTTTAGACCGGCGCTTTGTTGCTGTTGTTGCCGTCGTTCCTGTGGATTAATTGCACTTCAGCATGGAATAGTCAGTCCGTTAGTTGGCTGCTTGTGTGTGTTTTTATGTACTTCTTATTGTTTGTAGTTGTTGCAAGTTGTTGTACATGGCGCTAGAAGTTGTTGTAGGAATTGTTGTATTATTTACACTGGGGCGCCAAAGTTTGTTTGTTTGTGGAAAAGGAAACTGCAGCGGTTTTTTTTAATATCTATAAAACAAAATTTATTTTAAAATAACTGCCACGCCCACTAGGTTAGGTTAGGTTAGGTCGAAAAGAGAGATTACACTTAGGCCTCTTAGGCCTGTTGTGCGCTCTATTATAAGGAGTTCAAATTCAACCATAGGGAACCACGCCCACTAAGTCGTTGGAACTCTTTGATTGCAGAATTAACTTTCTTTTGAAATGAAAACAAATTTAAAAATCCTGTTGTTGCTTCACATATAAATTGTGCGATTGATTATTTTTATTCTACAACTTAATGAACCGGCAGTAACATTTTTAATAAGAAATTAATTTAATAATTTTGTTTAAAAACTTTTGAGCCGGCCCTTAAAACTTTCTCGGCATCAGCAGGTGGAAGACCCTATAGAAATAAAATGCAAACAAAATCATTAAGAATTTCCCAGAAATTAATTCATAAAAATTTTTAGTTTTTTTCTAATTTCACTCTAATTGTTTACACAATTTCCCATAATCCAGCAACTCATGGAAAACCAAAAGTTTAGCATTATTTTCCATTTCACTTTTCCGTTTTATTTATCAAATTAGAAACATAAATAAAGTTGCCACGAGAGTAGGAAAGAAACTCAAAGCAAATAAATCTTTAATAAAAACTATAAATTCTGGAAAAGTGTAAAGATATTCGGAGGAAATGATTTGTTGATGGGACGAGACCAGAACACAAAACGCACAAAATTTAAACACCTTCAAATTAATCGCTTCTCAGAAAATATTGTCGACATCTTGTCTAACAAGTGCGTGTTTACAATAACGCACTTCACTGCACAGCGAATGCATAAACGAATTTCAATTTCCATCATTCAAAACTGGCAAAAAGAAAAAAAAAAACAGGCACCGATCGCGATGTGGCACAAGTCAAGCCACCACATTAAAATGCTGTTAAATCATTTCGACGTAAAGCAATCAAATTAATGAATGAAATGAAGTTAAAAGCCAATAAAAGTCGTTCATGCCCAACCAAAACACGTGCACGTTCATGCATTCGAAATCTCATCACCATTTCGTACATAAATCATCAGTGATCAACACACGATCACACGTCAAAATCATTTGTCTTTTTTTTTTTTGCTTCCAATTGCTGCAAAGGCAGACGAGCCAAAGAATGAATTCCTTATTGGCATACACTTTTTTTATTCTTCTATTTTTGTTTCATTTTCTTGCGGTCATTAAAATGACAAGATCACGTGATCTTTCTCAGAGTCTCCGATTGACTCATGATTGGCTGGAATAATGACATGAAACTATGAAGGTCGACTCTTGTTTTCCCAGCATCTCTCTCACAGTCTCTCCGATGGGAAGCAGGGCCCATTATTGATTACAATAATGACATGAATTTATGAGAGTCGACTCTTGATTTCTTCACAAAAAGAGAAGGTTTTGAAGCGTTCATTTCGCGTCCAGCAACTACACATCTAAAGTAGTTTTCTTTTCTAAAAAAGAAGGCAACATTTCTTGCACTTTTTAACAGAAAATGGCAGCATTATGTCATTTGAAAATAAACAATTTATTAGAAATTAATCCAACATATTTTGCCAAAAGTTATTTCTATTTTAAAGCTCGTCCAATCTGCCAATTTTTAGAAAAAAAATATGAGAAAATGTTACATGTTTTTCAGAAAAGAAAACGCCTAAAATATTTTTCATAAAGACAAAGAAATCACTGCTTGTCAGCTCTGCCAGTGCATAAAACAAGCCCAATAAAAGTATTTATAACAAACAGCAGCAGCAGCCTACAACAGATCTTCAGATTCAGACAAGCAGACAGCGTTTCAAACTAAAAAGTTGTTGTTGTATTTCTCAGGAATCATTAGCAACTCGGAAGTCAATATAATTATTTTCATTATATTTCTCTGCATGCAGATCGTTACTTTTTTCCCATTTTTTGTTATTGTTTTTGGTAGCAGTGGTTGCAGTAGTTCTTAAAACCTCTCCCTCTCCCTCTCTCTCTCTCTCTCTCTGTCACTCTATTTTCCATTGTTTATCAATTTGCCTTTTAATAATTCTGTGATTTGTGATTGTTTTTTTCTTCGGAGGCTCCTCTTCCCAATTCAAGTTCGATCTTTTCTTTTTTTATCGGCTTCATTTTGCGTAACTTCCTGTTTACAATTTTGATAAACGAGATTTTCATTTTGATTTCGTTCTTCATCTTCGAAGTGTTTTTAATAAACAAACAAGCAGACAATTAATTCATTAATTAATTATTAAATCGTTTGTTTGGCCCAATTGATCTCTGAATTGATAATGAAGTTGAATTAATTACTCGAGATCTTTTTCTCAACACAAATTGATCGCAGCTGAGAAGCTTCAGCCTCATTCCAGTCGACATAATAAATAATCGGGATGTTGTTGTATTATGAATTGGCACTTTATGAGGAGTTGTTGTTGTTGTAAAAATTAGAGAAACATTTTGAATTTATAGCCCCCTATTTAGTGAAGAAAAATTGAATATCAAAATAAGAAATTGGTTTTAGAGGAAAAGGCACGAGGTCTGTTAAAGTTATAAGGTTGATATTCAAATTTCCATGAGCGTTTCTTAACTTCCCGGTAAAAAAAAAAATTATATATTCAAAATTTTCGAAAAGTAATTGATTTTACTCCGTTCTGTAACATAAAGTTCTCATCAGATCGCCACCATTTGAGTTCCTGGAAGCTGCCCTGACTACTTTCCAGACGATGTCACTTAAGTCGGAGTGGATTCGGTCCGGTAGATTTCGGGATATTAGAAAAAACTGTTGAAATATTTTTTTTTTAAATTTAGTTTTTTTAATTAACTTTATTTTACTTCAAAAACAAACCCGCTCTTAACCGGGCTAAAATGAGTTGAACAGTACGTGCGATATCGCAAAAGAATATCTATTTTTTTTAATCAGAAGTGTTTTATCAAACTCTCATTAAAATTTCAAGCTTAAAAAGCGCGCGACTTTTTTATATTGCCTGCAATAAAGACACCCATGAATATATCGCGTTTTTCGAGGAATTGAGGAGATAAAAGCCAAATCAGAACTGCTTCCTATTTTTGTGGAAGTGTTTTGTATCTAAGTGAAACTACATTAAAGGGGAGATAATATAAACTGACCTCGTATATTTTTATTTTTATATTATTATTATTATTATTATTATTATTATTATTATTATTATTATTATTAATTAGCGGGATGGAGTATTGAAGGGCTGGCCTGTAGGGTGCAACGTTTCCCAATTCAAATTCAATTTTTATGGGGTAATTTTTAGAAAAGTATTTTGAATCCAGAAAGACATAATGAATATTTCAAAGCAAAAGGGAAAGTCAACATCAGTTTCATATATATTCAACTTGCACAGCAGAGCAGCTGTTTTCGAAAGCCACTGCTCTGCCAATTTTTTTTAATGTTGCCACACTTGCCACAATTACACTTTAACAGGGTCAGCTATCCAACATATTAAGTTGGCTTGTGAGAGTCATGAAAGTTAGAATCACTTTGCGCGTTCAACGATTTTCTGCTGTCGAAAAAACCGGGGCCAAGTCACGGCACTCGATATCAATCGAAATTTGTATATTAATTATATTGAAATATCGGACAATATCGAATGCGGTACTTCAGCCCAAGGAATTTTTATCAAACGTTATATAAAAAAATGTTTTGAATAATAAAAAAAAGCATTGGAGATGTTGACCGTGTTTCAACACTGATTATGCTGTGGATCAGGCTAAATTCTTACGATAAAAGTTTTTCAAAGGAACTGGAAGTGATGACCCTAGTCCTGGACGCCCCAGGCGATGAAAATGTTGAAAGCGTCAAGAAAATGTTTTGCAGAATCGTCGAATCAATATTAGAGAAGTTATTGAGGAGATCGGCACATCCCTTGGATCTTGATTTCTCAGTTTTTCGGAACTTATGGAACCACAATAGTGAACCTAGTCTTACCTTCTTGTTTTTCATAACTTTTTGGACAAAAACAGCACTGCAACATGTCTCAATCACCGTGCCCCGCGACTTTTTTATATTCGCGATATTGAAGAGTCAAGAATGTATGGCGTTTTCGGAGGAATTGAGGAGATAAAAGCCAAATGGCCAAATCAAAACTGCTTCATATATTAGAAAAAAAAATTTACTGGAAGTGCTTTGCATCCGAGTAAAACTACTTTAAAGGGGAAGAAAATATAAACTGACGAGATATGAAAAAAATTAACCTTAATTTTTGAACAGGCCTCGTATACATGTATATATTTTCTTTTTATATATATTATTTTTAATAAAACGCTCATATGCATGTCACCACCGTATTTATTAAAATTGGGCCCCGGGAATTCTTCATATTTCCAATATTGCAGGGAGTCAGGAATGGATGGCGTTTTCCAAGGAATTGAGGAGATAAAAGCCAAATCGCCAAGTCAGAACTGCTTCGTATATTAGAAAAAAATTTTTACTGGAAGTGTTTTGTATGTGAGTGGAACTACACTAAAAGGGAAGAAAATATAAACTGACGAGATATGAAAAATTAACCTTAATTTTTGAACAGTCCTCGTAAATATACATATATTTTTTTTATTTTAAATAAAATGCTTATATACATGTCACCATATTCGCTAGATTTTGGTCTGGCGAATTTTTCATATGCCCAATATTGAAGAGACTTGGAAATGGACGGGGTTTTCCGATTAATTGGGGAGATAAAACCCAAACCGCTGAGAGAGCTGAAGAGCATAACAAAAAGTGCACACCAGAACTTCTTCGCAGTTTAGGAAAAAACCCTGGTATAAGTATTTTATATCGGAGAGGAAGGGGACATAATATAAGAAAATTAAAAAAGTAGGAAATTTTTTAGCAGACCTCGCATATTTTAAAAAAAATTCAATATAAAACGCTTCTGTGCATATGAATGGACTAATCCAGTAGTGAAGTAAATGTTTCCCAAATTTTAAAATCGTCAAAACTTCAAGTATATTTTGCCACAGATTATCTATTAAGACAAGTCAGACGCATATTCTTTATGTCAATAATGTGCTTTTCACAGTGTCTAAATATTGATTTTAAAGTCTATAATGAACAATGAACAACAATCTTATTTAATAAAAATAAACAAAGAAGACAAATTTTATAAAACATCTGTTGCCAGAAGGGAGGGAATGGAATGAACGAGATGGGATGGGATGGATGAGAAATTAATACACCTCCAGACGACTCTAATGCTCGTAAATACGGAAGTAGCTTCCCCTTCTAGCCGCGCAAAACCAACAAACAACATTTAAAAACACCAAAAATAAATCTACTCACCCATCAATCAATCAGAAGAAGAATCAAAATGTAAAAGAGAAATGCTACAAATTCCTTTTTGTCAAAACATCAACAACAATCAGACGATTTGTAAGCAGGCAGATCGCAAGATCCAACAACCAACAACTCCACTCGCAAAGAAACACAAACCATATGATTGGAAAGAAGAAGAAGAACAAAGAAATGAAGAGGAGACGTAGAGAAGGAGAGAGAGCATGTGCATTGTGTTTTAAAATTGTTTGAGGTTAAACAAATATGACACGCGGTAATGGATCTTGTTGTCTTGTGTTAATTTCATCATGCGGTCTAGGCAGCGTAGCAACGATCATGATCATCATCATGATCATTATGATCATCATGGCTGACTAAATGGCTGCCTGACTGTATAACAATTTATCTTCTGCAGTGAAATGGGCATCATCGAGCTTTTTCAAAACACAAAACGTCAGCGCGTCCGTCTGTCATTTTAAGGGAATATCTTTCTGCCTGCTTATGTTTTTGTTGTTGGTTTAATAACAGACTTACAAACACATAAAATAATTTGTTTTGGTTACAAGAAACAGGCAATTTGTACTGGAATTAATAATAAAAATGCAGTCAATTTGTTTGAAAGTCTTGTTAATTGAAGAACGTGAAGAACTTGAGACTGAAATTTCACACCAGCGTTTTAGTGATTTTTGGAAGTCGTGAGTTAATTATCGACTTGCGATCTCATCACGGTGGCCGTAGTAAATGCTACGATGTGATTTAGTGTCATGTTAGTATGACCCATTCGTCTGACTTATTTTGACAATTTTCTTTTGCAAATCTTGGGAAAAGTCACGTACATTTACATGGTGAGTGATTTATCATGCATTTAAAAATCTTCATTTTAAACACAATAAATTTTTTGGTGTTAAATTTGGCATGTAAAACTATTCAAGATATTTCAGAGCATGTAAAAAAGTTAACAGGGAATCGGTTATTATCTGGAACTACTTTGAAAGGGACCCAACAGAAATTTATTAATAAATAACCGCCTTATTCATAAAAATTATGAGAGGCTTATAAGAGTGTAATAGACCAAATTTTATAAGAAATTTTGCGCTGGAATTGGGAGGACAGGTTTTGGGAGAGGAGGGAAAGTGAGTAGAGCCTGTGGACATTCGATTTAATCCTTCTCAAATTGAAAGTGACGGAGCAGACTTCTGCAGGACTGCTTCACACAAAACACTAAATCTCTCTGTAATGGGTAGTACGGCTCACTGGAATATCGAGCACAAACGCAATCGCTCGTAATGAAAAACGCCGTGGGAGTGTAAATAAATGGGTATCGGGTACAAGTTCCCTGATTTCACTAGAGCACATCCCATTAAAGTAACGATAAAACAACGAAACGCACCCCACACTGCGACGATGATCAAGAGTGTTTTGACGATGATCAAGAGAGAATTGTTACCCCACTGTCTCCCATTAACTTCTTCGCCCTGTCCTGTCCAAACTCTAGTAACTTCTAAATAGACTTTGAAGCACCTGCCTACATATAAGAGTTGTATTTCATTTTCGATCGGAAGTAACTGGTAGAAATAGTGAAGAGATCAGATGAGGGGAAGTATCTCCGACACCCTCATGAATTATTCTGTCGCAACTTAAAGGATGGGATCCATACATCTGACATCATGCTGGTCCGAGCCCTGTTTCCTTGATAATTGACCCATCCATAGAAACACATGCAGCAGCCTGGTTGTGCATGTCTCTTTTGAGTGACAACGTTGGGTTTCGCGGGCGTTGAAATCAACCCTGTTCGTTTGAGCCCATTCAGATATTCTTGTGAGGCCATTCATGGCATTCAAATTCTACTTCTTTGTTTCGATCTCCGATATTGACGGCCTAAAGTCCAATGGAATATGAATATGATATACAACAATCATCTAGGACACAAGATCGTTGAGGAAAATTAGAAAGAAAGTTGGGGAAAGGTACCCCTGAGTTAACCTTGAACTCGTTAGATGAGATACTATCTATAACAACTCCTCTAGAACGATCTCTTAGAAATCCCGATATATAATGAGAGAAAATGTCACCGACCCCAAAGGCAACAAGTTTAGACAGGAGTGCTCCATGCCACACTCTATCAAACGCCTTGGATATATCAAGAGTCACCACTTTGCCTTCGTCAAAACGGAGCTACACTATTTCCCCGAAAGCAGGGCCAATAGGTATCCCGTTGGGTGCCCTCTACGGAATTCATACTGACGGTGGCCAAAAAAGTTGTTGGACTCTGGATATTTCGCAAAATGGAAGCCAAACGTACATGCCACAACCTTCGAGAATAGCAGAACATATTGCGATCGGGCTTCATTTTACTTCCCAAGCTTCAAACGATTTTTGTCGTTGGTTTATTGTTGACTCTGGAGAGATGGGAAGTGCAGCGTTAAAAACGGACACAAAATTTCTCTGTTCTCTTTCTCGTCTCTTCTAATTTTATATGTCGAAAAGAAGGCAGTTAACGACTGATTTTGTTTTACATAAACGAAAAAACAAATTGTGCGTAGAAACTGATATTAGATTAATCGGCAGATTGGTATTATTCTGAAATCTAAAATAAGCTGATTAATCGGTTAATCGAATGGCGTAATTTGTTCATGAGATATCGCAAGCGACAAAGGTTTTTTTTTAAATCAGAAGTGTTCTGTCCAACTTTCATTTAAATTTGAAACTTAAAAAACTCAAAAGTATAGAACAGCGATAGATTTGCGCTTAAAATTAGCGGCATGGAGTATTGAAGTGATGGCCTGTAGGGTGAAACGTTTCCCTATTTAAATTCAATTTTTATGGGGTAATTCTTAGAAAAGTATTTTGAATCCAGAAAGACATGATGAACATTCTAAAGCACAACGGAAAATCAACATCAGTTGCTTAACTATTCTACTTGCATAGCAAAGCAGCTGTTTTCGAAAGCCGCTACTCTGCCAATTTTTTTTTAATGTTGCCACACTTGCCACAATTACATTTTCACAGGGTCAGCTCTTCAACATCTTCAGTTGGCTTGAGAGAGTCATGAAAGTTAGAATTACTTTGCGCGTTCAACGATTTTCTGCTGTCGAAAAAACCGGGGCCAAGTCACGGCACTCGATATCAATCGAAATTTGTATATTAATTATATTGAAATATCGGACAATATCGAATGCGGTAATTCAGCCCAAGGAATTTTTATCAAACGTTATATAAAAAAATGTTTTGAATAATAAAAAAAAAAAAAGCATTGGAGATGCTGACCGTGTTTCAACACTGATTATGCTGTGGATCAGGCTAAATTCTTACGATAAAAGTTTTTCAAAGGAACTGGAAGTGATGACCCTAGTCCTGGACGCCCCAGGCAATGAAAATGTTGAAAGCGTCAAGAAAATGTTTTACAGAATCGTCGAATCAATATTAAAGAAGATGTTGAGGATATCGGCACATCCCTTGGATCTTGATATGTAAGTTTTTCGGAACTTATGGAACCACAATAGCGCACCTGCTCTTTCCTCCTTGATTTTCCTAGATTTTTGGACAAAAACAGCGCCGTAACATGTCTCAGTTACCGCGCCCCCGATTTTTTTATAATCCCAATATTGAAGAGACCCAAGAATGTATGGCGTTTTCGGAGGAATTGAGGACATAAAAGCCAAATCGCCAAATCAGAACTGCTTCGTATATTAGAAAAATTATACGTATCAGTCGATATCGAATGCGGTCAGCCCTTAAACAAGAGAGTTTTGATCAAATATTGACAAGCGATTTTTTCGGAAATTGTGGAACCACAATAGCCCACCTGCTGCTGCAAATTATTAATCACTTTCAATATTTTGGTGCAGAAGAACTTCTTAATGAAGATTTTTCTATTACCAAATTTTATATGCTTATCAAAAGACCACCAACAAGAAACACTTCAAGAGAAATTACAATGAATGGCAACCAAAAGGGCAGAAGCAGATTCAGCCTTTTCCAGTAGGTTCAGACTAGATCATGTAAATCTTCTCTAATAACGCGTCAAGCCTCTTCGCTTATGTGTGAGTAACGTTAAAATGATCAACGAAACCAAATAAATTTAAATCTCTTTTGCAAAAGATCACAACCACCACAACGAATCAAAAAAAAAAAAAACAATTGCAAATATTCCAACAAAAAGTATCGAGACCATGAAACAATAAAAATGTGATTGAACGAACAAAGCGTATGTGTACGCAGCGCTACTTAATCCATCTTTCAATAACAATCGTTCTATTGTTTTCGAAATCGTGTAAGTATCTTAAATGGGCTGAGTGCGTATCTAAACAAACCAAAACAATAATTTAGACAAAAAAAAAAAAAAATTGAAATAAATGATGACTGGCGGGTACAACTCCACTCGGCAAATTTATATCTGCAACTGTTAAACAATTTCATTTTTTATGATTTCTGCTCTGCTCGATTTCATTTGAAAAGATACAAAAAGAGATACAAAATCTCTTGGATGCAGAGCCGAGTTAACGTAATAAATGCCGCAGGCAAAAGCAATTTGTGCTCGTTCAGCAGGACAAAAAACGCAGGCACAAAAAGAAAAAATTAAATGAGCAAAAGATAGAAATTGAGGCCCACATTAAAAGGACGACATGTACGAGCGAACGAGCAACTGAATCGCATAAATACCCAAAGGCCTGATAACTTAATCGTGTACTTTTACTTTTGGCTGTTGTGTTGGTTGGGTCTCCTTTTTGCAATTTCCTCGATTCGCAGTGATGTGTGGGTTTCCTTTTGTTAACAATTTTCACAAGGATTAAAACTAAAGCATCGCAGG
Source organism: Linnaemya vulpina (assembly GCA_963675445.1). Taxonomy (NCBI): domain Eukaryota; kingdom Metazoa; phylum Arthropoda; class Insecta; order Diptera; family Tachinidae; genus Linnaemya; species Linnaemya vulpina. Next base: position 42,273,661 of record OY776278.1, on the reverse strand, counting down.
GCATTTGCTGCAATTCCATTGAGCTGAATATGCGCTTGCAATTTTGCTTTTATTGTTTTCCCAGGGAATTGCGTTAAATTGCCAAGAATAATAAATACTGAAACTGTGCGTCAGACAACAACAACAACAACAAAAAAATATAAATAAATTTCTATAAAATTCTCTTACGTTTTTGTACTTTTCTCTTGGGGGAGTCCTGTCAATCAAAAACTCGCATTGTTTTCCTGTATTTTTCTTATTGTCTGACGTTCAGCGCGAAGTGAGAATAAGATTTTATGCCATCAACACCTGTTAAGAATTCTTATTGTTGTAATAATTTAATTGGAAATTGATTTATTTATTTTATACACGAATTCCCCCCTCTCTCTCTCTTTCCCTGTTTAATCCATATCGGGCTTATTAATTGTTACTTAAATTTTACTTGCTGATCGCTATAGAAAAGCATGAGAAAATATTTTGGAATAAAATGTTTAAAGATTGTTGAGCTGATGTTGGGGAATCAATAATTCCTTATAAATAAATAAATAAATAAATGCGTGGATGTGCGTTACAGTGTCATAAATACCATTTTATTATTCAATATCAAATAAAACACTTGCGAAATAATAAATGGAACACAAAAAGAGATTAAAGTTTATGAAAAATAAAAAAGTATGGAAAACTGTTAGCCCTAAAAGCCATGCCTGTAACTGCCCCTCTACTATTAACCGCAAAACTATCGTAACCTGTGCCTCGTTTCTGCAACTGAAGTGAGAACTTCCGCTATTTTTGTGCTATTCTATGCTTTTGAGCTCATCGAACTAAGAAACTATTATTTTAATATTCAAATCAACCGATTCTCACTTTAATTTATATAGTTTTGGTTTTCGGTTACCATAATGATCAGTGATCAGATATATAATTTGGAGGTTTTAAAAAAATCACTTATGCTGACAACTCTCTAAATAAATTCTTTTTATATTAAAACAATTAATAGTTGTTGTTGTTCTTTATTTCTCTTACAACTGCAATTAGAGTCGCAAAAAGCCAAACAATTGCAGAACAAAAACGTAAGAAAATAAAAAAGGAAAAGTGATCAGTGATCACTGAGTTTTTGTTATGACTTTGATATTTGCTTTAAGGCTTGTCACTTATTAAAGTGGAAGTTTGGAATAAATATCTCTAGTTATTCTAAGAATTGTTGGGTAAGGATTCCCTGATGATCTGCATTAGCCCGCCCCAGTGAAATGCGCATGGGAACTGGCTGAAACCCCTCAATTGATCACTTTGAATTTTTTAATCAGATTTTGGGAAAAAAGAATCAGCACACAATCAAAATTAAAACCAATTTTTCCGAGTTTTTTCGTTCAAGATATCCCAGGAACAGATTAACCGATTTTTGACTCGATTTGCAGTGGCCGACGTGATTTTAATGTCGAGAGCTGATTAGTTGCTAAAATCGATCGTTAAGGCCGTTTGAAAGTTATTAAAAATAAACAATTTGAAAATTTGTTTCTAAGTTTTTAAAATTTCTTGAAATCGACCAGTTCCAATCGGCTCAAATTCAGTAGAACCCTTTAAATTGAAATCGGTGAAGTAGTTCCAAAGTTATAAGTGGGTTACATACTTACACACACACACACACACACACACAGATGTGTCTAAGATTAACGTCCTACGTACCTACCAATAAGGCCTACCTGACGGTGGTCTGAACACCGGGTGAAATTAATGTTTACCACCAGCCCTGCCGCCCTCAGGACTCACATCTGTGTGGTCCTCGGGGACACACAGGTTGCGATCTTATTCATATGGTGCCGCCAAACCATAATATTGCACCTTGCTGAGGTGTTCGGGCCCATCTTAAACCCTTGTTACTTTCGAGGGAAGCATATCGTCAGAAGCAAGAGGAATCAAAGTTCAAAGTCGTAAGACTTATCCCTCCTGACACTCCCTGCACCAACAACACCCCACCCCTTCCATAACGTCTGTTGATTCGCAGCAGCCCATAGAGACTGCTATCAGCTGGGTCGAAGTCCCAGCATAGTCTGAATATTCCAGAACATCAACCCTTATCTGACACCTCTTCCAGCTACTCTTGGTATTAAACCACAACCACCACGTGGACTCAATGAAGAGACTTCAACCAATATCTGGCCACAGAATCAACCAAAGTTTCATCTGTGGGACTCAACTAGATCCCGTGGCACCAGTGTAAGGAAACTGGTTACGCCTCGTAGGTCAAAAAAATATAGGTTTGTAACCTACTATTGATTTTTGTTCCTTTGTAATGGCGGGACCCAGGTACCCTTCCACCTGGCAAAAGCCAGGTACCCTTCTTTTCCTGACACATAGGCAAAAGCCTACTACTTTTTATACACTTATATGCACCCCCGTTACTCTGTTAATTCAGAGATAGGGCAGTAACATATAAGTACCTTGGACTATCGGCAAAAGCAACATCAGAAAACCGATAGCCCTTTTCCCCGGAAAGTACTGCAACAAGGCGTTAAGACTAACCAAGTTGCCTATTTTTCCCGGGACGCACACACACAGTGACGGGTTCCCAGAATGACGTGCATAATTTTTTTCATCAAAAGTTTCTTTGAGTAAATCAAATGTAGCGCTCGCAGGCTCCGAGCTGTTGGAACCACACATCAGCAGGATTAATGCCACGATCATGTTCCTCTGCCGTTCACCGTTGACGGTAACATTCTGACCATCTTCGTTTTTGGAGACATAAAAACAGTAATTTTATGTGGATGTGATGGTGTTTCGAAAAAAGCTTGTGGATTCGCTTGACTCTAAATTCGACAATCTTGCTTATTTACTTACCCATTCAACTAGAGATGGGCTTCATCGGAAAATTAAATTTCGAATGGGTGAGATTTTGCCGAATGGAAAAATTATTTTGATTAAAAATTTGAACAAATCGCACGCGTTTCTCGGGTTTAAGACGACTTATAATGAAATTTCAAAGCGAAGAAAGAGCATTTATCAGCTGTTAAATGGGTACTTGAATAAGGCAGTGATGCCAACACAAAGTTGTGACACTGTAAAAAAATTTTGCTGGATATTTTACTGTATTTTTGGAATAGTGGTGCCATATTTTCCTCAAAGATCCCGAAGTTTCGAAAGGCTTGTTTTTTTTTTGTTCATATAATTTTTCTTTCCACAAAAATTATTTTATTTTTATAAGCGGCCTATATGACGAATTTCGAAAATTTCGCTCGTAAGAATAAAATAAGATTTAAAATATTTCATAAAATAGTACGCTTTCAAATTCGACAAGTTGTCATAGATTAAAGGAAAATTCAGCTTTTTGTCTTTAATCTATTAGAAACGGCCGAATTTGTTGGCGTAAATCGTCAACCGTGAGCAGGCTGAATATGTCATGGGGGCGTAGATTATTTTTTTAAAAAGTTGCCGGATTTTATAGGTACTCTCCCTACTAAATTTGTTTAAAGTGAACCAGGAAGTACATCATTTGGCAGGAGTGTTTATCACGCCTTTTACAGAATTTACATGAATGAAAAAAACCCTCATTCGGCCTGATTACGGTTGGCGTTTCGCGCCTACAAATTCGACAGTTTGTAATAGATTAAAGACAAAAAGCTGAATTTTTCCTTAATCTATTAAAACGTGTCGAATTTGAAATCGAATATATTTCTTTAATCTATTGAAAATTTTCAAACTTGCAGACAAAAAACGCCAACCGTAATCAGGCTGTTTATATTGCTACAGCTTCGGCTGAGTGGAAAAGCACACTTCGATTAAAGTATGACAAAATACATGCTGATGCCAAAAATATATTTTGACTTGCTCGTAAATAAATTTTGCTATACAAATTATATAATTTATTTCATCTAAATAAAAGTTTATGTCTTCAATTATTTAATTATTTTATTTGATCACTTGTGGAATATCAACTTCAATACATTTTTCTTCAAGACAAAGAGTACAAAAATTAAAGTGCTTTCAATGTAATTCAAGGCAGTTATTAAAATTTCAATGTATTTATAATCGTCTAACAAATAAATGACGATCCATTGTGGGCCCATTAGAACAAATAAGCGCAGGCAAATTGTTAAACTAAAAAATAAAAAAATTTGTTTTAAAAATTATAAAACCAGAATTCGTTAGTTGAATATAAAATTTTGATCTATTTGGGATATTGTCCCGGTTAGTTTCGTAAACACAAACATTTTTTTACCATTAATATATAGATTAATATAGAGATAGAGAAATAAAATGTTTCTGTATTAAATAGAATTTATTTGAAGTGTTTTCCGTGCTTTTGATGGTGTAACTCTCGAATTGTTTTTGACAACTTGTGCCTAAACTTAGAGCTTTTGTTATTTGGGCATTTCGATATAAAAGACAACGACGTGCAGGCGTATGTCTACTGATATAACCGCGGCAAAAATCATATATTTTTTTATATATTAAAATATAAAAAATTAAAATAAAATATATATGGGAAACCCTAAAGACCATCCCTGTAACTTCCCGCTAATTTTTAACCGCAAAACGATCGTGACCTGGTTCTTATGTTGTTCTCTAATTTTTCGCTCTTCAGGCTAAAACTCTATTATTTTAATTTCCATATCAACCGATCCCCATGTGATAAGTGATGATTGATGTTAATTTCGATTACTATGGAAGAATCGAGAAGCGCAACTGATCAGATATGGAATTTGAGAATTTAAAAAATTAAATTAGTTTTTTCCTTGATTTAAAAATTAAAATAATATAATCAAAAGCATAGAAGAGCACAAAATTCGGATTGCCACAGTTTTGCGCTTGAAATTAGCGGGAAGTTACAGGGATGGCCTTGAGGATCAACCGTTTGTCATATATTTTTTCTATTTGGCTTCTTTTTAGATTTCTCTTTATCATACGTATTATGAATAAGACATTGAATGAAAATGTAAATGAAAAGAAAATTTCATTAAATAAATGAAAAGTACAATCACATGTCTTGAGAGTCTGGGCACTCTTGCTTAAACTCTGATCGGTTTCACAACAACGAGTGAAGATCGCGACTAATTCTATTACGATATTAATTGTACTTTTATTTATAATATTATAAATAATATTTTCTTGCTCTTACTTTTCCTGCAAATAACTTTCCCTGTATATTGTGGCGGCAAACCTGCCTCGTATTTTATACACTTTCCAACAAACCGAACAAACAACCAAGAAATTTATCGTCAAAACTGTCATAACAGCCGGTGCAAAGTATGTATCGGTATACAAAATGCCATAAGCTGACAAGAAAAAATATTAATAATAATTAAAAATCATCAGGCGGAACGAAATGAAAATGAAACACAAGCAAAACTTACTAGACATGACACAGGATTGGGCCTGCCGATATCGGTCACAGTAGAAGCCAACAGTCGCCCAATTTCTGCACACTGTCGGTAAGGTGGTTATGGCGCCCATAGACCACACATACATTGAATAGAAACGAAATCTTTTGCGCTTCTCCAAACTATTCAATTCCTCGAACGATGAACTGAAGTTCTGCCAGGCATCAAAACCGAGAACGTTAAGCCAAAACACAATGGCCATGTTCATGTAAAAATGCAACAAACCTGAGAATTATATTTGAAGAACTCTCTTTTATCAAATAATTCTTAGATAAAATATTTTTTAAAAACATACTCATAATTCACAACATACTTGCCTATGCCCATGTAAATCCGGTGCGGCAGGCGTTGTGTCAGTAGCAGCATTTGAGGAATGATGAAATAAAAACAATTTGTGGCGATCACCGAACTCAAATAACAAATGAAACATTTTCCCATCAGACTCTGGTTCAAAGGCTTCAGCAGTAGGTAAACGATTAGCGTTGGTATCAGCAGGAAGCCCGACAAAAAATAAACTAAAACAAGTGACAAGTTTTATAGTTCCCAACAGCGTGGGCATACAGAATTATATCCTGATCATCTTGAAGATAAATCGGCTTAATTCATACGCCTCATTGTGAGACTTAAAGTGGGATTTGAGAACTCAGTTTCACACAAAATCTGTTTCAACAACTCTTTTTTATATCAAATTAAATCATAATTAACAGGCCAGTGTCTCGAAGGACATGATAATTAATCGAAGGACTTATTAAGGAATCTTCAAAAATTTAATTTTCAATTCCCACGATGCTATTTTTTAAACTTGTTAGCTAAAATGTTATGAAATTAATTTTTTTAAAATTAAGAAAAGTCTAACAGCACTGTTTTCGAAAGCCGCTACACTTTCTCATCATTTCTCTTTCCCATAATCGAAGGATTTATTAAGGAGTTTTCAACTATTTAATTTTCAATCCACATGCTGTTGCTATTTTTTACACTTTTCAACAAAAATATAATTTACACGTTATGAAAGTAATAGAAATTAAAAAAAAGTCAATAGCACTGTTTTCGAAAGCCGCAGCACTTTTACTTTCTCATAATCGAAGGACTTATTAATGAATCTTCAACAGTTTAATTTTCAATTCACACTATGAAATTTGCACGTTATGAAACTAATAAAATTTTGAAAAAAGTAGAACAGCACTGTTTTCGAAAGCCGCTACACTTTCTCATCAGCACTCGTGTGTATTTGTTTTTACTATTCAAATGAAAATGAAAACAGTTTCTACTAAAAAAAAGTTGAATAAGAAAATTTCACAAGAGAACTTCTACACTAAACTGAGGTCGAGACCAGGGATCAAATCCCCGCGACGTTGATGATCATGTCACAATTTTCTTTATTTTAATTTTTTTGTATTTTATAATTTCTTTTATTTTAAAAGATTTTATTTGAAATTATCTTTTCATATACAATTTGAAACGATACAACAACTGATTTATAAAAAATTTTTTAACTTTTAAAATTTTTAAAAATCGGGCCGTTTTAAAAATATTATAACTTGTAAACGGCTGAACCGAACAAAATCCAGCGAAATGCGTTGTAAAGAGAAGTTCTTCAACTTAGATATCCTGCGAATTTGAACCGATTCGAACCGGTAAGTCTCAAGATATCTCAAAACAAATTTTTAAAAAGCATTCTTCAAAGTGATTTTTTTTCGGTAACTATTCAGTGGCTTAACCGATCGACTGAACTCTATAATTTACAAACAACGTTGACCATCGCCGTTTATCCCTGCGTGAGATATCGTAAACGAAAATATTCGAAAAGGTGATATTTTTGCCAAACTCCGAAAGTATATATCTGATTGGCTACTGTTCCCGATTCTTTCAAGATAATCGAAAACTCGGTGGGGCTCGGTTGATTTGAAAATTGAAATAATTGCGTTTTAGCTTAAAATAACACAAAAACCAGGTTGCGACAGTTTTGCTTTGGAAATTAGCAGGGAGTTACAGGGATGGCCTTTAGGGTCATCCTTTTCCACATATTTTTTTCACCTTTTATTTGATTGTGAAAACAGTTTCCATTTATAAGAAATTTATTGAGAAAATTGCATACGGAAACTGCCTTAATTGTAAAGACCACGGATCAAATCCTCGCGACGTCGGTGATAACATTCTTCATGTCACTATTTTTCTTGCTTTGAAATTGTTTTTTTAATTATCTTTTTATATAAAATTTTAAATGACCAAACAATTGATTTCAAAAAATTTTTTTAATTAATTCCCTTTCATCACTATTTTGCATAAAAAACATAAAAAGAGTTTTTTCTAATTTCTGTTTGGCAACACTGTTTTATAGCAGCTCAGCTGTTTTCATGTAACATGTTGCTGTTAAACATGTACAGTTTGGCAAAAAAGTGAACCATGAATCGACTTGCAAAAGAACAACGCCTGCAGCTGATGGAATTTCATTATCGAAACCCATGACGTTTTAGGAAAGTGTAGCGTGCGCTTTTTGTATTCTATGATGGGGTTTGTTTGAAATTATCTTTTAATATACAAAAACTAATTTCCAGAATTTTTTTCAAATTGTTGGGATAGTCCAATTTAATTCCCTTTCGTCATTGTTTTGCTTTAATTGTATGAAACGTGCTTTTTTCGATCTGGTTCTCGGCAACACTGTTTTTTGCATGCTTAAACATGTTCAATCAAACAAACAAACCAAAAACGCTTGCATTTTATTGAATTCTGTTATTAAATTTCATGCTGCGTTAAGAAATTATATCTTGAGCTTCTTCTTTTCTATGATCGGTTTGGGCGACCTTCTGAGATGGCTATTTGATATCTTGTGCTTAAATTGCTCACCAAGTTTATACTATTGGATATTAAAACACCAGCGGACAGAGGGAAATATAGCAACTGTTTCCGTTAGTATTGCTGATGAATTTGAGTTATCGTTCCGACGCCGTTGCCGTTACTGTGAATGGTGATTGCTACCGTGCGCTGTTCTTTTTTTCTTTTTCTTTAATATAGAATAGCTGGACTTGGCGGTTATATGGTTTCCACAATAAGCTGCCATGTGCCACTTAGCAAGCAAAACAATGACCCAATTGAGAAGTGAAATCCATGAACAATCTGGCCGCAAAGATTATGAGATTAATCACGGTTCGACTATTTTTTGTAGGGCCAAGACCGGAACGTTTGACGCACTAGAAGACAATATTCAAGAATATATTCGAGAGATGCCGGAACGTTTGACGCACTAGAAGATAATATTCAATTATATTCGAGAGATACCGGCCGATATATTGGAGAAGGATTGCCAAAATTGTTTATAGTGGGCGAACCATTTGAGGCGCAGTCGCGGTCAACATGGACGTGATATCATCTTTAATTATTGAATTCTATGGACTGTTCTATGGAATCGAAAAAAAATTTCACGCGTTTCTTTAAATTTTATACATTCTTTTAGATCAAATCCGCAAGCTCTTACTAGTTAAGCCGCTAAATAAAATTGTTGGTTTAGGAAATAGTTAATTTAAAATTGATCATGTTGAAATAAAATTGTTCACGTGAAAACGTATCCCGCAAATAAAATTTAATCAAAACCTATTTTTCTGTGTCACTGAAGGGTTGAAATATCAATTTTAATAATATTTCAGCCTTCCATTATCCCTGTAAGTCTTCAAGCAGTAAAAAAGAACACCCGATAGTGGTAGCAGAAGCAACAGATATTATTCTGAATATAAATAACGTGAGATTGAAGAAGATTCCTGATCGTCATTTGCTACTCCACACACTCCTCTCCTCAAATATAATTTTTACTCACTGTATTCGTGCTTAAAGGCCAGAAAATAATGCAGTTCCAAGCGACAATCCAAGGCCACCAGAACGTACTTCCGGCTATAATCCAAATAAAAGGGTGTAAAACAAAACTCGCTGCTCGTCTATAAAAGAGAATTTCCATTCAACAGAAAAATATCGGCGCACTCGTCAAACAAAACTTACTGCCGTTGCCAAGTCCGCAGTGTTATTCATCCAGTGCAGAGCTTCTGGTTTTTTACAGGGCAATTTAATTTCCTGATTAAAGTATTCCCAAATATTCACTTCTTCTTCTTCTTCTTCTTCTTCATTTTCCTCATTTTTATTTAGTTTTAAAGTCCAACTGACATTGAAGTCGTGCGCTGCAGGTGAGCACTTGTATTGCGCAACGTCGAAATATTCTGTAGGTTGGCAGCACAGTTGCAACGTGTGGTTCTGCGTAGCAGGCACCACCATAAATAACTGATTTAAGAGGATAAAAAGTGGCGCCAAGTCCATTTTGAATACGATTTTAGTGTGTTTTATTGCTGAGATTTTTAAAATCCATCGTTGCACGTTAAAGACTTTCATTCCACTGATTAATAATTCAAACAGCTCCAGCAAATGTTGTTTATTTATATTTCAATTTACGCGGTTAAATTTCAACCGCAGAGAGAGGGAATCTAATTTTAGTAAGTCACGGCTTATTCGCCACTTTCTTAGCGAGTATTGCAAAAAGTTTTTGAGGTGGCGAATATTATAATAATATTTTTAGAAAGATTTTGAAATGTCAATAACGTTCAAATGTGTCCACAACATTGAAAAAATGCATTAAATGCATTTGTAGTTCAGAGGCTACTGTTGGTAACGCGTTAGTGCCATTTCACACTGTGGCTTTTTAACAGACTTTTTCGTAATTATTTATTTATTTTTTTTTTAATAAATTAACTATTTGACTTACTGTCATTGTACTATTATAATATGAAATTTATTTGTTGGGTGGTTAGAGTCTACTGACGATTTGGTAAAAAGCGCCAATGAAATGCATATAGACATCGCTTAACCATCCAACAAATAAATTTCATATTATTTATTTTTTTTTTTTTTAAATAAAAAGTTAAATTTAATATCAAAATGCAAATCCGCGGTGACCTTCAAACACTTGAACGAAGACACAAAGTTAGCGGGGACAAAAGCTTTTAGCTCAGCCAATTCGCTAAAAGGAAATGCTGCCAAAGTTTTTTTTTATACCCTTCACGAAAAAGTGAAAGAGTATGGGTTTGTCATTCCGTGTGTAATTTCTTCGATATTAATATGGGACCACATAAAGTATATACATTCTGGATTCTTATGAATAGCGATGACGATTGAGCGATGTCCGTCTGTCTGTCCGTCTGTCTGTCCATCTGTAATCGGGTTTCCCAAGCCCCCAGAAGAGCTGGAGACTTCGTTCTTGGACTGATGGATTGGAAAAGAACTTGAATAGAGCGGTATTGAAATACGGTTCCAGGGCTGGGAAGCTTACACTCATTTCTCGGAGCAAAATTAACACCAAAAACCAATTATTTGTTTGTTTGTTAGCAAATTGAATCTATTTCATGCGTTGGGAAGCCTCAATTGTCTATTAAAAGCTAAAATATATAAATAGATTTCCAGGAATGGGAAATTAAGTTTTTTTCCGGTAGATTCAGATTTTGTAGTACATGTAATAACTAAAATATTTAAAAATTTTAAATTTTCTTTAAATAAAACCGTTTTATACATCATGAAGATTTGCATTGATAAAAAAAATTCAAACTTTCGCTTCCAAGGGTGGGAAATTTATTTTTTTTTCTTGCATAAAAGTAACCAAAAAGGCAACTGACTTTGTTTTTTCTTCTAACTAAAACTATTTTATAACTTAGAAACAACAAAATCGGTACTTAAGAATATATGTAACGCCAGACGTGCGTTGGTGAAGGGTGTATGAGATTCGGCACAGCCGAATTTAACACTTTTACTTGTTATAAATTTATTTGAATTCTTTTTTAACAAGCAAATTTAACGCCTATCCAAATAAAATACGAGGTCTGTTGAGAAATAGGTGAATTAAAATTTTTCTAAGAAACTATTTATTTATTAATCGACTTCTCTTTGGTCCACTGCAAAGTAGTCCTACACATCAGAATGGCTCCACTTCCCCTGTTCTTTGAAATATTTATCGTATATCAATGCTACTTTACGCGAAGAAGTCTATGAAATTCAAAATACAGCACATATAAAAATTGATAAACATTCAAGCATTAAACACATTCACTACAGCAGGCTACCGACTACAGCGACTGCAAATGACAGGTAAATGACCATCGTTCCGATACTGTTCTCGTATACTATTTCACAAAAAATGTGTATGAATAAAAACTGTTACATCATTAAACTAAACGGCGTAAAAAATGTCAGCAATTAAATATAGATAATTACGGATGATGCAAGTGTAGCGGTTTTCGAAACTAGCGCTGTTCTACTCTGCGGTGTAAAGTTGAACGTTAAAATCATGTCTTTCTGAATACAACACGTTACGTACACTCGATTATCTATAATAATGGAATCAGATATAATAAAAAAAAGTTCGAGACAATAACTGAAAATGTTAAAGGACTATATTTAAATTATTACTCGAAAATAGAACGTGTAACGGGTGCTTTTTTGCAGCATGAGAATTGAATATGATACTACAAGACTGAGATATTATGGGAATGATTTTTGTTTTTATTATAATCTGGTAGATGACTTCTTGGCATTTATTTCTCTCATCTAGTTTCCTGCGTATGTCCGCTGGTCCACTTCATCAGTTTTCTTGCTGTTCTACGCTTTTGAGCTCTTCAAACTAAAACTCTATATTTTTGTTTTCAAATCAACCGATTCCTACCTAATAAACAGTGATTAATGTCGTTTACGTTTACTATAAAAGAATCGAGAACATTTACTGATCAGATATATATAATTTCGGAAATAAATTTTTTTCGTTCATGACATCGCACGAACGGAATAACCGATTTTGAGCGATTTTGTCGAGAGCTGTTTAGTTTACGAAATCCATCGGTGAAGCCGGTTAAAAGTTGTTCTAAGAAACCCCATTGAAATTTGATTGTTTTTAAGTTCCTTTTTTTAATTGTTAAGTTGAAATTTACCGAATCGGTTAAAATTCAAATTTACCGAAATTCAAAGGGAATCTCTTCTTTTGATTCCCTTGAAGAAATCGAGAACTTTAGCAGATCAGATATATAATTTCGTAGTTTAAAAAAATTACTTTTTTCTAATTTTTTGGTTCACAATATTTCACGAGCCGAATAACCGATTTTAACCCGATTTAAGCTGATCGACGTGGTTAAGAACTGATTAGTCGATTGATCGATAAAGAAGTTTAGAAGTTATTCTGAAAAAATCATTTTGAAAATTCGTATTGTTCTGAGCTTTTTGGAAATATTTTGAAATCTACCGGTTCGAGTTAGTTAAAATTCAAAGGGAATCTCTTCTTTCGATTACCTTAAAACAACCAAGAACTTTAGCAGATCAGATATATAATTTCGTAGTTTAAAAATATCACTATTTTCCAATTCTATCAGTCACGATATCTCACGAATAGAATAACCGATTTTAACCCGATTTAAGCTGATCGACGTGGTTAAGAACTGATAAGTCGATTGATCGATAAAGAAGTTTAGAAGTTATTCTGAAAAAATCATTTTGAAAATTCGTATTGTTCTGAGCTTTTTGGAAATATTTTGAAATCTACCGGTTCGAGTTAGTTAAAATTCAAAGGGAATCTCTTCTTTCGATTACCTTAAAACAACCGAGAACTTTAGCAGATCAGATATATAATTTCCTAGTTTAAAAATATCACTATTTTCCAATTCTATCAGTCACGATATCTCACGAATAGAATAACTGATTTTAACCCGATTTAAGGTGATCGACGTGGTTAAAAACCGATTAGTTTGTAGAACTAATCGATGAAGCAGTTTAAAAGTTGTTCTAAAACCATAATTTTGAAAATTCCCATTTTTGTAAGTTTTTTTTTTTGATATCTTGAAATCAACCGGTTGACATCGATTTACACTCAGAACAAAATCTAAAAACGGTCTTCAGAACACTGTCAGTTCGTTTTTAATTGATTCGGTCGTTGAAATGTTACAAGCGGGTCGCATACACACAAAGTGACGGACTGCCAGACACAAAATATCGAAATCTACTGAAAAACCGATTTATTTTCAAACGGGTAAAGCCAAAAACTTTCTGATTTTTGCCAATTTGCAGGACAAAAAGTACTCCTACTTCATTTTAAAGAGAATAAAAATGGTTTAAAATTAATTTTTTGCAAAAATTATGATATTTGAAAATAAATTGAAATTTTAAGAAATGAATTGATAAAACTTTTTTAATATTTTTTCTTTTTAAAATATAATTATTTTATTTCAAAACTTTTTATGAAATAATGCGTCAAAGGGTCTTAGATAATTTTATTAAAAAATTTTGAAAGAGAAAATATTTATTTGGCAGCCTTAAACAATTGGTGTTATTTTTAAAATTATTTCAAAATAATTTATAAATACTTTCTTTTTATTTAAAAAACATTTTTCCAAATTAAAAAAAATGTTTTTTAAATTTTTTAGTGCAAAATATTTCCTTTAAAACAACATTATAATAACCATTTTCGTAAATAAAATGGTTTTTTATGTCAGGGGGTCTAAATCATTTTATTAAAAGTTTTGAAAAAAAAAAATCAACAAAAAAACAAAAAAAAGTTCTAAATTTCATTAGAACAATCAACTGATTCTGTTGCCCGGCCAGTTGACTTCAACTATCATTAACAATTGATCCCGACTAACTGAGAATTGTAAAGAAAAAGTTTGAACCCCACTAACAAATTAATTTCTAAAGTGTTAATTCTCTATTTAAAACTCGACAATGATGTGCTGGGACTTCGATAACAAGCATTTACTTTCTTTTTTTCCTGAAATATTAATTTAAAAATAATTTAGCATAACAATGGCCAATCGCTGATGAAAACCACAAACAAAAACTCCGCACCCCACCGAACACTGAATTACAATAACGCAACCGACACATCATCAACCACAAAGAGAAACTATTCGCAGTGCAACGAAAACAACAAAACAAATACTCAAAACTCGTATTTATTATCAAGCAAATTGCAGGCCGACTTCTCCGTTACATGAATGAATAAGTGAAACAGTTTCACACTCAAGGGCACCATCCCATCGAGCCACAACAATGAATGTTGCCACTGATGGTGTGGCATGAGTAAATGGCAGATATTCTATTGTTAACATGGACTTAAAATTATCGAGTGCAGGCAATCAACCCTCTGCCTGGCCTTCTTCTCCTTCCCACCCTCCTTTTCTTTTTTCTCTTACGCACAACGAAACAATCTTTCGGATTGGAATTATTCAAAGCGTTTGTTGTTTTAAGGATAAACTTGGCAAACCGTATGGCTCCTTTAAGTTTGAATAGAAAACAGATTTCCTTTACAATTTGATGCGTCAACGTTAGAGCATTTCTCCTGTGTTACCTGAAAAAGCCAGCAACAAGCATCGGCAGTGCGTTTTGTATTAAAGAGAGATTTTATGGAAATTTAGAAAATTAATTTCAATAAAGAAAAAAAAAAAAGTAGAATGAACGAACACAAGATGCAGCGAAACGTGTTAATTTACTCATTTAAATGCATAAAATATCATCTTTTCTTGTTGTTATTGTTGTTGTTGTTGCGGCATGCATTTGCATGTCAATTTCCATACATTCATGCGAGTTTCAATTAGAAGTGTGTTGCTTTATTTATCTGATGTGGAATGATATGAGTACCGTGGCAGTACAGGGCACATAGTGAAATACATACAGCTGCAAACTTGTAGGCCATGCCCAGTTTTTTCCCGCCCATTTATACTACAAAGCAACAATGGAAATGTGTAAGTCTTTGGATATATGGAAAACGTTATAACTTTTTCAAAAATAAAAGTTTTCATAAAACAATAAATTAAAGTTGAAATTTTTAGTTGGGGTCGAGACGATCAGATAGACAATTCGGTCATTGCATATGTGTGAGTGTCGTGTGAGTGCCGCTTAAAAGGAGACCTACAAATCATAATTTCTTTTGACTTGAAACACCATCATAGTTATGCGTTTTAGTCGCACAGTGGTTTCGTCCCATATAGCGATGGTACAGATCTGTCAATTGTTTAACGTCAGTGCCTGCCTTGCGGCCCAACCTGACGGTGCTCTTAACACCGGGTGGAACCAATGCTTCTATCAACGCCCCCACACGCAAAAGACTGTTACGCATGAGTACCAATTCGAAACCATGTATTTGGACATGGCCTCCCCCTTAGTGAGAAGCGGAGCCCATCTAAAACTCCTTCCGATCTTTGGGTCACGGCAACCGATTGCAATGCAACTCCACACCGAGCGAAACACTCTTCCTGCGATTTGAGTTTAAACCACAGCCATGATGAAGCTCCCCGAAGGGCCGCACTATTGCCAGGCTGGAACCGAAGTTCAGGGGCTCCCAGACACCCGTGGTACCAGAATTAAGTGTCCGGTCAGACCTCGTAACCGGAGAAATACTTCCAGTTGAACCACAAGCGATGGCACAGAGAACGTTCAAGTTTACGTCAGTACCTGCCTTTCGGCCTTAACTGACGGTACTCCCAAGCACTCGAGGGAAATTAGGGGTCCACCACCACCCCTGTCACCCACAGGGTTCACACCAGCGCAGCCCCCTATAGCTTACACAGGTTGCAACTTCATTCATATGGATTCGCCATAAAACCCTTGCTAAGGTGTTCGGGCCCATCTTAAACCCTTGTTACTTCCGAGGAACGCATGTCGTCAGCACCAAGAGGAATCAAAGTTCAAAGTCGTAAGACTTATCCCTCCTGACACTCCCAGCACCAACAACACACCACCACTTCCGCAACGTCTGCTGATTCGCAGCAGCCCATAGAGGACACCATCAGCTGGGTCGAAGTCCCAGCATAGTCTGAATATGCCAGAACATCAACCCTTCTCCGACACCTCTCCCAGCGACTCTTGGTATCAAACCACAACCACCACGTGGACTCGTTGAAGAGATCTCAACCAACTTCTGGCCACAGAGTCAACCGAAGTCTCATCTGTGGGGCTCAACCAGATCCCGTGGCACCAGTGTAAGGAAACTGGGTACGCACCGCAGGTCAAACCAAGGTAGGTGTGTAACCTACTATTGATATTTGATCCTTTGTAATGGCGGGACCCAGGCATCCTTCCACCTTTTCTGCAGAAAGCACTGTAACAAGGCGTTACGACTGATAAAGTTGGCTATTGTGCCCCCCGGGAGGAATAGCGATGGCAAGGTGGTTCCAGAGCTTCAAAATTTGGTGGTACAAAAAATATTTTAATTGAAAAAAATTTAATTGTCTTATAACCGACAAAGGACACGCCCACCGCCCATATATATTAAGAATTTAGTTTTCAATATTGGCTAAGTAGCTGCACAGAGAGTTGTAAAAGCCCGTACATCTTTTGCTTTGTGAGGCAATTTTATTGGCCTCCAGGTCCTGTCATAAAAAAGGAAAATTGATCAGTGAGTTCTTCGTGTGACTTTGATATTTCGCTTCAAAACTTCTCACTTAAAGAAAAGTGGAAGTATGAAATAAATGTCTTTAGTTATTCTACGAAAGGTTGGGTAAAGGTTCCCGGGTGATCTGCATTAGCCCCAGTGAAATGCGCTAAAACCCCTCAATCTATCACTTTGAATTTTTCAGTCAGATTTTGGGAAAAAAGAATCAGCACACAATTAAATTAATTTAATTTATTGTTACTGAAATATTTTGCGCTACTCAGACAGACGTATTCCAATGGCCAAACGTTGAGATGCACATGAAAATACTCTCTCCTTATCCCCTCCTTTTTTTATAAGTTTCCCGCACAACTTCTTAAAATAAAATTTGTGTCTGGGGAACCATTTCCTCTGTGTGCAGCACATCAGCCAAGACCGGAATAACTGGAAAAACTATAAAATTTCTTAGAAACACTTAAAGGCAGGCGTAGTCATATTTCAACATCACCGCCACGCCGTGCACAAAACAAAAATTGTCACATATAAAAGTTGATTTATATGACTGCGTCATGTTACACTTGACTCCGTGGCCGACTATTTAGAAGAAAAATTTTATAAACAGCAATTAAAACTTTGTCACATGACACTCAGGCATCAGCGTGAGTATAAATGTCTGTTCATATCACGAGCGTGAGTGGGGAAATGAAGCCTGTAATTGCTGCCTTTCAACTACACTGAACAAAATAATATCTCACAAGTGTCACAGAATATATTTGAATTATTTGCTTGCATTCATGATTGTTAGTAAATTTTTAGCGTGACTGTTAGTTGGATGATTAGCGTTGCCACCAGGATAATATTATTAATAGCAAAATGTTTAAGGAATTCTTTAAATTTATTTTAAATATTTTTATTGGAAGAACAAACATAAACATCAATTTTAAGTTGCCTTTATTACTGCCCGGTGAATTTGCCACCTATCGAACAGCATGATTAGCGTTGCCACCAGGTATATATTATTAATATGAAAATATCTAAAATATTCATCAAATTTATTATAAATATTTTTACTGGAAGAAAAGAAACAATAATTCTAAGCTGCATTCGTTAGTGTCCGCCGAATTTGATATCTATCGAACAGAATGATTAGCGTTGCCACCAGAAATATATTATTAATAAGAAAATAATAAAAATATTCATAAAGTTTCGGAACCATATTTTTATTCAGTTTTGCTACGAATTTATACCTGCCCATTATAAGAACTGTAGGTTGCTCGAATACACTTTAATTGGCGTTTTGAAAGTCATTCATAATCATTTGAAAGTCATTAATTGTCAATATACTGTCTGATATAAAAGCGTCAAAATGATGAAAATTGTCAAATCTGGCAACCATGGCTTGCATTTTATGGTTAAATAATAATAAGAAAACAATATATTCAATTATTTTATATATTAAAATATTCTTGCAAAATAAATTAAAAATAACTAGAAACTTGCGAGGTTAGGGACCACATAACGGCTCATCAATATAATTTGAATATACATTTTGATCGATATTGAGTGTTACAATTTTCCCTCTACCACGAATTTATATTTTTCTCTAAATATATTATTTTTTAGTCCCCCTCATAAACATTTTGCAATCCTTAGAAATATTGTAATAATTTTAAGAAACTTTTTTTTTTCAGTGTATGATGAGTTGAAATCCTGTTATTCAATATTACAAACATTCCTAAACGATCGATCATGGAGTTAATGATGAGGGCATAATGAGGCATGAGAGTCATTAGTAAAACCATAAATAAATCCTCAAGCGCAAGCGTAAAACCCATCTTCCAAATATGCGTTCACAACAACAACCACAACAACAACAACACTAAGAATTCATAACAGCAAGCGATGGATAGATATCGATGCAGGCGTAATTGGATCCGTGACACAATACAAAAGACTTTAAAATTCTTTTTTTTTTTTTTAATTTCATAAATTCATTTTTTTCTTCAACAGGTTTCTGTCTGCCGGAACTAGGCGACACACTGTCTGGCTTGACTGGTCAACCACTTGAGAAAGTGTGTGTATAAATAAAAGAATTAGACGATTCTATTGGGTTTGTTAATGTTAGAAATTTTTAGAAAAAAGAAAACCACTTGAATTGTTTGAATATTTTCCTCTCGCAGATGTTTTTCCAGCTCAAGTGGTTTTTCTTTTTATATTTTAAATGTGTTTCTGAACAATTTTTGTTTGATAAATTTTTGCTTTGAATTTTAGGAAAATTTTATTCAAATTTGTTAAAAGTAAAAAATTATTGCTTTTTGGGGCACCCTACGCTGCCATGCCAACGCTCAGTTTCCATTAATTTTTTGGCAAAAATGATATGCATAAACCAGTCTTCTCGGACAAGTTTTAATAATTAAAAACAGATTTATTCTTTAAAATTTTACTGTGCTTTTTAGGCAAATTTATAAAAATGCTCCAAAAATTATGACAAAATATATATAAATTTTTTTAAAAATTTGTTTTCTATTTCTAATCTGAATTCTTATCAGAACACAACTATAAGAATTCAGGCCTCGATTTAATTTTCACAATCGTTTCTGATAGAATTCTTTAACAACAAGTAAAAGTGCTATATTCGGCTGTGCCGTATCTAATACACCCTTCACCAGCATACGTCTGGCGTTCCGTATATTTTTAAGTACCAATTTTGGTCTTCCTTAGTTATAAAATAGTTTTAGTTAGCAAAAAAAAACAACGTCTGTTGCCTTTTTGGTTACTTTTATGAATGAAAAATATATCAATTTCCCACCCCTGGAAACAAAATTTTAATTTTTTACCACTGCAAATCTTCATAAGGTATAAAGTAGTTTTATTTAGGAAAAATTTAAAATTTTTAACCATTTTGTTCACTCTCATGTACTATAAAATATTGCACTTGTCCAACCCTGGATTCTAAATATTGATTTTTTTCTGTTTTTGACACCAATTTTGTTCTTTTTTAGTATATGAAATAGTTTAAGTTAGAAAAAAAAAGCAACGTCTGTTGCCTTTTTGGTTACTTTCATGAATAAAAAATAAAATCAATTTCCCACCCCTGGAAATATTATTTAAATTTTTAAAATCTTTTTTTAATACAAGTCTTCATGATGTATAGAGCGGTTTTATTTAAGAAAAATTTAAAATTTTTAAACATTTCAGTTGTAACATGTACTGCAAAATACCAAAAAACTTTTGATTTCCTATCCCTGGAATTTTTTTTATTATTTTGGTTTTTAATAGATAATTGAGGCTTCCCAAATCATGACAATAGATTCAATTTACAAACAAACAAGAAAATAATTGGTTTTTGGTATTAATTTTGTGTCGAGAAATGGGTGTATGCTTCCCAGCTCTGGTACCGTATTTCAATACCACTCTATTTAAGTTCACTTCCAATCCATCAGTCCAAGAACGAAGTCTCCAGGTCTTTTGGGGGCTGGTGATAACCGATTTCACGTACAGACAGACGGACAAACGCACAGACAGACGGACATCGCTCAATAGTCATCACTTTTCCTAAGAATCCAGAATATATATACACTTTATGGGGTCCCATATTAATGTCGAAAAAATTACACACGGAAAGACAAATCCAGACTTTCACTTTTCAGTGAAGGGTATAAAAATACAGCGCGTATTTCTTAGAGTTTCACAAATTTGAGTTGGCATCACTGCTTTATTTCAACACCCTTCTAACAGCTGATAGTTGCTTCTTACTTATTTCGCTTTGAAGTTTTATTATGAATCGTCCAACACCAGAGCAACGCCAGGAAATAGTTAAAATTTTTAATCAAAATAATTATTCTATTTGTGAAACTCTCAACCATTCAAAATTTCAGTTCCCGGTGAAGCCCATTTCCGGTTCTGAATAAGCAGAATTGTTGCATTTGGAGAGAGAAGGATCCACAAGCTTTTGTCGATACGCCATTTACATCCATATAAAATTACTGTTTTGGTGCACTTTATCAGGTGGCGCTGGAGTCATTGGCCCAAATGTCTTCCAAAACGATAGTGGTCGAAATGTTACTGTTAATGGGGAACGGTAGGGGAACATGATTAGACATTTTTCGTACCTCAATTACGTGTACTTAATCCTGCTGATGTGTGGTTCCAACAGGAGGGAGCCTATGGGCGCTACAATTTATTTACTCAAAGAAACTTTTGATGAAAAAATAATTAGACCCAATTGATTGGCCATCAAGATCGCGTGACTTAAACAGATTGAATTATTTTCTTTGAGGTTATGTCGAGTCGCTTGTCCACCTCGTTGAACCACAAACAATTGAGCACTTGGAAATCAATATTCCCAAAATTATCGGCGGAATACGGCGACAAAAGCCGCGAAAATTTGTTGAAAGTGAATGTTCCAGATGGCGCCTTGTACGCACAAGTAGTGGCGGCCACAAGGCAGAAGTCTTTTTTTGTTAATAATTTCATAAGATTTTGTTTTAAATAATGTCCGTTTCGTTGATATTAAATATATTTTTCCAAGTTTTATTGTGATATAAACTTGAGTCACTCTATAAAATTCACCCGTTTTATGCAATAAAAAGAGCGCTGAACATAAAATGAATATTAAATCTTAAAAAAAGAATAAAAAATTTTAATATAAAATACAAATCGCCAACAAACTTTCGAAAATTTCCAAAGAATTTAAAATAGTCTCTATGAATTTCCCAATCCCCAAATAAAATTTGTTATTCCCGATTCGAGAAAAAATATCCCCGATTCAGGCTTTTAAATCCCTTAAAATGACACCACTGATGCCTGTATTTCGCTGGCAGTGATGCCAAGTCATCATGTCATGTTTCTAAACTCATCCGCAATGAATTCCCCGATTCCCATACCAAATTTATTATCCCCAATTCGAGAAAATAAGTGCCCGATTTAGGGAATTGTTATTTTATAAAATAACAATATTTATTATTCTTGCAATCAAATAGCCAACTGAAGGTGATAATTAAGGCAGATAAACACTATGGCACCGTGCAAGAGAATTCGGCCTGACAAAATTAATAATTTGGTAGTCAATTTACTAAAAATATATAAATGAAATTTAAATAATAAAATAAATGAAACACCATTAATTATTGATATAATTAATTGATTGCTTATTGCAAACAACAAGAGAAGTGAAACGACTTCCAAGACATACAATTAATATAATTGTTTTCACTATTCCTGGACTAATTTTAATAATTTTAGAGAAAACTGTTGTTTAAAAAAATTTTTTTAAAAATGTTTTGAAATTATTTAACTCTGCAAGTTGTTTATCTCTTTTTAATTAATAATATTCACTAATAATAGATTGTTTTTATAAAAATATTTCTTTCGCCATCTTTGAAAGGGCCAACATAAGGC
Source organism: Linnaemya vulpina (assembly GCA_963675445.1). Taxonomy (NCBI): domain Eukaryota; kingdom Metazoa; phylum Arthropoda; class Insecta; order Diptera; family Tachinidae; genus Linnaemya; species Linnaemya vulpina. The sequence goes on along the minus strand of OY776278.1, from coordinate 42,251,533 downwards.
GAATTGTAGTCAGCTGAGCTGCCAATGTCACCTATTTTAAACTCGCCGTGCTACCAAGTCAGCTGTTGCATTTATACAGCTGGTTAATGTGCCTTGAATCCTAAGAAAAAAAGTTTCATGTTATTAAATCGAATTTTAGAGTGAAACCAATAAAAAGTAGTCGATACAATTAAGTCCTTAAAATTAGACCCTGATAAAGAATTTTTAATCTTCTAAAGAGAGTGAACTCAAAATCGTTAAAATGATATATTGGCCCACTGTAAAAAGCTTATATCATTTTTTTTACTAATTCCCATGGTACAATTATCAGGTATATGCAAAGCGAATTCATTACAACAAAGCATCTTTTTTGTGAAACACAACGTCAACAACAAGGCGAATTACTTAATTCGCCTTTCTCAAATATAATACAATTTTTTGTAAACAAAATTAATTTTATTCATTGTTGTGTTTTATAATATCAAAGTGGTGACGTAAGTATTAATTGTAGTAAAATTTATGAAATAATATAAAACAAAATTTATATTTTAGGAGACACAGACGTGTTGTGGGTGTCCAAGAAGCTCAGAAACTCTACAGGTTCCCAAGAATCCGAAAAGGTAAGTGTGTGATAGATATAAACATCTTCCGGAAAATTTTAAGTGGCACACAGTGCTTGAAGTTGATTCCGGACAAGCATTGTTTGCTCTCATAATTTTTCCAACAGAAGTATATAACTTTTGTTGCATTTTTAATAGTAAATTATCATTTTATTCATTCACTAAGTGATTAGGGATCAATGGGTTTGCATCAGTGAAATACTGTCCGACGATGGAAGTCAAGTGAATATAGTTTGGGAAGAGAGCAGAAGTGGAATATGTTTAATGACTTCATGTAATATATTTGTTCTGTTTATAACTCTTCACCTTTATGAAAACAATATATTTTTTATTTTCTTTACTTTGTCACCAAACAAGGCAGTTCGTAAAAGTGCACCAGCAGCCGGCGGTGGTACGCAACCACATCGTTTTCATCCTGGTAGAGTAGTTTTGAATGAAATTCGTCGCTATCAAAGTAGTACTGATTTGTTGATTTGCAAATTGCTCGTGAAATTTTTGAAGACCTTAAAACTGATTTGCGTTTCCACAGTTCTGCTGTGATGGCTCTTTAGGAAGTTAGTGAAGCTGATTTGGTTGGTCTCTTCCTAACTACCAATTTCTGCGCCATCTATATACTCTTGGCCAGACGAATTTGTGGCGAACGGGATTGAATATTGGGTGACGCAAATAATTACCCCTACTACCATCGTACAAGATGTTGTAACCATTTTTGAAAACAATCGGACCACAAAACTTTTTATAAAAAAGATTATATTTGTTTATTCTTACAAATATTAAATAAATAAAACTATTGTTGAAGTGATTGCTCAAATCTTTGTATATATTGTATGTAACTTGTTTTGCAATGATATAGCATCGCCAATCGTCCGTTTGTATAGAATTTCGGGAATGGTATTGCATTTCAGATACCGATAAAATAATTAATACTCATATAACTTTATTTTGAAATCCGTGGATAAAAATTTCAACTTTATATTTAAAAATTTCAAACAACCAAAACATAGTAAACAGAAAACAAAAGTGCGGCGAATTTAAGAAATTTTGACAATCAGTTCACTATCACCTGTGCTGATGCATATACCTGTTTATTGTACCATGCTAATTCCTCTACAAAAATGTTAATTCGGAAGAGAAAAATTTAGGCAGAAGATACAAAAAAATATAGAAAGAAATTAAATGCTGATATTTTTCATATGGAAATTAAAGAAAATTTGGTGGGAAAAATTTTTGGTTCTCAGGTGTATTAAGCAAATGTTTTGGCTAAAACATAATCCCAAAGGATTAAAACGTCCACACACATTCAATATTTGAGATCATGTTTCTCCTTGTCTTGTACCTGTTGCAACTTCCTCAAGAGTTTTTGTGTAAATTTTGGGAGTAAATTTCCCAAATCTACGACTCGCTTTAAACGGAAAACTATTGGAAAACACACGATTTAATCTCATCGATTATCATTAGGAACCACTTAACTTTTTTCCCTCGTTTCGTTTTGTTTTTGTTGTCCAAAACCAACCAACAAAATTTGAATATTTTCATAGAGAATTATGCGTTCACAATCTTCCCCTCCCTCTTCTGTTTTACTACTTCACTTACACACGCTCATCAGACACACACACACTCATGCAAATGCCAGAATCAAGACTTGTGATTTTTAATTTTTACGGTTTTCATGTGCAAAGAAAAAGGTCATCCACTACCAATAAAATGGCCAGTAGGATGTTGTTGTTGTTGTTGTGGTAAACGCTCTAATGCCGCATTCAGTGGCCAAAGTCACGTTCGTTTCGTGGTGATTGATGACACTTTTATTGATTGATTTGAAATGGTTTAGCCAAGAGAAAAGGGATGTAAATATTTGAGGGCGACATGACCAGGAATAAATGAGATCAGTTCGTGGCAACAGGTGCAAATGCAGGTTAGATAACATCCGCTAAGACCTGCAAACGCATGATCATTTTGGTTATATTTCATACAATTTATTGAACCGCCTTTTTGGCCCGGCCGTTGGTGTGTGAGACCGGCAAAATCCTTTTTTTCTTTTCTTTGTTGAAATTTATTTCATATAAATCTAGAGAGCGGAGTCCAACTCCCCGGGGTGTCAGACATCGTAGTCTTGTCTTCACTATTTCAGCCAACAATTTGAAAAGTTTAAAAATTATGATTTTAAAGGGTGTTTTTTACAGGGTGGCACGAGATTAAATCATAATAAAACAAGGAAATATATTTTTTAATATCAGTGAAACCGGCTTTAATTAAAAGATAATTTTATGAAATTAAAATTAATTAATTAAAATTGATTTCTGCCTGGTGGCCGCCACAACTTGCACGTACAAGGCGCCATCTCGAACATTAATGTCGATTTCTTTTCTAGAAAATAATGCAACATTTTTCACACTTTTTAACCTAAAATGGCAACATTTTGCCATTTCAAAATAAGCAATTTATTAGCAATGAATCCAACGTCTCTCTCGAAAAATAATTTTTGTTTTAAAACTTTTCCAAACCGCCACTTTTTGGAAAATAAGTGAAAAAATGTTACATGTTTTCTAGAAAAGAAAACGCCATAAGAGTTATCTCGAACCGATAACTCTTCGAATGATGATTTCCAGGTGTTCAATTGTTGATGGTTCCATGACGTAGTCAAGTGATTCAACATAACCCCAAAGAAAATAATCCAATCGCCTTAATTCACACGATCTTGATGGCCAATTATTTTTTCATCAAAAGTTTCTTTGAAGAAATCAATTGTAGCGCCCGTAGGTTCCCTTCTGTTGGAATCACATATCAGCAGGATTAATGCCACGTAATTGAGATACGAAACGATTTCGAATCATGTTCTGGTACTGTTCACAATTGGCAGTAACATTTTGACCATCACAGCATTTGACGACATCTGGGCCGAGGACTCCGCGAGACCATAAGGCGCACCAAACAGTCATTTTCTGTGGAGCTGGAGCCTAATAACAATAACTAGACCTGCTGCTGCTGCTCCTTAAAATTATTGTCATTCATCGTTTTTAATATCTTTCGCAAACAAAAAGGTTTCAGTTTCATCAAGTCATCATTCATTTTATTTATTTAGGAACAACAACAAAAGAAATAAATAACAACAACATGGACACACTGGCTGGCATTTGAATCATCTCATTTGTGAAGTCATTTTGTAAGAATGAAATTTCTTCAACTTCCTGTCCATGACATCAGCAAGAGCGTCTTACTTTGGGCCTTGCTGAAGGCCTGTTATAAAAGCGAAGGTTGTAAGAGAAGGGATAAGAAAAATGGTTCGTCATTCCATGTGTAATTTCCACAATGTGTGACCCCATAGGTTTAGACATTCCGGGTCCTTATGAATAGGGAAGTCGAATGAGCGATGTCCGTCTGTCTGTACGTGAACTCGGTTTGCCGAAACCTGCAGAAAAGCTAAAGACTTCGGTCTTGAATTGATGTGTGGGAAACAGTTCTAAATAGTGTCTGCTATTGAAACTCCAAGAGATACAAAATAAGGTTCCAGAGCTGGAAATTTTCAATTCATATTTGGTATAGAAGAGCAAATAACTAAAACTAATTTTGTGTTCATTAAATCTGTTTTTACTTTTAGAAAGAAATAAGTCGATAATAAAAGCCAAAGAATATTGAAATAAAATGATTCCAGGGTTGGACAACGAAAACTTACTTTGGTTACTTCTAACCAAAACATATTTTTTTCTTTATGAATTAAATACATTCGATATATTTGAGAGAAATTCCTTAGGGTTGAAAATAGAAAAATAAAAAAAAGTCCAAGGCTGGAAAGTTTCATTATTATCTTTAAATTTATTGTTATTTTTTTAATGTTTAATTTATAAAATTAATTGTTTCTGTGCTAATCAAACACATTTTATATATGACAACGAAATAAATTTGTATTGAATATCAGAGAGGTCAAATATTCAATTTCAGGGCTGGAAAATTTTATATCATTTTACCTAAAAGTAACTATCAAAATCAACATTCTTTTTTCGTTATAAATTGAACATATTTCACATTTTGGAAAGAAATTTTTCGGTATTAGAAATCGGGCTGAGCAAAAAAAAACACAGCTCCAGAGCTGGTGAATTTAAGTTTTCTATGGAATATTAAAGTAACAAACTAAAGCTAATTTTTAGCCATCGAAGACTCAATATATTTTCGAAAGAGTTTTTAATTAGAATTACAAATTAAACAAAATCGAATATTCGATTGCAGGGTTGGGCAGTTGACATTGTTTTTATATTTAAAATAACCAGCTTCAATAAATAAATTAAATATGGTTGATGTATTTGCGAGAAATTGATTAGTATTAGAAATCGTAAGAAAAAAAAATTGTTCCGGAGCTGGAAAATTTAATTTTTCTTTGGAATATTAGAGTAAAGTAACCAACTAAAACTAGTTTTTTAGCCATGGAACACATAATATATTTTGAAAAGAGTTTCAAATTGGTATTACAAATCAAACAAAATCGAAAATTCGTTGTCAGGGTTGGACAGCTGACATTTTTTGTACTTAAAATCAAACGGTAAGATATATAAATTATATATAGTTGATATTTTTGCGAGAAATTTATTAGTATTGAAAATCATAACAGACAAAAAAATAGCTCCAGAGCTGGAAAATTTTAGTTTTGTTTGATATATTAAAGCAACCAACCAAAACTAATTTCTTGGATATCGAATATATATTATAAATTAGGAAAAAATTTAAATTAATATTACAAGTCAAACAAAATCAAAAATTCAATTCCAGAGATGGACAGTTGACATTTTTTTGTACTTAAAATAACCAGCTAAAATAAATAAATTAAATATGGTTGATATATTTGCAAGAAATTTATTAATATTGGAAATCATAAAAGACAAAAAAAAACAGTTCCAGAGCTGGAAATTTTTATATTTCTTTATAATATTAAAGTAACTAGCTGAAGCACATCGTTTAGCCATCGCTTGTATTTTATGTTTTAGAAAGACATCGATTGGCATTAAAAACAAACAAAATCGAAAATTCGTTTCCAGGGTTGGACAATTAAATTTTTGTTGTGCATAAAAGTAGTCCACTAAAATACATAAATTATATATAATTGATATTTTTCCGATAAATTCATTTGTATTACCGACTATAAAAGCCAAAAACACAGCTCCAGAGCTGGATATTCAAACTCTTTTTTATATTAGAATTACTATACAAAAACGATTGGTTTTCTTTGGTCATCGAAACTATTTGATATATTAGAAAGAAATGTCCGATTCGATATGAATGAAAAACTTTTACGTACGTGGGTGGAGGGTGTAGAGGCCTTTTAGAAGGCATCCGTACTTCTTCTATTTCCCGCTGAACTCTTGCGAGTCATTTTACAGACACAAAAAGACAAGGCAAAACCAAATACTTATTCACACATTCCAGCACAAGGATTTGTTTGAAAGAATATCTCTGGTTTTGTATTTGTGCCTGATTAAAACAGAAATACAAATCGTATGTTTTGACTTTGGATAAGAGTATTTGGAAAATTTGTTTTGTTGTTGTAGTTGTCAAGGACTGAAAGAGATCTTCTTCATAAAAACGAATTTGAATTTTTAATCACCGATTTACCGAGTCCTGGCTTGACTTTCAACTTTCCAATCCTGTTACTTTTTTTTACAAAACTATTAATATCCACAAATAAGTGTACACAGACTTTTGTTTGTATTAGTGACGTGCAGAATGGGATGATGTGTAATTCCGCCATCACCCTCAATCCTGCGATTCCTCCACTTCACTGTGTCTTTCATTTCACTTTGTTGTCTGATTTGATTGTCCAATTTTTCGCTTTGTCGCCGATTGGAAAAACATAAAATGTTTGCCCAAATACTTCGCCCATCCACTCACTTGTGCGATTCGATATTCGATAAATTTTATGCCAGCCAAAGGCGCTGTTTAGCGGGTGCAACCACGTTATTTCGAATGTGTGTTTGTGCCGTAAAAATATCCTTGAGGCCAAAATATAAAAGTTTACTTAACCACGTCATGTGTTGCGACATGCATAAATGTATGACCGCTCTACCTTGAATACAGACTCACACACACACACGCACACACATACACACTCAAACAAACATGTACGCACTTGTGATTATTTAAATGTGTAGGATTGAGTTGAAATTCTTTTTAAAGACATTCGTTTTAACTGCATGTTCGAATCGCTGAAATTCGTTTTATTATGATACGAGGGCTGTTTAATAGCTCCTTGACATTTTGAATCTCTCTCGCAGTAACTTTAAATGCAACTCTGTTAACTTTAACCAGCATTTGCTAATACACTACCGTGTATTCTTAAGCCAGTTGCGTCATTGAATTTCTGTTTGACAGCTTTGGAGAGCAGGCAGTCTGGTGAGTTTCAAGAAAATGCACGTGACCACACGTGTGTTGGTCACTATGGCGAAAATCCATATATTGTGCAACAGGCTGCTACCCCATCCAGCATATTTTCCAGATTTAAACTCCTCCAATTATTTTACTTTTTCCAAAGCTGGACAAAAAGCTGGGAGGTGAGAGATTTGGGTAGAATGAAGAGATCATAAACGATACAACTGCCGATTTGGAGGACCTTGAGAAAATCTATTATTTGGAAGGAATAATATATTTTAAAAAATGCTCAGATGAACGCATTAACGTTAAGGGGAATTTAGAGAAAACTAAAGCGTTTAAATGCCGGAGAAATATATTATTCAAATAGTCATGAAGCTATCGACCAACCCTCGTATACAAATATTGTTATTTACTCGTTATTTTTCCAGCATATTTTTTTCCAAGGACAATTTAAGGCAAACAGCAGCTAGTTGACATGAAATGTTTGCTGTCATTAACACGATACAATTTACTTTTTCTTAAATTAATAAAAACAAGTAAAAGCGCTGTATTCGGCTGGGCCGAATCTTATACACCCTTCACCAACGTACGTCTGGCGTAATATGTATTTTTAAGTACCAATTTTGTTCTTCCGAAGTTTTTTAGTTAGAAAAAAACAACGTCAGTTGCCTTTTTGGTTACTTTTATGAATGAAACATATATTAATTTCCCACCCCTGGACACGAAATTTTAATTTTTTACCACTGCAAATCTTCATGAGGTATTAAGTAATTTTATTTAAGAAAAATTTAAAATTTTTAACCATTTTGGCCACTTTCATGTACTATAAAATATTGCACTTGTCCAACCCTGGACTCTAAATTTTGATTTTTTCTGTTTTTGATACCATTTTTGTTCTGCCGAAGTTCTATAATAGTTTTAGTTAGAAGAAAAAAACAACGTCAGTTGTCTTTTTGGTTACTTTTATGAATGAAAAATAAAATCAATTTCCCACCCCTGCAAACGAGTTTTTTATTTGTTTTTTACCAATTGCACTGATGCAACTCATTATGAGGCATGAAATAGTTTTATTTAAGAAAAACTTGAAATTTGTAACCATTTTGGCCACTTTCACGTGCCATAAAATATTGCGTCTGTGCAACCCTGGATTTGAAATATTTATTTTTTTTTTCAAATATTTGACACGAAATTTGTTCTTCCGAAATTGTAAAATAATTTCAGTTAGCAAAAAAGATAACAACGTCAGTTGCCTTTTTAGTTACTTTTATGAATGAAAAAATATATCAATTTCCCACCCCTGGAAACGAAATTTTAATAAATAATTTGTTTATCAATGCAAGTCTTCATGATGTAGAAAGCGGTTTTATTTAAGAAAAACTTAAAATTTTTAACCATTTTGGTCACTTACATGTACTAAAATATATTGTATGTACCGAAAAAACTTTCAATTTCCCAACCCTGGAAGTGCAATTTTAATTTTTTTGTTCTTATTATCAATGCAACTCTTCATGGGGTATAAATTAGTTTTATTTAAGAAAAATTTTAAATTTTCAACAATTTTGGTCACTTTCATGTACCATAAAATATTGTATATACCTCCAACCCTGGGTTCGAAATTTTAATTTTTTTAAATTTTGATACCAAATTTGTTCTTCCGAAATTATAAAATAGTTTTAGTTAGAAAGAACATAACGTCAGTAGCCTTTTTGTTTACTTTTATGAATAAAAAATAAAATCAATTTCCCACCCCTGAAAACAGTACTTAAGTTTTTAAATCTTTTTTTAATGCAAATCTTCATGGTGTCTAAAGTGGTTTTATTTAAGAACAACTTATAGTTTTTAAACATTTTAGTTATCACATGTACTACAAAATACTGAATGTGCAAGAAAAACTAAATTTCCCATACCTGCAAAATTTTTATTTTATTTTTCAGTTTTTAGTAGACAATTGAGGCTTCCCAAAGCATGAAGTAGATTCAATTTACAAACAAACAAAAAGAAATAATTGGTTTTTGGTTTTAATTTTGCGTCGAGAAACAGGTGTAAGCTTCCCAGCCCTGGAACCGTATTTCAATGCTACTCTATTTAAGTTCATTTACAATCCATCAGTCTAAGAACGAAGTCTCTAGCTCTTCTGGGGGCTTGGGGAACCCGATTTCACGTACAGACAGACGGACATCGCTATTCATAACAATCCAGAATATACAGTGGTGGCCACGAATTTGAGACACGACATTTTACTTATATATTTGTGATAATTTTTACATCTTATCGTATAAATCTTAGGTCCATTATATTTTTCTTGAGAGTTTAGTAATATTATGAAGAAAAATTAATAATATTTTGCCACCTATATTTGGTTAAGAATCTTTATTTAAATGTTATATATATCAACACAATTTTTATCCTGCTCATGAATTTAAGACATAGGCAAGGTAAAACTTAATTTTCTAAAGTAAAGCTCAACTATATACATAAATTCTAGTATTTGGTGGGAAATCCTTTACTTTTGATCACAGCAGCACATTTCCTCGGTAAACTTTCGACTAATGCCATACAACGTTGCTTTGGAGTCGCGTACCAAGCCTTTTGGATTTCTTCTCACAAATCGCTTAAATTTTTTGGTTTTACTGTTAGCACATGTTCCTCAATATCATTCCACAAATTCTCAATTGGATTGAGGTCCGGGGATTGAGCTGGCCACTTTAAAACACTGATATTGTTTACCTCTAAGCAACTCTTCACTAGACGTGAAGTGTGCTTAGGGTCATTATCATGCATAAATTTCCATCTTAGAGGCATGTTATCTTCAGCAAATGGTATCATAGTGTCCGTAAGAATCTTTTTGTAAAGGTGCTGGTCCATTTTAGCATCAATCTTGTGAATGGGACCAACACCATGCCAGGAAAATGCTGCCCACACCATCACATTTCCACCACCATGTCTGACCGTTTTAATGGTGTACTTTGGGTGATGCTGCAGGTTTGGAGGGCGCCACACGTATCGTTTTTCGTCAGAGCCGAAGCGGCAAAACTTCGATTCGTCGCTCTAAGCTAAAACTAAACTCTCCAGAAAAATATAATGGACCTAAAATTTATTCGATAAGATGTAAAAATTATCACAAATATATAAGTAAAATGTCGTGTCTTAAATTCGTGGCCACCACTGTATATACACTTTATGGGGTTCCATATTAATATCGAAGAAAGTACACACGGACTGACAAACCCTTTAACATTTTTGTGAAGGGTCTAATAAAATATGACACTAAAAACCCTTTTTCTCTCTTGAAATTCGATACAAATTTCAGCGAACAGAAAAGAGTTGTATGATAAAGAGTAAATGAGCTTCGTCGTAACCATCCAGGGTTAAATAACTGTTGCAACTGTTGTTTTTATTTGGTCTGTTTCAAATATAAAGGCACTGGTCGCTTTATTGTCCCAAAGAGCCCATTGAAGCACCCTTCTACAACGCTATTGTAGCGAAAATTTGCTGGCGAAGTTACAAGTAAAACACAAGCGCTCGAGTTACCATCAACAGGGATTAACGAGGGAGGCAGATGGTTATTTTCTCAGACTGCCATTTAGCCATGTCGAGCTCAAACTTAAATCGAATCCCAATAGAACACCCTACGAAGCTGAATAAGCTGCGTAACATAAATAGGGTTAATAAAAAAAACGAACGGTGTCATAACAAGTCAATCGGTGTCTTAACATAAAAATACTCTGTCAGAGATGTTTCCCAAACGCGCCATAATTAATCCAGACATGAGGATGAGAAGAAGCAGCATTAAAACCCATCTAATGAAAGTTGACAGAATGACAGACGAGTGCATTAAATGGCATCAGATCGTATGACATTAAATGTGCGTTGTAACATGTGGCGTTTACAACATGTCGTGGGGGAATTAACCGATTGTGCAGCAAAATAAATAGACAATTTAGAAGTTTATTTATTTTTAATATTTTCTTTTTTAATTATTAAATGAATATTGAGTAACAAAACTTGTTTTATTGTAATTGGAATTAACCCCTTGTGGCGCAGAAGCATTAACAACACGGTGCTACAAAATGCAAGAAAATAAGTATACTTTTGCATAATCTCAAGTATATCATGGAGCGACTTGTGTAGATCATTTTGTCATATTCAGAAGTTCCGATTACACCCTCAAAATCAAAAGTGACGCACAAAAACGACTTCGTTAAAATATGGAACGAAACGAGTTCACATGAGCGTGATCCAGGCGATATATACGATCCAAATACTTTTGTTTAAATTTTATTCAATCAGATTTGGATTTGAAAAAAGTATTGCAGAAAATCATAGAGCGTAAATATGATAAAATATTTGCTTAAAAAGCGTGACCACTAAATATTAACTCAGTCCACTGTTTATTGAGTTAAACAATTTATAAAAATATTGGATTTCACGCCACTGGCTATTAAACTATTTTAGTATGAAACTATTTTACTTAATAAACTTAATCGAAATATATTTCTTCAGTGTTTAGTGGTTACGCTTATTTCGGTAAATGTTTGACAAGTATGACCGTAGCTTAACTTTAAATATATAATTGTTTGATTGTAACCGTGAGGGTGACAAGAGACAAGACAAGACAAGACAAGAGACTTCGTTCTTGGACTGATGGATTGGAAATTAACTTGAATAGAGCGGTATTGAAATACGGTTCCAGAGCTGGGTAGTTTGCACCTATTTTTCGGCGAAAAAGTAGCACCAAAATCCAACTATTTTTTTGTTTAGTTGTAACTTGAAGCTATTTCATGCTTTGGGAAGCCTTAACTGTCTATTAAAAACTGAAATAATAAAAAAAATTCCAGGCATGGGAAATTAGGGGTTTTTTTTTGCCACATTCAGTATTTTGTAGCACAAGTGACAACCAAAATTTTTAAACATTTTAAATTTTTCTTAAATAAAACCGCTTTATACATCATGAAGATTTGGATTAATAAAAGGAATTTTTAAAATATAATTTTTTTAATAAAATACGTCAATAAAAATATTTTTGTTTAATTTTAACTTGAAAAATTGTTGCGCTAGAACTATTTTGAAAAATTGTTCGTGGATTAAACGAGCCTGGATGTGCATCCAGGGATAACTGGCGGCGATTTTGTCAGCTGTCAGATGATTGATGTTTAGTTTCGTTTGGCATTTCAAACGTGAATAGACTGACGCCTGAACAACAATTCCAAATTGTGCAAATTTATTTTTAAAATCAGGGTTCTGTTCGAAATACGTAACGCGTGAATTTTATTCAGCGATAAAGATCACTTTTGAATGGCAATAAAAAAAAAACTGTCGTGTTTGGACTGATAACAATCCTCAAGTGTGTCACATATAGAAAATCTAACTGTTTGATGTGCTTCGGGGACTGGCGGAATCATTGATCGCAACTTCTTTAAAAACGATGCTGGTCTGAGTCAATGGTGACCGCCATGATTATCGACTTTTTCCTCCATCAACTGAATCATCACGATGTGTAGGGGCTGTGCTTTCAACAAGACGGCGCAACATGTCACAAAAAGATCGTGCCACAATTGAAAGAATAATTTCATGATTCGTACCCGTGAATTGGCCTTCAAGATCGTGAGATTTAATGCCTGTGAGGATATGAGAAGCCGCTAGTCAACGCCTATAAATCCAAAACGACTGACCACTTGGAGGCCAACCTATGCCGCCTTATTGCCGAGGGTGCTCTTTGACGGAGTAGTAAGACACAAGACTACGATGCCTTAAGTCTCGAGTTCGAGTCCGCACTCAGTCACGAATATGGTGGCTAATTTTTCTGATCTGCTTCTGTGCAGGATTGTGTTAATTATTGTCGGCTTGTCTCAATGACGAAGGCATGGCACTGGTCGCTGATTACTATCGACAGCAAGCAACAGGGTCATGTATTAAAAGAACAGAATACAATACTCTCCTCCGTCGGCAGCAAAAATATTTTCCCTTGAAGTAAAAATAGCTACAACGAGAATCTCTATCCTGTAATCCGTCTTCAGCTGTCCTCTTAACACTATCCCCTCCTTTCCCAGTTCCAGCGCAATACACTGCACATGCAGTGATCGTTCCCTGAGTACTGATCCTACTCATAAAAAAAAGCACGGCCACAAGTGCTGGACAAAGTCATAGAAAGTTTGATTTCCAGATTGGACTACATCCGAGCCTGTTGTGGCGGTCATATGCCACAAATCGTATTTAATTTATAAGGCCAGAATTCTTCAGGATGCTGTAGGATCGCATGTGGAACGGAGTTGTAACAAATTCAACAATTTCGCTTGTTTACGGTCTCATCACTGCAGCTGATTTTTTTTTCATAAAAATCCTTCCAATAAAATAAATTTCAGGTCCTGTGTTATTCCACTTCAAAGTTCTTAACCTCTACAAAAAAACACCCTTTATTTTTCACTGGAGGTTTGTTACAAACAACTTTAGGAAAACGTCTTTTTCTGTCCACTTCGAGAGAGAGAAAAAGTGTGTCCGGTTAAAAAGAAACATTTTAAATACTCTGCTTTTAAAAGAAAAGAAAACTTCAAACCGCGATTAACCCCAAGCAATAAAATTTATATGCGATTAAATAAAAAAATATTTATTTCACCTCATGACGGTTCCTACGACTGAAAGAGTGAAGCGAAAAATATAAAAATACATAAAATTCTGAATGGGGGAAATCGAACGCCGCCACTTCACAACTTGAAACAAATCTGGTGTCAAGAGTAGTCGGATATTCAAAAGATGCCTGCCGATATTTTGTTTTATATTTTTCGCCAGCCCCCAACACATCTGCGTGAGTGTAAAAATACACACACTCTTTGATCTTCTGCCGATCGGGTAGTGAATAATAATAAAATCAAAATCAAAATCAGCCAACAAATTGTTTAAAAACTGCCAGCAGATACAAACAAAGTACGCCAACAATTATTTAGTAACAACAAAAACGGAATCACTTGTAATCAAACTTGAAGGGGCAGCCAGTCAGTTAGTCAGTCAGCCAGTTCGTCAGTCCGTTAGTCAGCCAGCTGAAGGTGGCGATTTGATTGCAGGAGGAAGAAGACAAGCGTATGAGATCATAAAAATCATTTCATTCATAAAACCGCAGAAGATAATAAATTCGTACATTCAATCACACGCAATAAATTCCATTTCACCAGCGTGTAACTCAATTTTCCACTTTTATTCTTGAGAACAAACAAAAAAATAAAAAATAAGACGAAGCACGCGACTGACTTTTGATGATGATGTTGGATGATAATTTTTCTTTTCAAAAGTGTGAAAATGCTGGCGAAAATAATAATAAAAAAAAATAATGAATAGAATCAGCGCATAAAAAACATGCGAGAAATATTGACTGCAAAAAAGGGGTTAAATTGTGCTCCACTTTTTATAAAAATCCGCACTTTTGTATGGAGAAAAAAAAATGTGGAAAAAAAGATGTGAATGAATGCACGACGCAGTGCAAAATTCAGTTTCAGATTTTTATGTTTTGGAAGATTTATAATTTAGCGCCATTTAAACTGAAGGATAATTTTTTTGCACATGAATATTAGGGTGGCCCGTATTTATAAGGGTGTTCCATGAAGCCCTTCTTATCGTTAAAATCAAATAAAATAAATTGTGTCTAGAATATCATTGATAACTTTTTTTTTTCTGTTTAACTGGCGTTAATCGAACTTCCAACATGTGCGACACGGTTTGTCTGGATGGAGCGCAAACGGAGTGTGCAACTTTCCATGACTCTGGCGTATATATCGGGCTAAATGTGTGAAACTACACGATTTATAGCTCATTCGCATTCACCGGCGACTTAAGAAAACCCTACTGGAAAAAGTTTAACGGCACAATCTTGGTGGATAGATCACATCACCTCCTCGTGAGATTATCACGCCCCGAAACTGATCGTGCAGAATATCCAATGTGGTTTGTGCTGCGTGGCATGTAACCTCATCGCGTTGAAATAACATGTCGCTGGTGTCCAGATCATCCAATTATCGCATTCGATATCGATCGAAATTGCAACACAATTCATATACGAATTTCGACCGATATCGAGTGCTGTAGTTTGTCCCCCAGAAAGAAAAAGGCCAGTCATCGATCGGCCTATAGCGCTCCCCTTATATACGTCGTTCCTAAAGAAAAATGGAACGAACATGCTGCCAGCCCCGAATTCACATCAAACAGTGACTTCTTCAGGATGCTTCGGATGCTGTGGGACCGCGTGTGGAACAATTCCGCTTGTTACGGCCTTATCACGGGAGCTGATTTTTTTTATAAGAATTATAATCAGTTGCCAATTGGTCCAGAGCCCATTCAGCGAGACCACGTCGTTTTCAGTTCCTGGATCAGTTGAATTTTGTGCGGAAGCAGGCCCAAGTCGTGATACAAAATTCATTGTGGTCCTGGAAAAGTCGAGCAAATTACGGCAGTCGACATCGATCGAAATTTATGTCTATAAATTGTATAGAAATTTGGATCGATATCGAATGCGGCAATTGGGCCACTGATATGCCCCTCGATTTCGAGGACATTCTTTCTTTTCAATCTGGGGAAGAGGAAAAAGTCTCAGCGACTCAAGTCCTCCTGAATATGCTGACTGAAGAATTAATTCTTGAATTATTGGTTTTGCCCAAAGATTCAGGAATTTCGGAACGAACTTTGCTGTCAAACGATTCATGTCCGAAATTTCCGAACAAATAAAATGGCATGAGGCAACATTCGAAGATACTCCATAAAAATTGTGCTTCTTTCCTCAACATTTTCATCGGTTGTAGATGTGCTGGGGCACATTCCACGACAAACATCGTCATTCCCATTCACGATCTTCTTTGAAAGAAGAAGATTTTTCTGGCTCAAAAAAGATCACCGTATGCCACTGCAAACAAGTCAAGTCACTCTAAAATTCGTGTCAGAAACTTTTAGGGCGCTCAAAAAACAAAAAAGGACATGAGATATAATTAAAATTAATGCCGAAACGAGACGCCAATTGAATGCATGTAGCCCGTGAAATTTTAAGATTTTGCTTACTTTTTGAACACACCTCGCATATAGAAATTTTTCTAAACATGTACAACTTCATGCCACACATTTATTTGATTGAAATATTGAAAATAAATTTTTGAATTGTTATTTTATTGATTAAGTCCCGGCTGAAGCACTTCCACTTTTGCAGAAACAACAAAATTTAAGCAGCAGTTGAAGTGTGTGGACCGGGACTTACGATCAAAAGCTCTGATTTGAATGTTCCCAATAAGTATTTTTTAGCTTCCCGCTAGGAAAATTGAAATTTTTCGAAAATCGGGAAGTTTTTGGTTTTACTCCGTTTCGAAAAAGCGAATTCTCATCAAATCTCCACGTTCTGAAGTCCTGGGAAGATTCCCTGACTAATTCTGATCACCCGTCACTATGTTTGTATGTGTCGGTGTGGGTGTGTATGTGTGTGTAGGTGTGTGTCTGTGTGTGTGTGTGTGTGTGTGTGTGTACGACTGAACCGAATTACACCAAACTGGGAGCGTTATGAAGAGCATTTCTGAATTAGAATTTCTTGTGAATTTAAACCGATTTGAAACGGTAAATTTCAACTGAAAATTGAAAAAAAAAAACACTTAGACAAGAAGCATTTTTCAAAGTGTTTTAACTATTTTTTATTCAACGGCCCCACTAATCAATTCCACAAACTAATCAGCTCTTAATATTTAGAAACCACATCGATCACCCTGAACCGGGTCGAAATCGGTTAATACGTTAGTGGGATATTGTGAACAAAATAAATTGAATTTACTTAAAAATTCTGAAATTTTATATACATGTATATATACATGTATATATATATATATATGTATGATCAGTTAGTTTTTTTATAAAAAGCGAAAGAAGAGCGTTTCTAAGCTTATATTTGCAGTGAATTTGAACCGATTCGTACCGGTAGATTTTAAGATATCTCAACAAAAACTTACAAGAAGCATTTTTAAAAGTATTTTTTTTTAAACTTTCCCCCAGCCTCACCGACTACTTCCACAAACTAATCAGCTGTTAAAATTCCAAAACCATATCGATCACTGTAAACCGGGTCGACATCGGTTAATCGGTTCGTGGGATATTGTAAACGAAATAAATTTGATTTTTGAAAATCTCTGAAATTTCATATTTAATCAGTTAGTCTTTTCCCTTCTTTTAATAAAAGTCCAAAGAAGAGCTTTCCTAAGCTTACATTTCCAGTGGATTTGAACCGATTCAAACCGGTAGATATTTAAAAAAAACTTAAAAAAGTATGTTTCAAAGTAATTTTTTTTTATAATTTTCCAGCAGCATCACCGACCGATTCCACAAATTAGTCCACTCTCTACAATAAACCCTATCGAGCATTGCAAATCGGTTCAAAACCGGTTAATCTGTTCGAGAGATATTGTCAACGAAAAAGGGCGAAAAAAGGTTTTTTTTTAAATTTCGAGATTATAAATCTGATCAGTTAGTGTTTTCGATTTAATTTTTTTTTTTGTAAAAATCGAAAGAAGAGCGTTCCTAAGTTTGTATTTCCAGTGGATTTGAACCGATTCAAACCGGTAGATTTTAAGATATTTGAAAAAAAAACTTAGAAAAAAGTATTTTTAAGTATTTTTTTTAATAACTTTCCAGCAGCGTCACCGATCAATTCTACAAAATAATCGACTTTCAACAGTAAATTATGTCGAGCATTGCAAACCGGTTCTAAATCGGTTAATCTGTTCGTAAGCTATCGTGAATAAAAATATTCGAAAAAAAGGATTTTTTTAAATTTCGATATTATAAATTTGATCAGTTAGGGTTTTCAATTTTTTATAGTGCGAACCGGTTAATTTGAATATTAAAATAATAGTGTTTTGGCTCGAAGATTTCAAAATCAGATTACGATAGTTTTACGATTAAAATTAAAGGGAAAGGGATGACCTTTAAGATCAACTCCATTTGCCATATATTTTTTCTTCAATTCAATTACGAGATTGACCCGCAACCACTTCCTACAATATTGTAGGGTACACCCTGATAAACACCGGAGGGGAAATGAAGGCAATTAATAAATCAACACCGTGAAACAAATAATTTTTCCACAACATGTGTTCCGTCCCTTCTATAGATTTTGCCCCTCTTTTGAAATTATTAATTCTTTCGTTAGTGCGCTGGGAGATTTACCTTCTGAAAGGCGACGACGATACGCCAGCGCTGAAAACATAAATATTTATAACACTTTAAATACTTTGATAATTTGCGAAAATTTCAAAAGATGATTTTTATTTATCACTTACAAAGAATTGGAAAGAGTATTTCTTGCGCACACCTACACACACACACGCACACACACACACACAAACGTATACACTGGCAAATACTTATAAAAGTAAGAATATGTTTTTAAATTATTTCCACTTAAATAGCAAATAGATTTACTAGTCAACGTTGGAAGTTAAAAAATAAATTTTAGATTTTATATATCAAAATAAGAAATACACTGTAAGAAAAGAATGGCCACAGTTGATGATTGATGGTCATGTCGATCAATTTCATCAAATGCGGGATTATGAAGAGATCACCCAGATTTTTATATAAAAATATAAAACACACACACACACACACACACTACGAACAATAGTTACACTCACACACACTCACTCGCTCTCCCTAATCTTGTCTCGAGCTGTTGTTTGTTGAAGCCACAGGCCGGGATTAGCGCCAGCTATTTGTTGCATTTCTTTCAAACAACAACAGCAACAACAAGAGATTATTATTTGTTTCTTTTTTAATTTTAATGTTTTGCTGCAAATAAATTTTTTACGGCTCCTGCCGTAAATTGCTGTTCAGCAATTTTCTCTGGCTTAATTTTCAAGGTGTTTGCAAAACCATTCAATTTATCTTCGGGATTTATTTTTCTATAAATTCTTCTTTTGCTTTCAACAATTAATTTATATCATCTTCTTTTTTTTTTTTGTTGTTTGTTTCGCAAGTTGTAATTGTAGCTAAACGTTGCAAATTGTGGAGGCCTACAATGGGAAGAAGGCATCGCCGCGGCGTTTTATTAGAAAAGATATGAAAGAGATTTCAGTAGAAGAGACTGACAGCTAAAATAACACAAGACAAATTGAAACGTTATTCTTCTCATCTCTCTTTTTTTTATAAATCAAAACATGAACCTAATTCGTTAAAAAAAAATTTTTATTATGAAAAAACTGCCTGTACCAACCGCATTTCTAAAACTTAATTGCACTGCGATGCTTTAAACTTGAAAAGTACTGGATCGAATTGGATTTGTTATTTGGTTCGTAATTCCCACGCGAAAAGTTTGGGAAAAATTAGTAAAACAATCTCTCATAGATGGCGCTGTACGTGTTCATTCGATTAGACAACTTTAACTTGATATTATGAAGAGAGCGATCGCGTTCAACGGCTGTACCCTTCACAAAAAAGTTTGTCATTCCGGATGTAGTTTCTCCGCTTTTAATATGGGACGCCCTGAATTATATATATTCTAGTTTCTTATGAGAAGCGATGACCACAGTTGCCACTGTGGTACAATTGAACCAAAAATTTTTATTTTTTTACGTTTGGTTCGCTGGTTCATTTTTTTCTTTTATGAAAAGTTAACGATTATAATATAAACTAATTTTGAAAGTTTTATCATGCCTGTAAAAATGCATTCACGAAAATTATTACTCTTCACATAAAGTGAAAGATTTGATTTGTTTACAACACTTGATAGTAATCGATTATTACCCACAGTAGTAAATCAAAAAGCTATATTGGCAACACTGATCGATTGTTACTTTTGTTTACAAGTCAGAAATTGACAATTTGACTTCAGTGTAAAAAGTATTGTATTATGCTGGTATGCAAATAGAATTGAAAAAATTGGTTCTCCTTTTTTATTTTGGTACTTTTTTATGGATTTTGGTCCCGAAGAAAAATTTAGAGTGGCAACCGTGGCGATGACGACTAAGCGATGTCCGTCTGTCTGTACTTGAAATCGGGTTTCCCTAGCCCCCAGAAGAGCTGGAGACTTCATTCTTGGACTGATGGATTGGAAATGAATAATAATAAGCTTCCCAGAGCTGGGAAGCTTACACCTATTTCTCAACGAAAAATTAACACCAAAAACCAATTATTTTCTTGTTTGTTTGTAAATTAAACCTATTTCATGCTTTGAGAAGCCTCAATTGTCTATTAAAAACTAAGAAATAAAATAAAAATTTCAGGGATGGAGAATTAAAAGTTTTTTTTTTGCACATACAGTATTTTGTAGAACATGTGACAGCCAAAATGTTTAAAATAATAAATAATAAAACCGTTTTATACATCACGATGAAATTTGCATTGGAAAAAAAATTAAAATTTCTTGTCCAGGGATGGCAAATTTAAATCTTTTTCATTTATAAAAGTAACCGAAAAGGCAGCTGACTTTTTTTCTTTTTTTGCTAACTGAAACTATTTTATAATTTCGGAAGAACAAATTTGGTATCAAATATTTGAAAAAAAATTAAATTCGAATCCAGGGTTGGACAAATGCAATATTTTATGGTACGTGAAATTGATCACTTTCAATGGTTACAAATTCGAAGCTTTTTTAAATAAAACTGTTTCATGCCTCATAATGAGTTGCATCAATGCAATTGGTAAAAAAAAAAACATATTAAACATGGAACAAAAAATTCAGAAAAATGGGACAGGAAGAAAATAATCAAACGGTAACACGGGTATTAAAACAAAAACGTGTTAACATCAGCTTGATACAATTCTCGGATTCTTTTTCACAATAAAATTTGTGTAAATAGGAACTGTTATCACATTCAGCTAAGCCACCTAAACAGTGGTGATAAACACAATATACACATGAGCACTGAAGATGAAAGTGTAGCGACTTTCGAAAACAGCTGTTCTGCTCTGCTGTGTAAGTTGAATAAAACTGATGTTGACTTCCTTTGTGCCTAGGAATATTTATCATCATGTCTTTCTGAGATTTTAACTAAGTTAGAACAATTATCCTATATAAATATTAATATATTAAAATTTCGTTTCCAGGGGTGGGAAATTGATTTTTTTTCATTCTTAAAAGTAACCAAAAAGGTAACTGACGTTGGGTTTTTTCTAACAAAAACTATTTTATAACTCAGGAGGAACAAAATCGGTGCTTAAAAATATATGTAACGCCAGATGTGCGTTGGTGAAGGGTGTATAAGATTCGGCCCAGCCGAATATAGCACTTTTACTTCTTATAATTCTTTTATTGGTTTTTCGTTTGGACCCGGTGGACTATCAATTTCAGAATGTTCTTCCAAAAGTATAGAACCAGAAAAGTTTTTTTTTTTCAAAATAATGCCGAGAATTAAAAATAAATAAATTCGTTATAGAAAACATATAAAAAACAGTTGACCCTAAAGTCCATCCCTGTAACTTCCCACTAGTTTGATATACTTTGCGAGTTCTAAAATAGAATCGATAACACTGACTGAACCGATATAAACTTCGGAGGTTTTTAAAATAAATCACTTTTTTTCAATATTTTTCTTTCACGATATCTCACGAACGAATTGACCGATTTTGACCCGGTTGGTAGTGGTCACTGTGTTGATTAATGGCTGGTTCCGAACGATAAGGCCGTCCAAAAATTATTTAAAACAGAATAATTAAAAAAAATATTATTGTAAGCTTAATTGAGGTTTCTGGAAATTTACCGATTCGAATCGGTTCAAATTCTCAGCAAATCTAAGTTTGTGGGAACCTTCTTGAACGCTACTCAGTGGTTGAAAAGTGAAAAAAGGGTCACATGCTAACACACATACACACAAACACACACACATATTCACACACATACATACAGACATAAAGAAACCCTTTCTAAATTAACTGGAAACATTTCCTAAGAACTCAAAAAAACATCGAGAACTGACGAGAACCCACTTTTTCCAATAACTTCCCGATTTTTGAAGTTTTTCTTAGAGGGAAGTCAAAAAAACTTCTGTATTTTCATGATAGAAAAAATTCTTGTGACACTGTAAAATTGGCCTGAAATTGAGGACAATTAAAGATGTCACAATAATCAATTATTCAAATTGACTTGAAAATTCAAAATTTATTTTGTTAAATTACAAATAACGCTTTCGTAGCAGATTAAATGACTCGGCAGAATCAAAACTAAAAAACCTTTTCAATACTTCTTTTAGCTTTAAAAAGTGAGTGTGTGTGTGTGTGTGTGTGTGTGTGTGTGGATGCTGTTTCATTTCTTATAGACGATTCGAGTTCAAAAACACTTCACTTTTAATGTGTGAGTTTCTTCACCAAAAAAGATTTAAAATCCAAAAATAAAAGTGAAGGCAAACAAAAGTTTTTATTAAAAAAATTACAGAGAACTGAAAGACTTTGAAATTGAGTTCATCGAAGTTAATAAAATTTGTCGTATCATCATCATTAACGGCGGGGAAGTGGGGGAGAGATGATATTATGAAACTTTAATTCTATAAATTATCAAATTTTCATAAAAACGATCGTATTTTCAATTCAATATTATTTTTATATGGAAAAAATACTCAAAACTCAAAATTTTCCATAAATCCCAATACGACCGACATTCAGAAAAACATGATTAGAAATCTTTATATTTTTCAAAAGAATAATTATTATCTTTCCTAACCTCAAATTTGCGATTTCGCTCAATCAAATAGAAATCAGTTTAATTCGACTTCAACCCCAAAAACAGCGTGGACAACAACCACTAACCGTTTTGCTTGTTGACGTGAAAATAATAATTTTAAAATTCTAAAATCGACAGGTTGCAGTCGGTAGTCTGCGGTCGTGAATGTGCTAATGCAGGATTATTTATTTAAGATTAATAATATTTATTTATTTTTGAATTATATTTTATAACAAAAACAACAAAATTTGTAATTAAAACGTAAATAATAATAAGAAGTTACCCGCAACTCCAACAAGTCTCATGTAAAAGATCGCATTTTAATAATTATTTTCTAAGATTCATTTATTCCTCTGATAATAAAAGTTGTTTTTTAACTTTTATTTTTCAATCGAGAAAGCAAAATTAATTTTTTAATTGATTTTTTTTTGTTTGTTTAGAAAACAAGTCGTTTTTAAACAGGAATTAAAAATAATAATTAATTTAATATATCAAATAATAGTTTGGCAACTTTTTTATGTGCGCAAGAAATAAAAGTCAAAAGATAACTTTTATTTTCTGATGAAAATAATAAAAGTCAAGAAAAAACTTTTATTTTATGGTATAAAAATCAAGAAGTAACTTTTATTTTTGGATCAAGAAATAAAAGTCAAGAAATATCTTTTACTTTCTGATATAAAAATTAAAAAATAACTTTTATTTTCTGATGAAAAAATTAAAGTCAAGAAATAAATTTAATTTTCTGATATAAAATTGAGAACTAACTTTTATTCTCTGATATGAAAATCGAGAAACAACTTTTATTTTCTGGTGAAAAAAATAAAAGTTAAGAAAAATCATAAAATAACTTTTATTTTCTAATTAAATAAATAAAAGCCAAGAAATAACTTTTATTTTCTGATATAAAATTCAAGAAATAACTTTTATTATCTAAAATAAAACTCATAAAGTTAATTTTAATTTCTGATAGAAAATATAAAAGTCAAACAATAACTTTTATTTTCTGATACAAAAATCAAAATAACTTTTACTTTCTGATATAAAAATCAAGAAATAACTTTTATTTTTTGATCAAGAAATAAAAGTCAAGAAATAACTTTTATTTTCTGATGGAACAAATAAAAGTCAAGAAATAACTTTTATTTTTTCATATAAAATTCAACAGATAAATCTTAATTTCGGGTCGAAAGATAGAAGTCAAGTTAAAATTGATTTTCTGATCGAATAATAACATTCAGGAAGAAACTTTTATTAGCTGAGGAATAAAAATAAATCAAGAAATAACTTTTATTTTCTGATGGAACAAATAAAAGTCAAGAAGTAACTTTTATTTTTTGATCAAGAAATAAAAGTCAAGAAATAAATTTTATTTTCTGATATAAAAATGAGAAACAACTTTTATTTTCTGATGAAAAAAATAACTAATAAAATAAGTAAAATAACTTTTATTTTCTAATCGAATAAATAAAATTCAAAAAATAACTTTTACTTTCTGATGGAACAAATAAAAATCAACAAATAACTTTTATTTTCTGATGGTAAAAATAAAAGTCAAGAAACAACTTTTAGTTTCTGATGAAAATAATAAAAGTCAAGAAAAAACTTTTATTTTCTGGTATAAAAGTCAAGAAGTAACTTTTATTTTTTGATCAAGAAATAAAAGTCAAGAAATAACTTTTACTTTCTGATATAAAAATCAACAAATAACTTTTATTTTCTGATGGTAAAAATAAAAGTCAAGAAACAACTTTCATTTCTTGATATAAAAAATAACTTTTATTTTCTTATATCAACATTAAGGAGTATCTTCTATTATCTGATCGAAAAATAAAAGTCAACAAATAACTTTTATTTTCTGATGGAACAAATAAAAGTCAACAAATAACTTATTTTCCGATCGGAAGTAAAGGTAAAAAAATAACTTTTATTATCTGCGATATAAACAAATATCGAGAAATGACTTTTATTTTTCGATCAAAAATAAAAGTCAAGAAGTGACTTTTTTGTCTGATCGAAAAATAAAAGTCCGGCAATAACTTTTATTTTCTACGTAATAAATAAAAATTAAGAAATAACTTTTATTTTTCGATCGAAAATAAAAGTCAAGAAATGACTTTTATTTCCTGATGACAAAATAAAAATCAAAAAATTATTGGCAGAGTTGAGTTTTTCAATAAAACTCATAGAAACAAAAATTAATGCATCTAAAGGAGGTTCATGTACGAGGGTTACTTTCATCAGTTGGTTGGGCACGAGGCACCTCCGTGTTTAAATATGAAAAATAACCGTTATTTAACGTCCATGAAATAATACACAATAATTTATCGACACACTGTTGTATTCAAAGCGCTAAAATTTGCTGGTGATCAGCTGTTTAAATTGGAACAAACAAGGCCAGGCTAATAGAGGGGTTGAATGGCGGGCAATCTTGTGATCAATTTGGAACAAAATGAGGGTGTATTGCGAATTGAAAGAATATTGAAACAGCAAAAATTTTATGTAGGGCTACCGTGTAAAGCCACCGGCAAGTATTTCATCCCACTTATTCATGACTCAGTACTGGATCGACGCTCCATATTCATGGCGTAGGCAAACAACGCGGCAACTACTTCAGCCAACAGCATCCACAATTGGACTTCAGCCAACAGCATGCACAATTAGACTTGTATTAAAAAATAGATAAATAAAGAAAACTATAAAATGAAATTGCTTTAGGTTTCAATTGGGGATCGCGTGTCTCTAATTTCCCCTCATTTAGCGGCCACAATTTATGAGATAATTGCGCTCAACAAGTTGAAATTCAGATTTATGACGAAACTATCACGAAGCGCACAAACTGATTCATCATCGCAAAAGGTAAAATATTTTGACGCCCTCCTGTCATCGACAAGTTGGCTCATTTAGTCGCATTTAATTTTACAGAACATTCAAAGACATGCCACGACACGTCGCTGCATGGCTGCATCTCAGCAAAATGACTCGGCGAAAGTCTTACCAAATATTTATTTATTTACTTATTAAATATTAAATTGAGTATTTTGGTACAAAATAAAATTGTGTAAAAGATGAGGCGGACTGAAATTGAAACCCTTCAACGATGTCTGCTTGAAGTTTAAAGAAAACGTACGTGATCGCGCTTAAAGATTTCCTGATCAGCTTTTCAAAAAGGAGTCGATGTCACTGCTGTCCGTCTGCAGTTGTTGGTGTCATGCTGAAATTATTGAATGGTGCGCAGGCGAGTGTGCGTGTGTGTGTGTGTGTGTGTAAAGAATATCTGAAGAGGAACGTTTTTAAAAAATTATGTGTGTGCCTGATCGCAGCGCATGTTTTGCGTATGTATGCGTGCTGGCTTAATACCTGCCTATTTTTTTTATTGACACTTTGATTTTAAAATTGTTTTTTTTTTTTGCTTGTTAAGTCGAGGTGTGTCTGAGTGTTTTGTAGTGCTGCGCGTTGCTCTGCGATCGCCCAATTTGAAGGTACAAAACGCGGCTTAAATTATTGGAAAATATTGTCTACTCATCCGTCTTCACTTTTGGGAAAATGATTTAGTGTTACTTGAATTAACACCACACACGCGTTGGAGTTTCAAGTTGCTTTCAAACCAGTGCTGCCACACTGAGCGATCGCAGTTGGCTTTTATTTTTTTATATTTTATTATTATTATCCGGGAACGCCCTGTTCTTCTTAGCGTTTAGGGCAAAATTTCGCTTGTAACTCCTTTTATAAAAAATTTAAAAAAAAAATTGGATTCGATAACGATTTATTTGTGTTGGAGAAGCTTGAAAAACTTTATTTGTGCGTCTAACGTGGCTGGTATTTTAAGTTCCCTACAACTGATCGCTTTTAACTTCAGTTGATAAATCATCTTCCTTTTTCTATACCCTACAAAAAAGTGAAGTGTATATATGAGTTTGTCATTCCGTGTGTGATTTCTTCGATATTAATATGCGACCCCATAAAGTATATATATTCTGGATTCTTAGGAAAAGTGATGACGGTTGAGCGATGTCCGTCTTTTGTCCGTTTGTCTATACGTGAAGTCGGTTTTCCCAAGCCCCCACAAGAGCTAGAGACTTGGTTCTTCGACTGATGAATTGGAAATAAACTTAAATAGAGTTTTATTGATATACGGTTCCAGGGCTGGGAGGCTTACACCCATTTCTCGACGCAAAATTAATACCAGAAACCAATTATTTTCTTGTTTTTTTGTAAATTGAATCTAATTCATGCTTTGGGAAGCCTCAATTGTCTATTAAAAACTAAAATAATAAAAAGAAAGTTTCCAGGGATGGGAATTTTAGATTTTTTTTGGCACATTCAGCATTTTGTAGTACATGTAGTAAATAAAATGTTTGAAAATTTTAAGTTTTTCTTAAATAAATCATGAAGACTTGCAGTGGCAAACAAATAATAATTTAGTTTCCAGGGGTGGGAAATTGTGTTAATTTTTCATTCATAAAAGTAACCAAAAAGGCAACTGACGTTGTTTTTTTTTTAACTGGAAAACTTCGGAAGAACAAAATTGGTACTTAAAAATATATGTAACGCCAGACGTACGTTGGTGAAGGGTGTATAAGATTCGGCTTAGCCGAATAGAGCACTTTTACTTGTTATAAATCTTTTATCAATTTTTCGATTGGACCTGGTGGACTATCAATTTCCGAAAGTTCTTCTAAAACTTTAGAACCAAGAAAGATTTTGTTTGTTTCAAGATACTGCTGAGAATCAAAAATAAGCAAATTCTTTATAAAAGAATATGGAAAACAGTTGACCCTAAAGTCCATCCCTGTAACTTCCCACTAGTTTGATGTACTTTGCGAGTTCTAAAACAGAAGCGAGAACACTAACAGAACCCGATATAAACTTCGGAGGTTTTTAAAATAAATCACTTTTTTCAATATTTTTCTTTCACGATATCTCACGAACGAATTGACCGATTTTGAACCGGTTTGTAGTGGTCACTGTGCTGATTAATGGCTGGTTCCGAACGGTAAGGCCGTCCAAAAATTATTTAAAACAGAATAATTTAAAAAAATATTTTTGTAAGTTTATTTAAGGTTTCTGGAAATTCACCGATTCGAATCGGTTAAAATTCTCAGCAAATCTAAGTTTGTGGAAATCCTCTCTCTAGAACGCTACTCAGAGGTTGAAAATAAAACCGCTTTATGCATCATGAAGATTAAAAAAAATTTTTTAATTAACGTTTCGTTTCCAGAGGTGGGAAGTTGTTTTTTTTTTTTTCTTTCATAAAAGTAACCAAAAAAGGCAACTGACGTTTTTTTCTTTTTTGCTAACTGAAACTATTTTATAATTTCGGAAGAACAAATTTGGTATCAAATATTTGAAACAAAAACTCAATATTTCGAATCCAGGGTTGGACAAATGCAATATTTTATGGTACATGAAAGTGACCAAAATGATTACAAACTCCAAGCTTTTTTAAATAAAACTATTTCATGCCTCATAACGAGTTGCATCAATACAATTATTAAAAAACATATTAAAATTTCGTTTCCAAAAAGGCAACTGACGTTGTTTATTTTTCTAACTAAAACTATTTTATAACTTCGGAAGAACAAAATCGGTACTTAAAAATATATGTAACGCTAGATGTGCGTTGGTGGAGGATGTACAAGATTCGGCACAGTCGAACTTTGAACTAGCACTCGGGGGGTGACCCCTACATATTGCGTGGCATTGTGTCAGTACTAGAGAGTAGGCGAGAGTGTTAAGAAGACAGTTGAAGACCGATTAGAAGATCTAGAACTTTATTGGAGCTATTTTTTCTTTTTATACTGCGCTGGTGAATATATTTGCTACAGGGTATCGACCAAGGAGGTTGCTGCATTCTGCTCTTTTAGCACATGATGGTGTCAATCACTGTCGATAATGTTCAGCGACCAGTGCCACGCCTTCGTTCTTAAGACAAGCCGACAACAATTAACACAATCCTGCAATAACGCAGATGAGAAAAATTCGTCAACATATTCGCGATTGAAGGCGGAGTCGAGCTCGGATCTTAAGGCCTCATGATGTTGTGTTCAGTCGGTAGCACCCTAATTAGTGCTGGGATTCTATCGATAAAACCGAGAGTTGCTAAATTCCGATTATAACGATAGAATCTTATAACGATGTCGCAGGTTTACACTTCTAAGAAGACGATTTTATTTTTTTAGTAGGACCAGTATTCTGGAGGATGACCCCTACACATGCAGTATATTAATGCAACGGTGTTTTGATATCCTGGACCGCAGCATGTCTTGCAACTACATTCAAGTTATTAATCGGGTTTTATTTTGTTCATTGAAATTAATTTTAGCTCTTCTATAAAAGTGTTAATTTAAAAAGAATAAAATATATTTCAACTAACACCTACACAATCTTGCTGTCATCTAAACAGGCGCACACACACATGCACCGCTGTTATATAAATAAATTTACAAGATTTCATACCCTTAAATAACACGATAAAAGCCACGAACTGCAATTCGATACAAAATTAACTGAAGTTTAAGTAGAAACATTCAGTTGATAATATCGACAATATCAAATTCTATTGATTCTAGAAAATATTGCCACACATTTTTTTGTGGTACATTTTTATATATACGTTCATCCATCAATATTGATAAAACGTATATCGTTTGAAAGGTATTCAAACGTAGATATTCTTAAGAGGCAGAATTTGTGACATATAAAAATCTATGACTTTGATTTTGCGATCATAATTGCAAGAGCTTAAATGTATCATATTTTTCTTTTTATTGATACAAAAAAACTAGTTCTGCCATATTCGCTTATAATGCACTGACTCTTAGTTTTGTGTGAAACTGTTTTGCTTAAGAAACTTTTATTATTTTTTTTCTTTGTGGCTTCTTGAAGTCTCGTGCCTGCGAGCATCAGCCTCAGATATTCACAGAATAATTTAAAAGAGAATGCACCCGATATATTGTTGGAAAGTCGTAGAATATAAGAAAAAAAATGGGGAGGAAAAATTGTTAAGATGCAAATAAAGTTTTACTCATAAAAAATTCCTAAACTTTGTTTGTGATCATGGTTTTTAAGTTTTTCAATCGAATTTCGCGTCGTTTATGGTTAAAGAATACTAAATTAAATTAAGTTACAATAATAAATAAGTCATCCCTACCACGTTTGACATTTTTCGCCTTCAAATGTCGATTTGCAGTGATCGCAGGAAATTTTGTGGAACAAAAATAGCTTCATTTGGGAATTACCAAATCGGGGATAAAATCTCAATAAAAGAAAAAATTATAAGATAAATAAGTGGCAACACAGATTGTGTTTTCTTTCAAATAATTTTTTTTAATACTCGCACAATTATATCGATGTGGATTAAAAAAGCCATGTGGTCTGGTTGGAATCTCTGATCAATAAAAAAACATTGATCCGGGTTATACACAAACTTCTTCAAGACTCCAAAATGCTACAGAATGATCAGGCAGTTTTCTTTCAATCAATTCATTCATTAAATTTGTCTTGAAAGAGGCATAAAATTGCTGTTAATTTATTGAAGGTTCTCAACCTTTTCAATAACTTCTTTTTCTTTCATTTATTTTTCATTAAAAAAAAAAGAAATTTTCAAGGACAAAAATAACTTAAATTGGTGGTCAATAGCAGTTCTTAGACATCTAAGAACGTAACAACAAGTTGGGATAATTTATTCCAAGAACAACATATCGCGAAGGAATCGTGTCTATAATTGCAGTCAATCCATGACATTTGGAAGCAAATCTGTTCTCAAGATTATGTGGCTGAAGAATAGATAAATTATATCGAAAATCTGCACTCGATTTACATCATACTTTCGGATATTGTTAGAAAGATATGGAGTTTGACAAATAAATCCCGCACAGTGGGCATAAATATTTTACATAATTTTCTGATCGCACTCCTCCAAAAACTAACAACAAGTACTACAAAATATATGCAATTCGGCTCTACTAAAAATGTCTATTTATTGCCATGGGTCTGTTTGGAGGAATAAGTTGCGATATCTGCATATAATTCATTTTCTTGATATATTTTTTCAGGAGGTGGATTTGTGTGAAATGTACCAGTTCCTACATATCTGTATAGAAGTGTGTGGTTACGTGCATTTGAATAAATGCATGGATATGATAATAGCAGTTGCACTTACTTACCTGCCCAACATAGCTGGAACTGTGAAAGTAAAGCGTCATCTATATTTGAGTATCACACAGATTTCAATATGTGCTAAAATATTTCAATTGGTTTGAAACCTGACTAGGAGCAGGCTGTTAACCTAACCTAGAAGCAAATAATTACAGCATTCTACCACATGGCTGAAGCAGTGCTGCCCAACTATCTTTAAAGACTATTAGGAATCAGTGGTGTCAAGTTTGAAAATTAACTTTCTTATTGGATAAAAGTAAATATGGCACCATGCTATAATTATACACTGAGTAGTCTCGAAGCGTCATCTGAATTCTTTTTATTACGATAGAACATGCCACGTGTTGTTTATATTAAACATCCATGCACACAAGCTATTGATATAACACCGATTTGCACCAGTGTATCATATTGTGTTTTTTCGTGTGCTGTTTGAGTTTGTAACCATCTTGTGGTTATTTATAAGATAACTGTACCATGCAAGATACACAACACTGCGAAAAAAAATTGTGGTCTCAAAGGGCACAATATTGTACCGTTTTTGAAACACCAGCTTGTTTTTTTTTTCATTGTAGTTGAACCTATCATATATTGCTCATATTGTTCACGTATATTCACACTTACGTGTTTCTAAGCAGAGCTTATTTGTCAATAATAATGTAAAAGGCTTTTAAACACTTTATTGTAGCCTAGTAAATCACCGGATATACCATTTACTGATATCAATGATATCATATCATATCACCAGTCAACAACAACTAAAACAACAGGGCGTTTTATTGCTGTAAATTGTTACAACACACGAATAGACACAAGAGACGTAGCATGTGCTCTTGTAATTTCTGTACGCGCCATTATTTATAAGAATAGTTTGTGTGCATGTTTTTACGACATAGACAACATTTGGCATGGTTTACTACAATAAAAGAACCCACATGGCGCTTCAAGACTACCATGTGCATATTATTATGCGCATGCTCCTTTTAAGGCTCAATAAGCGAAACGCTGAAATCGTCAATAAAGCGCAAGTGCATCCGCTGATCCAATATGTTTTAAAGCAAATTGTGAATATGAAAATACAGAAAACAGAATTTAACGTAAAGGTTAAGCAGAGAGTGATGGAACTTAATGTTTGATAGTTGGAAACCACTGTACACAATGAAACTCATTACTCATGTATCTTATTATTATCATATAATTGGAAGACGGTTCAAAGCTATTTTGCAGAATATTTATTACTGGGTGGGCTGTTTACGTCATTTGTATTCAATTACCACATATATTTTATAGCTTTAATTACATATATATATATATATATATATATATATATATATATATATGTATATAACACAAAAATTATTTTACATGAGCACAACTGGTATTGGAGTTTTGTTGTAACCATATATGTCTAACATGCATTCAACGCAGACTTGGCAGTACTGTCCACATTAATAACTACCGAATGATTGGCAATAAAACAATGAATATTTTAGGTTGGTAGCACTAATCTGATGAGCTCGTTTCTGTGTTGGCAATAGTGTGCCAGTTTTGTGAATTCGTCGCGTATTACGCGTTTTAATTATAGATAAAAAATAATAAATAAATTCCATCGACAAGATTTAATTAATTTTGTAAATTTTAGTCTGTAGCTTTACTTAAATTTGAACTAAGAACGCAGATAGTATTCGGTGTAAAGTCGTCGCGTATTAAACAAGATTTACGTGCAATTCGATTATTTACTAAAATGCTAACAAACATTCAACATGGACAAATTTCTCCCATTATAAATTTTTTTGTAATTGAACACGAAATGTAAAGAAGAACTGGAAAATAATGGCGAGCTTTATTATAGAATTGTTTTAAAGAAACGTTACCAAACACAACTTAAGCCTAAGATATTTTCTTCGTGTATAATATTTGAACTGATTTTTAATAGTTTAGCTACAGGAAAAAATAAGTCATTTTGTAGAAAATCAAAAAGTGTGTTATTCACGGTATCATTTCTCAAAAGGCTCGTCATGTTTGTGTGCATGTGTAAAAAATATTCAACTGAGTCTGTATGCGACGGCTAGCCGAAAAGCAACGTGAAGAAGCAAGAAAATAAACAAGGAGAACAAGCAGATGCATGTAGTAAGTAATTATGAAGAATATATTTTTTACATATTTAAATCTTTTGCTTTTTCATTAAGTAAAAATAGCGATAGCGTAAATGCAAAAATGTGAATTACCACTAACTAATAATGTCTGCTGAATTTCCACTTTAGTTTTCGTTAAGAATTCATGAGTAAAAATTGGTATTAAAATACACCGTCCAAATACAGTGGGTACAGAAACCCAGTGATGTTTCAATGCGCTGATTTGTTTGCAAAATATATATGAAAATATATAACATAAAATAATTTGTTAACAATCAGTTATTAAATAATGTAAATATGCTTTAACTAGTTTGCTTATAATTGAATAATATAGATTAAGAATAAATACTATGAAAAATTTTGTAAATATTCTTTCTTAATTGTAGTTGTTTAGTTAATTTAATGAGCATATGCTTTGTTTGTGCTGGGCTAAGTACTTCTGAATTGGTTTAAGAACCAATGAAATGCAGACATCCAAAGTAGCATGAGTTTGGCGAATACACAAAACCAGTTGTATAGTTGTTTGGATTTTACAATCCTACTGTATATCAAAATACCATACAAAACTGCATATATTTTTCAAAAAGTCGGCACAGGCAGCTGGTCGTAAAATGTATGAAGCCAACACATAATAATGCCAACAAAAATCAATTGTTTTAAAACAATTAAAACGTAGAGGGATGAAAGTACTTTCTTGTGTTATTAAGCAAAATGAAGGTAAAAAGAATTGATTGATGTCATTTAAGTTCAAATCTAGTGAAGGTTAAAAAGTATTCGTGTTTATTTTAGTTTAAGTAGTAGGATTAAGACGCTTGTCTTTTCTCGCTAATGCATGGTTTGGTAAATTGGAAAAGTTTCTCATCACTTTAGAAAAATATATCCGCACACAAATTTTATTATTTCTACTAACTTTTTCTAAATTTTTACATAATGATAAGTGGCCGGGAAAAATTATCGGGGAAGGTACATTGTACATCCCCAAATGTTAGCATACTTTTCTTATATCACCATTAAAGAGTTAGAAGTTGTTTCGTCAGAGCCGATTGTTGATTTATTTGTCCGATTCTACTATTCTGCGATGCCAACAAGACTTGTAGCCGATAATTGAAAACAAATAAATTAGCCAATAATTATTTTCCTTATCATTAGATATTTTTCTTCAAATAAACAAGAATACGAATGTTAGTAAATTAATAGTAAATGATTAGGTAACATGAGGTTCATTCTCAATATATCTTTGAGTGTTAACTTTAGCACTTGAAGCTTTTACGTTAAATTAAATATATCAATAATTTTAACTGAAAAACGAAAAAAGCCACGTTGATTTTGAAAAGTTTTTAACAGGAAAAGACCATTTATACACACAGAAATTTAAATTTAATACTATAAATTTAATACTAAATTTAATAATAATAAATTAGAAAAAATTCAAATAAGAAAATCGTAGTCTAATATATTCATCTACGCAAAGTTTAGTGTTTATTTCAGCCAAATTTTGTCACGGTTTTCTTAACTGCACAAACAGAGGTACAATCAGTGGTTTTGACGCGAGAAATTCTGAGAATTCTCTTAATTTAACGTCTTTTTTTAATATATTTGATATATAAAAGTATGTATAAGTCCTCACTAAACAATCACAAATTATATAGATATATATTTATATTCATATTGAATAGAGCAAAATTAATAGATTCCTTTCACTTTTCATATTATTAGGTAAAGGATTAAAGAACTTCAAACCCTTGTAGAAAAGTCATTGTTGCATATCTGTTTCAATTCTAAAATCATTAGCATATCTTAATCATATGGCTGATATGGCCCAACATATTTTATTGCCGCACGTAACTATTCTGATATAATTTTTCTAAATGCGTGGTATGGTCTCTTGTTCACATAAATACTTAATATTTTCAAACAAAATATCGCTTTTTTGCATTCATAATATGTAATCGTCATTAAAATGGGTAATAGAAAAGGGAAAAGTTAAAAAAGTCGCACGTACATATATTTTGTTAATCATTGCGCTCAATATAACTCGGCCTATGAAAGGGTATTTCTTTGTTGTTTTGTTTTTACATATACTTATTTATTATTTGCAAATAATAAAGCAGATGCAAAGTTAATAATTTAGTACACAAAACCATTTTAATATTTTTGTTCTTATTTTTTGTACCACGAATTTTGATTGGGTAGTAAATCTTAACTAGAAATATTTTTAACCCTCTTGCGCATTATATTGGTTTTTTAAAGTGTGTTTTTTTATGTTCATATCATGAAATAAATACTCAAATTATATAATAACTCACCCTTTACTTTACATTCAACTTTTAAAATTAATGGCGAGTTCTTCTCTTTTTTAAACTAAATTTTTCCTTTGTAGTAAATCTACCAGAATGTGATTTTTAACGTAGTCCTGTCCAGCGTTAACCGTTTTGTAGATATGTGACATATTTAGCTTGTAATTTTTAAAAATTCTTTTGTGAATTGTTCAAACCGAGCTAATGAAATTTGCCGCAAGTGTATGAAGAATCAATTAGTTAATGTATTGGTATAAAACTGGAACCAAATCAGGGTATCCGATATCAAACGAAATTTAAAGAGGAACTTCGATCGATATCGAATGCCGTAATTTGGCCCCTGAGTCGAACGGCTGAAACTGTATTCGATACGGCGATAGTTTATGTTAGCCGCCGTTAATTGCTAATGATACTAATATAAAAAAAATATTTCTGTAAATTAAATATTTTTATCAAATAAGAATAAACGCCGTAAAGAAAATATTATTTCAGTAGTAAACACTTCCAAGTTCACAAATAAAATGGTTTACTTATCAACAAACTGTTTGTCTCGCAAGAAATATATTGTTAAATAAAATTTGTAAATACTCACCTTTAAAAATCATATAAAAATAGGTATATATCGCCTTCAATCTGCTATACATTACGCGATCGTACCATAAACCGTGTTAATTATATTTCAAATAATGGCGACACTTAAAAATCATATTCTTAGGAATCAACACATAATCAATTTAATAATTATTCGCTCTTGCTCTGATAATTTTTATTTACTTTCTTTAGGAATGCCAAAAAAACAAGAAAAAGATAGGAATATTACAATAGGGAATATTACATGCAAACATGCATTGAAACACTTTTAACGAACACCACCAACACTTGTGTAATAGCATCAATACTAAAACTACTGCGCTCATATTGCTACATACATACAAATGCACATATTGTGTATTTATAAATCAGCACATGCAGATCATTTATTCACAAATTAGCAACTTTTGCACCTTTTATTAGAGCCTTAATTACTTATTTCATTTTAGATATTAATTAACAAATTATATTGACAACTTTATATATTTTTATACACTTCATTTACATTTATACGTATAGATTTTAGAGCGACGCCACCGATTACACTGTTGCACTATTCGGAAATAAAATTTATGACAAATACATAGTTCAGAGTTGCCAAAAGAAGCGAGTAATTTCTTTACTAAAATAATAAAAGTGTATGTATTTATATATGCTCGTGAGTATAAATATATATATATATATATATATATATATATAAATATGCATGTATATATATACATATATATATATATATATATATATATATATATATATATATGTATATATAAATATGCATGCATATATATATATATATATATATATATATATATATATATATGTATATTTATATATATACATATACATGTGTATATATATACATATATATATATATATATATATATATATATATAAATGTATATATACATGTATATATATATATATATATATATATATATACATGTATATATATATATATATATATATATATATATACATGTATATATATATATATATATATATATATATATATATATATATATTGTATTTTCGCTGCTACCTAATATATCATTGCACCATGAAAAGAACTAATATTAGTATTGGCAACTCTCCGTAGCTGCCAAAAAGCTTTAGTTCACTATCGCCCGCTCTTTAATTCGCTTGTTGCAGATTGTCGTTTTTCCGAAAGTGTGTTAAAAATTTGCTTTAATAGTTTTGGAATATTCAGTGTTAAATATTATATGATAAATAATAGGTGTATGCATGTAACGGATTTGGTAGCAGATGTTAATATTCATGATATGTAATAAAATGTCAATTAAATTCCGGTCATCCATTGCTGGCGTTGTTCTTATACAGTATTCCACTGTAGTAAAAATATTAGCACGTAAGACACAGAACATGCATAAATGGTTTTATGTACATACATACTCATATGAAAAATTAAAGCTAAAGTTTTAATATTGTTGCTGATGCTATTACCGGTAAGCCCTTCTTATGTATAGCCTATGGTACTAACAAATTTTTAGAAAAATGTATATGTATGTGAATAAAAATAAATGGAATAATATATATGTGTATGAGTAATACATACATATATGTACATATGTATTACTCATACACAAGATGTATTTTGAATGTTCATCATATATGATGAATTGTATCAGAATATATGATTCTGCAATATTTGGGACTCCTACAATTAATTAGTTAGTTAAAGACAGTTTATTTCATTTCTTATAAAATTGCATGAACCGTAGTGCACTGTGGAATTTTACTATTCAAGGTTATAATTCAGCAGGGATATTTATTTATTAAATTACTTTATGCATCAAGGCGAATTAATGACTCTAAACGGGATACCAACTCTTTTTGGACAATATCCGCAAAAAACCAGTTTCTAAAACTATCAAAATTGGCATTATGTTCAAATATTAAAACATTGTATCTATATACATCCATTTGTACATATACTTATTAAATCAAGCAGAGGAGTAAAATTGATAAATATGTTTTGTACTGTAACTTAAAAAAATTTAGTAGAAGGGATGTCTGCTTAAAACTTGAGTTCTTTATTGATTAAATCTATTACTAACATTTTTATTAAATGTAATACTATATGATGGTTTGTTCTAGTTGCTTGATTTTTATTAAACACTTAGTAATAGCCTCGTCCAACGAATTTAAGGTTATCACAATATATACCATTTTGTATACGAGAAGAAACAAATAACTAAAGTGTATATTTTTTATTCAGTTAACCGGTTAACTATTTCGATTAATCTATTTCGATTAATTTTAAATTAAACTGTTGACATCATATATGGTTAAGTATTACTTTTCGAAAAAATTATACTTAATATACTTAATTTAATTGGTATCAGTAGTGTCTTTCGATTGTCATAAAAAAT
The DNA here is from genome assembly GCA_963675445.1 of Linnaemya vulpina. Taxonomy (NCBI): domain Eukaryota; kingdom Metazoa; phylum Arthropoda; class Insecta; order Diptera; family Tachinidae; genus Linnaemya; species Linnaemya vulpina. Next base: position 42,213,346 of record OY776278.1, on the reverse strand, counting down.
CAACCTGTCAATTTTGGTCCAATGTTCGTCTGTTCATAACTTTCCCACTAAAGGCTTAGTAAAAATTGCACTAGATATATTCTAAGAGAAATTCATATCAATATTGGACAGCAACCATTGTTTGGTTTGGGTTACCAAAAACCGATTCTCCTTACTGTAATCGCATAAGCAAACACAGATTTATTTGTTTACCTGTACTATCAGAACTATTGTCAATAAATTAGTAAATAAATTAAGAAGCACTTGCTGAGATACACTTTATTAAGAAACGTTGTCTACAAACAATTATTAGCAACATATTTTGGTACTTATATGAGCAAATGGACTCAATAGCATGTATGTTAAAGACTTTGTTTTATAACACACAACTGCACGTACCTTTGCAAAATGTGGAAGTTTCTTTTTATTCTAAAGATCCAATACATTTGCTCCTATTAAGTTCCATACTTTAGTTTATTCTTTATTATGCGAACAAAGCCGTAAGAAATACTTCTTGAACTGAAAAAAAAAGAAAAAAAACTTGCCACTCAAGCCGAAAAAATACCAGTTCTTCTTGAACTTATTTACTGTTTAATATTTGTACGTACCACGTACACAACAATCAGACCATCAAAAATAATTTTACTATATTCTGTTCAATGGAAACGTGTAAAACCATAAAAAAAGAAATAAAAGAGAAAGAAAACTTTGAACAAAACCTGCCAGGCGAGCCTGAAATTTTAAAGAAAAAACACGAAAAACTTAAAAACACGTTTTTAGGCCCTTTTGTAAATATGTGACACTAAAGACAAATTAACAATTTCTTTAAAAACTAAAAAAAATCTGATATTGAATCGCTCTACAAATCCACACAGACTTTGTGCACAATTACTTGCTCTCAATAAAGGCGGACAGTCTATCTTAGCACAAGTTTTAAATTAACTGCTCTGGGATGTATGATATATATGGACATTTATAAGTGTGAAACTTTTATTATCATATGCCAGCTTCCACAGCAGATATTCTCAATATTTTGTTAAGCACCGGTTATTTTTTTTAGGAAATTTTGTATTTTTATTTAGGGGACAATAGACTGAAACAACAACAATAAATAAAAAATCAGTCGCAAAGCAGCTCAGTCAGTCAACTCCAATGAACAATTATTTTTAAGTGCAGACCACTGATCGTTACTCTCTTTCGAGACGCAAGTCTCACTCGGACTATTTAACTTCTACACCTCAGATAGCAGTATTGGTTACCGTTCTTTTTAAGATTTAGCGGTAGTTAAGTACGTTGTCACCTTTTATGTAAAGGCACAAGTCATGTACAGTCAACGGATAAAATTTGTGTGAACAAAATCCTCAAAATATGGTCAAGTCAAGTCAGTATCCAAGCACCGAAGTTAATCGATCTGTTAACGACACATGAGAACACGAAGAAACATAAATTTATATTTAAAAATTTAAGAGGCCCAAAGCTTATTAAAAATAATTAAAATTTCTTAAAAAATTAAATATTAAAAAAGTAATTTTTAAGATTTACATTTGTATTTTTAAGTAATATTGAAACTCTTAAATGTGCTTACATATATATTTTTTATTTCTTTTTTAAGGTAATTCTTCACAAGGACTTATTGGAAAGGTAAATAGTTTTAAAACAAAATACTTATTACCAAAATTAAAAAAATAGCAACGTACCGATGCGCATTTTGAATTCGGCACACCTCTATTACTACGTACGTTTATGAAATGTAACTATTTGAAATTCATCTGGTACTAGAAATTTAAAAGATACTTTTCCAAAAGATTTGGTATCTAATGTGCTAATTTTTAAATAAATGTATTTATTTTCAAAGGGTTTAGCTATTATGGTGCTACATTTTTTGAATGGGTTATTTAAAAAATTTCGTATTAAGGTGGTGGTTTAAAATGTACGACCCTTAAAGGCACGTCTAGCATGCAACAATTTTGGTTTTAATAGTTATTTTGTGAATTTTCTGGCTTTAAAAGTATTAATTTGAAAAGTAACTTACATATTTAGAATTAAATATTTTCTTAAAACTAATTTTCATTCATCAGCAACACTTTTTAAATGCTCCTTATAGAAACATATTTATCAAAAGGAGTTTTTGCCAGACAGTTTTTTTAATATGTATGTAGGTAGTATTTAGACAAGTTATCAAATATTTTGAATATCTCAATAGAAATTATGAAAATTTAACACTTAATGTCGACCACGCAAGCGGTAGACGGTTACAAAAAAAGTGTAGGAAAAATTATTTAAAATTATTTTCCATTTGTATACTTCGAAAAGAGCAACGAATTTCAAATAGAAAAAACCAAATAAAAAAATATATACCGATAAGTACATATATTTAATAGACATATTTTATTGAGAACGAAATTCCCTTTTTGATAATATACATGAGTATGTAAGCATTTTCCTTTTTAAATGCTTTATAAATAATATGGAATTTTTAGCTTTGGTGGCAGCCTTTCTTCCACACTTTTACAAACGTATAACGAAACTTCGCCATTTTTTCCTACACCGGCAAAATAATTTCTTCTATATAATTTTGTTTATACTCGTTTGCGTCGATGTTGTTCGTTGTTATTTGTTTTTTCTTCCTCTTTTCTGTGTCCTCTATTTGGGTTTATCCGTATGGAGAAAGGCGCCAAACGAGGATGTTAGTGCTTTCCTCATATTTCAAATATAAAGTGCGAGTAAACGAAAGAAACCAAATCATGAGAATAATAAAATATTGGTTAATTCCACTGACTGTTGTTAATATTTGACGTCTTCATTGGCCTTCTCCTTTTATTTCTATTATCGTTCTGCTAACTAGACGACGTATGTATGTATCATTAGTTTTCCTTAAAAACATGAACTCATACTTTGTGTTGGTATATTATTGCCGGAAACCTCCATTTCATCAGCGTAACAACAGCTATAATAATTGCAATTTTTAAAACTAACGATTTTAAAGAAGATTACTACACACCCAGCAAACACAAATAATGTTTTGACTTTTGATTGCAAAGATAATTTTATCCTAACATCTAGTCATTTTCTGTAGCCCCCATTTAATTTAAGATTAGATTTTAAACGAAGTGAAAATAATTATTTTATATTACAGAGTGCTAACGGGAGCTTCTTCTATTCAAAACGTTTCACTGAAACAATTTTTTCGACAGCATGAATTAGTCAGTTAAATTATTATATATTTGGGAATTGTCGATCTTAACTCTCCAATTTTAATCGTGCTGATTCTTTTTCCTCAAAATTTTATTTAAATATTCGAAGTCAACAATTGAGGGGCTTAGCTAATTCCTATGCGCGTTTCGGTGCTGCTAATGCCGATCATCACGAAACCTTTAACCAACATATCTTTCTTCAATTGATCACTTTGGTTATATAAATAGAATTTTATTAAAAGAGCACAGCTCGATTAAAATTGATGAGAAGAAATTAATATAACTGATGTTTTAACAAAATAAAACTCAAGTAAAAGCTTTTATTTTCTCAGGAATTAATAAAAATAATCGGTAAAGTTGATTAAAATAAATTAGACAAATTAAAATTCAGGCATCTAAAGGTATTCCACTTAACAAGGGCTACTTTGGTGTATTTTTTGTACCCACAGCACTACTATGTAGTTTGAATTTCGAAAATTTTCGTGTCCATCCCATATTTTTCCAAATCGCATACATGAAAAAGCTTTGAAACCCGCGTGCTTCCTGGGAATTTACCATTTAAATTGTTCTCAACTGTATTTCACCATCGACATTGACGCTGTTGTTATTTTGCCATCATCAAAGTTTGTTTCTGGTCACCTTCGTTTTGTTTTTGACTTTCTACTGTTTCTTTTTATTCAACTAAGTAAATCGTCAAAAGCAATATAAACGTATATGTATATAAGTAAAAGAAGTCTCATTATGAACAGCATAATAAACATCCATAGTAATTGCACAAGCCCATACAGTGAATGAACAAAGTTTATACAGACAGTGATTTTCAAGTGTATCCACAGCATTTTCGTAACTTGATGAAATACACTGCGTTTTTATAATTTATTTATATTTATTGAAATTTGTATCCACAGCATTTTCGAAACTTGATGAAATACACTGCGTTTTTATAATTTATTAATATTTAACTGAAAATGTAATTCTATGGGAAAAAGCTTATTCGCTTTTTAAAAGTGTTGAAATATTCGCATCATTTGGTTGAACCATCTTAATCCTGGAAAGTTGCTGCTAAGTATAAATAAGTGATAAGGTTAGATGTTTCTACAGGGGTGATTAAAAGATGTTCTTGCACAACACGGACCTCCGAACTTTGACAGTTTATAACGGTTATCTTGTTTATGTTATATCTGTCACTTTTCCATTTACTCAGACCTGTTGAAAAGGTGGCCGCTATCCGTGACAGCGTGAATGAGAATCCAAGGACGTTGGCCAGGTCATCTCTGTTGACGGCGTGCGCTTTAAGTCGGTGATTATTAATTTTCGGACTGAATTGGATAATCTGGACATCAACTATATGTGGTTTTGCATTAGCGATTAGAGCGTATAGTCGTCTCACCTGGAGTTGATGTGACACTGTTTTTTTGATTTGACACTTGGATTTTTTTCTTGTGTGAACGAATAGTCACGCTAGCAAATACCATATTGGGTATTTTGCAAGACCGATTTGAGGGCGTCGTAATCTCACTTAGTTCCGACATGAAATGGTCGTCGAGATCCTGCAGTGTGATATTAGAACACAAACCAAATCGTCTGAAACTGATTTTTGCTTCAGAGTAATGGGTAATTGGACATTTTGTATGAGCTCTAGCCAGAGGAGCCGTGGCTGATATTTCAGCGATGTTATATTCCACACGTAAAGATATCTTAGGTCTTTCGAATTAATAAATAATATCTACCTCTTGCACATATCAATACGTTTTTTACTGACGGCGTCATGTTCAATTTATTTTGTAATATAGTACATACATATAGATTTTATGTTGTAGATCGTAGAATAGAATGATCAAATTTGATAAAATCAAGTTAAGGAAACAAAACTACTGACGGATTACTCTTATCTAAACTTTATTGATCCACTGTGTGCATATTAATATTATACTCAACAACTTTGGTCCGAACCCGGCCGCTACAAAAATTTACTTATGTATGTACATAAGTATGTATTTATGAATAAACCTCATTCTACTCCACGTATGTATGTATGTCCGTACATTACATGGCTATGTAAGAAAGATAATTTCTACCTATTGTCCTTCCTATTGATGATTCAGTTTTCTTGCATAAAAAAATCTAAGAGGGAAATTGTTTTCGTCGTAGTTCTTTTTTATTCCCCTCTCTTTTGCATTTAGGTTGTATAATTTTCATTATTACTTTTATATTTGTATTTTCTAGGAATTTCCTTCATTATTTGCCCTCTTCCTTATTACTTTGCCTCTCTTTTGTTGTCAATTTACTTTTTCCAACTAATGAAAACAACGCAAAAGCTTGATTACAATTATGGTGTGAGTTTATTTGGTTCTGCAGTGTTGCCAAGGTTAATGTTTAGCATTAATGGGTTTGAGAACAATTGCCATTCAGCATAAACAAGTGGACCAAAAGGAAAATAAAAATATATATATGTATGGCTTTGGTCTCAAGTTAAAAGGCTTTAATCTCGATGAGATGTAATATAACAGAAAAAGTAAACAAACGTAAACTGTATTGATCACAAAAGAAACTGGAATTGCTATTAAAATCGTTCTATGTCTGAAGTAATGTGTTTGTGTAAAAGAATTTTGGAATAGGAACATATATATATATTTTATATTCCTTTTTCGCTCTTTCTCACGATAAATTCAAGAATTGCAACTATAAATTCGCAATGGGAAAGTTTACTTAGCAAATTTTTGATTCAGTTGGTGGCATATATCAGTTCTCAAACTTTCCTGGTGCAAAAGGGGTCTAGACAAACGGCACTCGTTCAGCGAAAGAGCTAGGGGAAGACAAACTTAAAAATAGACTACAAATTTTAGTTTGCATTAGTGTTTGCTCTAACCGAATAATGCTGTATACTGTGAGTTTGTCACGCCAAGACAATATAAAAAATACGACAGGGGAGAACTTCATTAATATGTATAGATAAAAAGAAAATTATATATATCTTCTTGCACGTTTTTAAGACATTTCAGATATGGTTCAAATTCCTTTTATACTAATAAAATTCAACTCGGAAAAAATCGTTTATTAAATTAATCAAATAGTAAATCGGGTAGTAACCGATTGAATATATTAATATCTATCGATCCTTGTTTTATCTTAGATTATCTTGGCAATAAATGAAATATGGGTGCTTTTGGCTGTAGTAGTTCACACAAAACTACGAAGTTTAAATAAAAATATGTTGTGTATGTGTGTAAAGAAATTCATGGCATGATTTACACATGACAGTATGCTGAAAGCAATCAAAGATGTGATGTGTTTTCTATAGTTGTTTGGTCAACAATATTATTTCAATAGTCTTTTCCATCTCTTCTTAATAAATATCTTATATATAGTTCTTATTCATATTGCTTTCTTGTGTATATTATTATAAATTAAATTAAATGTTGCTTTCAAAATCGGTTAGAACTCATCCAAACAGTCTCTAATATCGCTCACTTGAATGTGATTTGAGAATATTAGAAATCGGCAACTCTTTCCTTTATATATCTATTGTTTGTTTTGTTTTTTCCTATTAGCACCCGGCAATTCTAATATCGTTGGAGCTTTCTCTCTCTCTTGCTCTCTATTAACTAGTGTCAAACTTGTTTGCCCAAACACTTGTGCATGTAATTAACACACTTCAAATAAACGCATATATCCCACCTAACAACCGTACAAGCAGTCAAACAGCTAGATTGTCTACCTACCTCAACAGCATGTAAACTAGTGAGATAACCAAATGACATTTTTAGCATCATACGATGGTCAATGCTTGGTTATTTACTCGTCTGCGTTCATGTGAAAGGTGTTGCCCCTAATGTACACTATAAATGCAAGAAATGCAAAGAGAGTGTGCGTTTGCAATTGACTTTATTTGGAATTTGACAAATAAAATCAAACAAAATATTGCACTCATACATATGTACGACTATATATGTGTGTATGTTCATAAGTCTGTACTCAAATAATATCGGCAGCGCCCAGCAATGGGTAGATAGTGTAGCATACGGGAGCTGGTAGTGCTATAATTTTTTCATTTTGCTTATTTCTAACAACCATGTTGGTATGTAGTTGTGGAAAATGTTAAAATTGTCAAGATAACAAATATTTATATTGTAAGAGGGATAAGCTAAAATCTCCCTGGCTCGTGTTTACTCACAAGTCCGCCTACGCAGAGAAAATGGAAAATATTACCATGTAGGTATAGAAAATATGTATGTATGTATGTATATACAACCTCTAATATTCAGATACATTCACTTTATTCTGCTCTACATACAACACAGTTTATAAATTTCGAAGTCATTCAAATGCCTTTCAAAATCCAACAGCAGCAACGAAAGGCGGAAAATCCCAAAGTGAGAAGACCTCCGGTGCTGAGGCAGGCATCAACACATTCACACAAATTTTGAATATGTGCAAAAGGATTTTATTTGCTTTACTTCTGTTACGTTAATACGGCAACCAGCAACTACGATGACAACAATTACAAAAAAGAAATCAACAACGACGAAAATACTCGTTCCTATATAACAAGAAAAAAAAAATGTATTAAATATCTTGAGCTTTATTTAATGCGGCGCTTGCGTTAGCAAAGAGAAAGTAGTAAAACTGCTGAAATGGTACGAATCATGATACAAAGATACATGGGTACGAATACGAATGAACAGAAATATTTATATCAAAACAAACAAAAAATATATTAAATATTGAGAGAGCAAATTGTTGTTATTTTTATCAAAACATTGAACCAGCATTGCCAGAAAGAAAGCTTTTCGTAAAATAATGAAATGTTTATAGAATTGAATTTAAATAGAATGATGAAATATGAAAAAATATAATTAAGGAAATGTATTCCTGATTAATCTATATTACTGAAGAATTAAAAAGAAGACAATTTGCTTTATATCTATAATAATAATCCCAGATTAACAAAATAGAGAACGTAACGCTTTTACTAAACTTCTTCTTAACTTATCTTGTAATCAATTCATGTTGGTACAACGCGTTAAACTTAAGTACATATGTAAATGTAAATAGCAGCCACTGAACGTTTATTAAAAATGTATTCAACATATATGTACGAATATATTTTGAGAATCTTGCGGGGAAAATTTTAGTTTTAAATAAAAATCAAATTTATAGAAGATTTCAAAACTGATTAAAACTTATTATTCTTGAATGTCAGCTAATACAATTTTTTTTTATATTATTGTCAACGCTTACCGAATTTTTAAATATTATACAAAATTATGGCGCTATCGGTTTATCCTTTTGAGACCTGAACATGAACCTAGTGCTTTTTGTCACTTTTTATAGATTTTTTTATATTTGAAGAAGTAAATAAAATAATTGTTTGACGTTTTGTTTAAAAATTGAAAGTTAGAGAAAATAATGGTGCACATATGTGTAGCTCAGGTTTTAACATGTTATTAATTTAGGCAAAAATTCTTAACTGAATTTTATTGTTTGAAGCAGTTATTTTTTAAAATACATAAATAAATGTTGCATTTTACACAAAGAGTCCGGCAGCGCGATGACCAACCAGGGTAGCGACATTTAGATGCATATATTGCTCTGTTTTGCAGCTAGCTTCTAAAATTCGAGGTCCAAGTATTGGAAGAACGAATGTAAAATATTAACGTCTAAGCTACCCTGGGCAACTAACACATCATCGGTAAGATCTGGACCAGCGCTAGTCATACTTTTGCTCCGCCAAAATAATCGGGGTGAACTTGAAACTTCCTCACTTGCATATGCTCCTTTTTGGACCACACTCTAATCACCAACCGATTTTTCAGGGATCTGAAGAGCTTCAACTGCTTTTGGAGGCAAGTAGTCCTCATCATCGTCATCCCCAGAAAAATCCAACTCGCTTTCGTTTAGAATGTCTTCAATCTCCTGATCATCTATCTTCGAGCTATACAGAACTAATGTCTACATAAAACATTATTAGAATCCTGAGGTACACATACGTGTACCAAGAAAATAACGTAGTACAGTACCATTATAATCTACAGCTATATAGCAAATTACCTTTTCAAACGTTCAAGCAATCAATGTGCTTTAAAAAATACAAAACTTGTAAATCTAACTAGTAAAATAAATATAAAAACAGCGAAAGATAACTTCAACTCATGGCCTGCTAGAAAAAAACTTAAACCGTTTCATTCAAATGCAAAAATAAAATCTTTCAGAAAAAAATATTGGGATTTTTTGGTACGTAGCGAAACTAAATATTGAACTGTAAGCAATAAAACTGCAAACATCTTCCACAATATCGCACAAATTAATAAAATTACATATATCTCAAGGTGCACATATTTGCACTCACGGTCTCAAGAGGTTATGATATATGACCACCATTAATATATAAGTTACAGAGTACTGCTTAAGCGATTCTTATGTATCCCCTACACTGAGTTTCTGTGAAAACAATATCATAAGAATTAAATTAGACAATGTTACAAATAACTAAAGAATTAAAAGAAATTTTGTTCACATGCAGTTATAGAGCAATTAAACTACTTATGAAAATTGCTATTATTACACACATGAAAAATTTACTTTTATTAGGTTCAGCATATTTTTAGTTTTGAAATTAATTATTGTTTGCCAAAATGTACACTGTATATGTACATGTACCAGTACGAATGTTTAGAGAGTATGCTATATGCTACGTACTTAATTCTGGTTGGGCATCGCCTACTAGAACGAACTACGAACATACATAATTAAGACGGTAATGCAGACCATGTCATGTTCTAAACCAGTGTAGGTTGTTCAACACACAGTATTTGTGGCTTGAACGCCTTCCATTTGTACACAAAGTAAGGGAGATAGTGGTATAAAGGTTCATTACAGTCTGGCATACATGGGAATGTGGCAGTGGCCAACTCGCACATATATTCTTTTAATGTAAACAGGTAGAAGACACCCCGACCAAAATTTAGAACACATTGTATGCTGGCATTCATTGAACACAAAGTGTATCACTTTGGAGATTTGTGATGGCGCATGCAATGTAACTCCCAATCTGCTATATTTTGTTTGTAAAATGTGTAAAAGATTTTTGGAGAATCCCGACAAAAAATTATATTAAATGTGGCAATACGTTGCTCCACATAATACAATAAAATTTGCTCCAACGCTCTCTCCTCAGTAGTCTTTTCAATGTTTGTTTCTTGCTTATTCTCTTTTCTGTTATTTTTCTACATTGTTTTTCGCTTGGTTGGGTTCTTGTTTGGCCTGTGCTTTTTTACTCCCTTCGCTCAATTACTACAACTACTCACCACTGCTTTGCAATCTTTGTTTGTTTTTTTCGCAACTCAGAGTGATTCATAACGCCGATGTATGCGGACACCAGTTACGGAAAGCTGATCGAACCCCGTTGTTATTTTCCAATATACATACTTATAAGTATGTTTGTGTATTTGTATATTAATTTAATAAAAAAGCAACACTGAATAAATAAATAATAAAGCAAACGGCAGCACAGTACAAACTACCTACAACAAAGTAAAAAAGTAGTAAATGCTGTTTTTCTAAATTTCAAAGCGTTTTCTCGAGGTGACACAGAACATACATCTATGCAAAAGTATACATACACACGCGTTTGTTTGTATGGATATAGTTTTTAACTAAACGGTCGTCGACGTACAGTGAGTCCTCCTTTGCCTAATGTTTCCCTTCCTAAACTTTTTGCTTTTAACGTAGCAATCAGAATGTCGGGTGTGAAACGGTGTGGTGTACGTGTGTTGGTGTGCGTTTGAAAAATATGTAGCTCCGGTTAAAAATTAAAAAGTATCGCCGTTACTTTCGTTGTCAGCAACACTTCGCCGCTCGTTGTATCGCTGCTAATAAGAATTTGTGAAAGAAAGAAATTATAAAGACACTTTTATAGTTGTTATAATATTTTACCTTCAAGGTGGATCCTTTGTGGCCATGTACATACCAACATATTTGTGTACTAGTGTATGTAGGTATACATGATTTGCGGTATTTACCTATTTTAATATAAGGCTTTAATATGGAAAAACCCAAAATATGTTAAAGTTATCAAAACAAATGCTAAGAATACAATGATACCCACAGACCGTGATAAAAACTAGTGTTAATTGTAACAGCTGTAAGTATATATTTTCTTTATATGTTCAAAATACGTTTGTGTGTGTGTATACCCACCCATATGTGTATAATAAAAATACAAATAAAAGTTTTATATATTGTTAATTTTAATTAATATTCTTTAATAAAACAAATATATTCATGTAAACGCCACATTGATAAATCAACCTTCGCTATCTCCGTCCAAATATATATCTTGTTTGTATACGCATGCATATTGATGACAACCCAGCAACATACTTGGCTTTATCGTGTTTGGTATATGTATATCGCCATTGGAAATTTTATAACAAAAATAGAATGTAATAATTTTGCAATAATATTAAAGACAAACATGTTTCCTTATTATAACAATAATCTCCACAAGAAAATATACATTTGCAAATAAGCTGTTCAAAGTCTTTACATATATTAATTGCATTCCATAAGTATCTCTTGGGTTATATACTTTATACACTGATTAGATTCCTATTCTTGGATTTTTGTTGCTACTGTGGTCAAGAATTATACCGTTAACTGAAGAATAGGTTTGGTACATTTCATTTATTTACACTCAGACATATTTGATCCGACATACATAGAAAAAAATTGGAAATGAACACCTAAATATGAAAACTTGTTTTGAAATCTTCAAATCAGCAAGATGAATAAATCGAAATATTACAATGAATAAAATAATGAAATTTATGATATCCTTAGGAAATTTTAGAATTTTATAGAAGAAAATAATTAACCAGTATTAGATAATGATTGCTGAGCATTGAAGTTTTTACACATTTTTTATTAACCTCACTTGTAAATTTTTTTTTGCATCTAAAGGCCCATTTAGCCAAACGCTGAAATCGCAAACGCTGCGAAAATGCAGCCCAAATTCTACGCAGCACCTCTTATAAAATGATTAAAAACGCACCATATGTTTTTACTGAACAAACTCATTAAAATCCATACATTCCATGAAATTCTATTTTCTATATGTTGGCTGAGTTGAGTTTTTCAGCGTTCCAGTGAGCATTTTCACAATTTGCCTTATAATTTATTGCATCAGCTGATGCGTTTGCGCAGCATTTACCAATTTAGCGTTAGACTAATTTGGCCTTAACTCTCCTTTTGTATTGTGCTCCCACGCGTATACTTAATATTATTAATAATGTTACTCACACGTCATATTGTATTCATAAAATGTTGTTGGTGTTGCTCCTGTTCTCATATTCACATAATGTATAAGAATTTTCACATGCTTTATGTTAAAAATAAAATTAAAAAAAAAACAATTATAGTTAAAACAATTAAACATACTTTTTAAGAAAATCGAACTGAAAAGATAAAAATAAATATTAAAACAATAGTGAACAAATCAATAAAATTATTATTGTTTAAAAAAGCATGGCCCTATTTGTGGCCTACTATTTTATATCACAATTACTCCTAGTTTTTGATTTATTAGTGCTTTAAGCTTTTTTAAAATGTATTTATAGTTTTTCAAATTGTTTTTCGTAAAAAGTGTACAATGTCAAAGTCAATATGCGATACTGTCTGAAGTAAAGCATTTTCCAGTTTAATCTGCATTTGTAAAATATATTATAGTTCTGCCATATTCCTCCACAAATGTCAAATGAATATATTTGAATAATTGAATTTAATATAGCGAATAATATTTCGATACAAAATAGTTTCGATTAAAGTTAAGCCTGTGGATCGCTCTAACTCAAAATAGCCCAAAAACCAGCATAAGTACTTAAAAAAATTCAACGAAATAATGTTTGGCTTAAAAAACAGGGACAAAAAATTCAGAAATTAGAACATGACGGTACTAATCAAACGGCAACACGGGGACTTAGATACACTTCTGCTCTAGTTTTTCATAATAAAATTTATAGCGATAGAAAATGTTATCACATTCAACGAAGCCATTCAATAACTGGTGAGAAGCCAAAAACTAACCTAGAATTGATAACTAAAGCGTAGCGGTTATCGCAAACAGTTGTTCTGCTTTTCTGTGTAGGTTAAATAATAAAACTGTCGACTTTCCTATTGTTTTATTCCTGTGTTTCTTAATTAAAAACAAAATACAAAAAATTATTTAAATAAACCAGTGGTTAGTTCGTTACAAAATATTTATAATTCAAATTTGTTTAATATTTGCAGAAAATAAAGTTTATTATAGAACGCAGGCTAGTGCGTGGTTTGATCAACGAGAACTGCAAATTACTTGCACACTATATTCGAGTCATATACAAAAACTAGTCATGCGATTCTGATTACGCACTGCAGCTGATAGTTTTCCTCATCTTATCGTATTTGTTGAGACATATGCCGTTGAGCGTTAATATGGTACGTAACTATATTATATAGATATTAACATATCTAAAACTACGAAGACCGTTTTTTTGATTTATTTTTAAAGGTTAGAAAACATTTAAACAAAACGTTTCTTGTTTTTTGTAAACTTCTGTTTATTGAACTCATATTTTCAATCAGATATTAAAATACGACTACTGACTCAGCATTTTTCTCTGACAAAAAGCAAATTTTGCTGGGTTACATTAATATTTTGTATATTCTTTTCACAAATCTGATGCTATTCACCAGGGTATTAGACTTGTTTAAGGTTATAAAATATAAGAAATTGTGTGATTTCCACACTTCCATGCATATATATGTACATACATATGTATATGTGTGTAGGTACATATGAGACAAATATGAATTTTACTACTTGGATTCATATGCTTCCAGCTTCTTGCACATTGAGGTGATTTAATGAACATGTTGCTACAAAAAAAATTAAACACACATAAATATTTTTATTGTCTGTTGCAACTGTGAAATATATATATTTCTTTTTACTAAAAAAAGAAACTCAACATTTTTTACCGTTTTAATACTCATAAAAAGTATTGAGCGACTTCAGCCACTGCCGTTCTAAAGATTTGGTCCATCATCAGATGCTACTTTACTTGATTTTTTATAACCATTAATTTTTATTATACCGATAGAATAGCTATTAAAGTATGTATTTTAAAAAAAGATACTATCGAAAAAAAAAATTAAGAGCAAAGTTTAGTTGCTTGTGGGAAATTAGGGAAATGTTCATCTTTCTTTCTCAAAAATTAAAAAGCAATTTCTGAATTAATATAATTCTACTTTAACTAAAAACAACTGAGAGGAAAATTCTCTGTTATATCTGTCCATTAAATAACAAACTGAGTCAGTTTGTTTTACAGATGGACATTCAACTGAAAATAACACTTATTAATTATTTTCTTCCCCTCGATTTAAAAGCGGAGTCATAATAAATATATTACAGCACATAGCATGTGTTAATTTATAAAATTAAAAAAATTTTCATAAATTTAAACAGAGTTCTAGGCTTAAAACAAAAAATAATCTATAGTTATTACGTATGGCCTGATAGAGACTGCCTTGCTCTCGAATTTTGTTCGGTTGTTAAAGTTTTGCTTTGTGGTCTTACGAAAATGTAAAACCTTATTAAGGTGTAGGGTACTCAATATTCGACTCATCCGGTCTATCTAAAATATTATCTGGAATACAATTAAAACACTCCGCAAATGAACGTTCAATTATATCTTTGATTTTTTATAACTTGATGAAATATTTCAGTGTTATTTCTCTTTTTATATTGTATTCATTTCTAATTCTTTTGACTTTTAGGTGCCGTTTTTAAACAATGAATTTTAGTTGTTTTTTGTTTGTTTTCGTTTCAGCACGAACTTTTTATTGAAATTTTATTCTAATTTGCTTACACGTTCCATTCTAAATGATATACAAAAATCTTCTGCTTTACTTTCATATATAAAAGTTTTGGTTTTGTTTAATGTTAATTAATTGGAAATAATTACACTCGTTTCTTTTCATGTCTTTGAATTTATATTGAAATCACACTCCCAAAATACCGATAAGTATTTCTGTGCAGGTGTGGTTTATGAGTATAAAAAATAAAAATGTCAGTAGCTAAAAATAACATTTGGTCTACCAACTCGTCTGTCCATCTGCTTTTTTTTATTTACTAATTCGTTAAAATGTGTTTTACTTTTGCGCTGAATACGTTTCCAAATAATTTAAGGATTGCTACAAAAAGAAAAAGAAGAGAATGAAAAAATTTTGGTATTTGCCGCCTTCATTGTTTGCCGGCATGACGGCAAAGCATTTTATACACGATTGTAAATGTTTAATATTTGCACCAGAGTATATTCTTTTATATTTATTTGGGTTTTGTTATTATTTTCTGCATAAATAATTGCTATAATTGTCATAAATTTGTATAACTGATATTTTTCGCGAGTATCATATTGAATTCATTTGGTCGGTTTGCTTTCAATTAAATCATTTATGTTTATTCTACTTCTTTTGGTTTATTATTTTCTCTTCTTTTTTGTATTGTTGTTCCAATTTTACATAAACTTTGTACTTTTGGTTTAATTTTAGCAGCAATATTTTTATTAAAATTGCTTTCAATTGCCATTATCATGGATCATGATGAACTAAAATAAATATATTTTTTGTAACGATTGCCTTTAATAGTTATGATGTGGTGGCACCATTATTGTGGCAACATAATGGAGTTTGTAGGGATGAGAAGTGTGAAAACCCTGCAGAATTATTTATTTTTAATAGTCGAGAAAGTTGTCTAATGTAAAATATATAATATTGTATAATTTCAATAAAACTATGCAGTCACAAATGATCTTCAGGAACTAACGCAATTTCAAAGAAAATATATATTATTTATATTATAAGAATAACTTTAAACTAAAAATCGCTGAGAGGTAGTCTTTGGAGTCTGGCAATTACTACTCACCATCCATCAGTTTATTCTGTGATCCCCATATACATAAATGGATTCTATAAAATATTCCTTTGCGAAGTAGACAACTTGAAAATATTTCTATATAAACTTGAACTCAATATCGATTAAAAATAGTATTGAAAAATACGGGCCAATGTTGCCATCCCAAAATCCATACCAAATAGTGCTTTTTGCGGAATTCATGGGCAGTTGTTGCATTACTTCTGACTGGTCTTCACACCAGATATGGGAGTTTCGCTTGTTCACGTGTCGTCAGGAGGTACCCAGAATAACTATATAATGGAATGAGTGCTTGATGCACTTTTTTAACCGAATATGAGTTTTGATAATTAAATAAAATTTTCTTTAACACGTTGGCTGCCACGTCGCACATTTTCGTGCGACACCTAAATGTTACTTTGAGGCCACGTCGCACGTTTTCGTGCGACACCTAAATGTTACCTTGAGGCCACGTCGCACGTTTTCGTACATTTCAATGTGGAATTTCACATTGAATTTGGATTCTCTGGCCTGTGGTGAACATTTTGGAGTATTTCCCATGGCCGCTGTGTATTTTTAATGGCCATGTCACACGAAAATGTGCAACACAAAAATACCGTTATAACTGCAAAATTAAGAACCGGAATAAAGTCCCGAGTAGTGAAAACATATTTTTAGGCACTAAGAAACAAAAAAGAACAAAAATAAGTTGTTGGCCTCAGGTGACCTAAATTGTTAAATGACATTGCTTCTGAACGATCAAAATTCTAAAAAGGCTTTGGCAGCCAACGTGTTAAGAGTTATTCGTTTGCAAGTCGATGCGTGATTAAATTATAAATTCGTGAGTAAAATATAAATATAATATGCCAACATGTTACATGGGCCATTAAGAAAATTGCTAAAAATATTGGCTGGTACATAATCTGTCCGATTCTTCCAATAATTTTGTACATTTAGTCAAATTAGCAAAGATTCTAGAGACAAGAATGTTGAGCGTTCCCTTAATAATGTGTTTTTATTTTAATTAATGTTATTATTCTAATATTTATTAATGTTAGAACAGTTATATTCTTTCATGCTGAATTTAGTTTCTTTGTAGTTTGAGAAAGTAGATTCTGTTGAATACCGACGTTTGCTTGACTGAATGAATGTTTAGTCTGCTTCGATCTGATTTCGTTACCGCCCGGTTTCGTAGGAATTTTCAGATACATTTTCATTGGAACAAGTATGAGTATATTTATATCAAAAATATTTTTACGAAATCAGGTCAAAAATGGCCTTAAAGAAATATGTATTGTTGCATTTTAAAATTAATTTAATGTTTCTATCAAATCACAAGTAGATAGCAGAAAGAAGTGAAATTAAAAATAAACGCCAATACCTATATTCAGTATCTATTAAAACTTTTTGTATTAAAAAGGATAAGTAAAAATATTGTTGTACTCGTGTTCGACTTACAGAATCATACTCTCATTAGGTTTATAAAATTTTTTTATCGAATGATAAAAGTATCATTCTAAGAATCGCCCTGCGAAACATAGCAGGAAAAGCTTTAATAAAAATCCCGAGGGAGTTTCGAAAATAGCGTTCTATGTTTTTCTTTCGGTGTAGAAATGGCTTGCAATTTGCAGAAAGTAGGACTTCAAACTAATGATTTTTCGTCCCCTTTTAAAAGTTGCAGTACATGTAAGAAAATATTTATGTATGAAAGTGTGTATGTATGCATGCGTATACATACGAAATTCTTTAAAAGGATGAAAATAAGGGAAAAATAATTGTGAATGTTAGTAAAGTTCGTTAAGGTCACTGTACAAATTATGTTAAGGCTAGCGATAACGCAAAAGATCACAAAAAAGCATACGAGCGATGGCAAATAGTCGATCGTAAATAGTCGATTTTCGATTTTCGTAAAACAATGTTGTTGGTCGATCGGATAAAATGAATTTTTTTCGAACCAACCGTAAAGTACGTAATGAACCGTCGGAATGGTTAGAAAATTTTGTTGCTCGTAAAAATATATATAGAACATATTTGGGATATTCACACTGTGAGAATGTTAGAACGTCATAAATTAATAAGATTGTTTGAGGCATATGTATTGTTTTGTCATAAAATAGCGATAGACATCTGAGTCTACTCGAGTAGGCGACCGCCGTTGCTTTTTAATTCCATATTTGGTGGAATGTCTTCATAGCGTGATGTGCATTCATCTATGCGATCAGAAAGGGATGTGGTGCAGTTTACCATTGTAGAGAAAAAAAAAAAGATTTTAAAGACAATTTTTCAACAGCACTCGTAACTACAAAGTATTTTTACCAAACAAACCGGCTTTTGTCATAATATTTTTTAGTATGTTTTTTGACTTGTTATCTATCTTTCTCTCTTTGTAAAATTTTGTAGCAAGAAGAAGCACAGCAAACACAATTCGGTTTGTTTTGTTGTTTTATTAATGGGGCTCTGCAACAATAAAAGAGACTGTCTCTGTTGCAAATGTTTATTTACAAATAGTGCCTCTTGTTATTGTTGTTGATGTCGAAATGCACTTGTGTAGAACAGACTGCCACTGACTCTACCGCTGCCACTCCATGTTATTGTGTGTATGTGTGTGTTTATGGATGCTTGTGAATTTTGTGTTTTGATTTCAAATTTGATTCGGCGCAGCATTAAAAATATATTCACGATTTTTGTTGTGGGCGTTTTAGCTTTCTGGTTATAAAGAGTTATTTTGATTTGGTTCTTTGTATTAGATTTATTTTGGATTTTGTCAATTTTAATATTATTTTACTTTTCGCGTTGTGTAAATCATTTTCATATGTATGTGTATATCTCTACTTGTTTAATTAAATAAAAATTTAATATTTTAATAATTCGAAATATACCGACCATTTTTGGTATATTATTAACGCATACCCGCATTCAGTACGTAAAAATCGAAAAAGGTATCGAACAAAAGATGTATCGATAGAAGATTTTAATGAAATTAACATTAAATATGTTTTAGCTCAAAAACATAAATGTGAAGAATAATGATGAAAATGGAATTTAAAGTTGTCATTAATGTATTAATCTTAAGAAATGTTATCAAAGGTAATACGGCCTATTTAAATGTTGAAATTTGAGTAGCTCTAATCATGTGATCTAGAGTGTAGGTCTGAAATTGAATTTTCCTTTGTATAATATTATTCATAAAAAAGAAAGAAAACGTAAGATGTGCTTTTCATTGCAAACTTGCAAAATATCTCTTGGTGGCTGTAAATTGATTTTTTCTAGATAATAAAATTTAGCGGTTAGATATATTATTAAAAATTTTTTAAATGTACTATTACACAAGCAGATTGCTGAGAATTTGTACAAGCATATGAAGGAGACTGTATGTGTTTATGCAATCATGTAGAGAACATATTTTCTTTTCACTTGAGTGTGTTTAGCCAAAATGTTCAAGATTTATCTATTTATTTAAAGACAATTTTATTTTTAAATTAACTAATATAATATTGGTCGGCCACTTAAATGGAAGATGTCACTTAAATTCAAAATTTTTGAAAATTTATAGTTTCTTTTTAATATAATGCAAATTGCCAAAATTAATTTAATATTTTTTTCCTAAGAAATTTGTCAAACGATGTATATACATACATACATACATACATACATAAATAGACACTTATAAAAACTATGTGCGTTTGTGTGTAGTACACGGAATATGAAAAAGTTAAATTCACTTGGAAATCTTAAGACTTTCTTTTTGGGCAACACTGTTTTTGGCAGCTTAAATGTTTTCGTGTAACATGTTCAGTTTGGTCTATACTTCAACCATGAATGGACTTAAAAAAACAAACAACGCTGGTAAGTTATTAAATTTTATTATCGACATTCAGTCTGGTTAAGAAATTGAAACTTGGAGACAATTGAGTTCAGCGACAAAACGCATTCTGCTTGAAAGGATATGTACGTGAACAAGTGAAATGCCCTGACTGATGTGGATTATGGGCGTTGGGATTATAAGATTGTACTTTTTCAAAGACGTCGAAGGCACGAGCGTTACACTGAGTGGCAAATGCTAGCATGTGATAAGAACTAATTTTTTCCCCAGAATGGAAAAGCTGGACTATGTTGACATATGGTGTCAAAAAGAAGGTGCCATATGCTTCATAGCTCGCGAAACAATGGCCCCAGTTCACTTTACGTTTGAGGCCGGTTATTTGGTCGCAAAGATCGTGCGACTTAATACCATTAGGCTATTTTTGCATGAATCTGTCAAGGCGCATGTCTATAAGGACAAGTTCGGTACGGTTGATGCAGCGGTGAAGCCAATGTTCAAGAATTTGTACGTGAGATACCGGCCAAAATTGGACCCTTTGCGTGGCACAAATAACACAAATTTCGTGAAAATCTGTCTTATAAGCATAAAATATATATTTTTTTTGTGAAGAAAGCCTTTTATAGAAAAAATTTATGATAGTGATCATTTTAAAATTTCCATTGTTGCTTCTAAAGGAATGCGCTATACAGGGAGTTGGATCACGACATATACATGAAAAATTCCATATTTTGCAGAAAAAAATCACTGCAGTGGCAATTTGAAATTGGCTGCATGGTGCGGACAATTTTAAAACATCTGCGTGTCCTACAGATGTGCACAGATAGTCATACATACCATAGACATAATTTTGAAGCATACCCATGACTCTTTTATCCATTCGTAATTTTGGCACAAAAGGTTTCCACCTGCATAGAAATATTTTGCGCTTAATAAGACATTTAATACTTTTATGAATCAGCACGTTATTTATTGTTAATCTGTAAGCTGAATTAATCCCTTTTATAAGATCCTATTTAAAATATTCTTTCTTTTCTTTACAGTTTTTATTCATTTCTTTTGATTGGGTTTCAAACAATAATGAAATAAAAATTAATACTAAACATCAAACACATTTTTAATAAATTCTTTATAATAAAAGTAATAAATATGTAAATATATAAAAAATACACAAATACAAAAATAATGATTAAATAAAAATATAAATAATAATTTGTAATCTTAAGTAAAAATTCTAAAAGCAAAAAAGGAAAAACAAAAAAAATTCTATCATAAAATAGAATGTGAATTGTAAAAAAAATAATAATAAAAAAGTTTAAGTGCACACATAAATATAATTGAATAAAAGAGAATTCGTTAATTACGAATGAAGCGTAAATATAATACAGCACCAACAGCTCAATTGGCAACAGAAATTTTAATAAAAAAATTGAAATTGAATACAACCACAAGCAATTGTTACAACAATCAGCGGCCAGCAAAACAACAAAAAACGTTGCAGTCAAAACAAGAAAACGGCACAAATTGATTGTTACGTCAAAAGCAACTAACTTAAAGCCAACAAAAAGAACGTAAAGAACAAAAAAGAAAGAAAGAAAAAAAAAACGGGAAAATTGCATACAAACTGTTGTAATTAAACACAAATGAAAACGTCGTCGAATTCAAGCGCAAATAATTTCGACTACTCAAGTCGCCCTATCTATGAGGGTGAAGTACAACAGCAGCAAGAGATATTACAAAGACAACAAGTAGAACAGCAACAATTGTCACCATCTCAGCAACGGCGTCAGAATCGAGAAGAAATTTACGATACAAGAACATTCAATAAACAACTATATGAAGATTACCTTGAATGCTGCGAACCTTGTAGTTTGATCAAACATCAGCCAGAACCGCAACAGCAATTTTCAAGAATTGTTTACAATACAAAGCAAACATCATCGGCAACATCTCCATCACCAATATCATCCAAAATAACGGCAACACCCACCACATGTTATAATCAATTGCAAAGGCAATTTGTTGATAATTTGAGATTTAAAAATAAAAGTATTGTTGCACCAGCCGATAGTGAAAGCGCTAATCAAACGCAGCAACAACAGAACGTACAAAATCTTAATAACAATTCAGATTTACACACAAATTCAGCAAACGTCCCAGCTGATAACAATAGTGACAGTCTTGTAATTTATATAGACGACAATAATTCATCCAGCGATAACATCAGCCACAACAACAGCGACAGCAGCAGAACAGCTGCTAATCATAGTTATAGCAACAGTAGCAGCACCGCTAGCAATAAATTTATTAAAGACAAAATTAAGGACTCAACATTTTTATTGACAAATAATATACGTTACACCAACACATCGGCAACATCGAAGAATAAATACCAGCAACAAGAGCAGCAATTGCAGAAAAGTTATTCTTTCAAACGAAAACGAGAATCAACAGGTGAGTTTTTCTTGTTTTTCTTTATTTAATTATTTTATTATAGGAATTTATTAAAATATGTCTTTTGTAAAATGCGTTCTAATCGGACAAGAATTTACTTCCGTATTAAGAAAACCCAGGCAAGAATGTTAGAGTTCAAATTGCTTAAATAGAATATCTCATAAACGTCAAGGGGGAAACCTCAAAGTTACCACTTTTGAAACTTCTTGAATACCTTTTTAAATGCGGTATGTAATTCCATTTTAAACGGACTATTCGTTTATAAACCACAAAATAATAGTTTCCTATTTTGTTTTTTTTTTAAAACTACCCCACTGTGCAATTGTTGTGTTTTCTATTTTTGTAATCTCACTAAATTAAGTTTACGGGTTCTTGTAAATAACAAAGTTGTTATTCCATTTTTACAGGTAGCAGAAGATTTAATTAATATTAGTAAAAGTAAAACCCACAACATGTTGTTGCAAAAAAAAAAAAAAATCTTTATTAAACAAAAAACAAGAGACTCATTTAATAAAACCAACCCAAAATACGTTTTGCGTAATATGTGTGCTTGCGCAATAGAAAAAAGTAAATTCTTGTGAATACAGAACATTCAGCGTCTTTTAGCGGTGGAAGGCAATTAAATAGAAACATAACATTTTCAAGAAAAATAAAACAAAACAAACCAACAAACAGGTGAACTGAAAGACAAATAAAAATAATTTTTGTTTTTTAAAAGGTTTTGTTCGAAAAAAAAACACCATGTATTTAGCTATTAAGGTAACTAAATACCTACCTTTTTTAATGTAATTTATAAAACGTAATAAAAAAGGTGTTGCTTACTTGATTTTTGATAATCATTCGTAATCGGAAAGATTAGAAACTCGCACATATTCCACGCGTAATAGAGTAACAAGAAGCCTGTTAAGCCAAAATGTTTAAAATTTTATGTGTGTGAAGATAAATATGCCGAGTTAAATATGTTTTGACGTAAGCCGTTACGTCATGACATATTTAGCCTTGAGGTTTAGCTGAATTGAGTTTGTGAAAATTTTTACAGGCTATCAAAGTTCAACTTTGTTCGAGTATATGACGTTCTTGCCACTGAAATAAAAGCGCTCCTTAATAAGCCACATTGGCCAAAATCCCTCCAAGATCATGTAAGATTGCAGTTTTATAAAACGCACATTTTTAATATTTTATTAATTATCATCATTTTAGAGTTTAATATTATTTTAAAAAAATTTTAAAAGTCATATAACTTATTTTCTTTATTGGATAAAATTTATTTGTTCTTTTTCTTTACTTCATAACATATTTAACTTCAAGGCTAAATATGTCATGACGTAACGGCTTACGTCAAAACATATCTAACTCGGCATATTTATCTTCACACACATTAAAATTTTTTGTATTACATTTAAATTTTAAAATAGGAAGCGCTTTGTGAAACCCCTTCACATGAGTATTCAACTGAAACCATAAGTTTGACTTGAATAAAATAGAAAAAATATAAAGTTTCTGCAACAATATGACAGTTTAGTATTGAAGCAATTTTCGTGTAGAATATCCGCACAAAAAATTTTATAAGTGAAAACTGTTTTCACATTTAATTATGTCCTCAAGTACGTGGTAATAAAAAAATACACATGAGAGCGTTTGAGAAAGTGTAGCACTGTGAGAGAGTTAAAAAAGTCTGAGCACCTGCTCAAATCTGATAAATGCGGGGATTGAGAAATGATTGCAGTGTTGCTTTGGAAAATAAAAAATCTGATATATCAGAAAAAAAATTAGATATGCCGGTATTCTCAGAAATTTCGACGTTTTTTTTAAATTGTCATCTTGTATTGATGTGCTGAGGTGTTCTGGGCGAGCGTCGTCATTCGCATCTTGACCTTTTTCAGTGTCAAGTGCTCTTGAAAAATCTCTGATCTTGAATTTTGTCTGATAAGCCATGAATTGCAACCAGGTGCGGATAATAGGGAGAGCAATAAATGGAAAGCCCCGAAAATCTTATAAAATTACTTGAATAAACTGCTGTTAGCAAACTACAGGGTTTTGTTTTATAGAAAATTCTACAAGAATAACCCCCAAACTGAAAAGCTGGATCCGAGCCTGATGGCAACACTAATAGTAATATAAAACAACGAAATACGATGACACGGACTGTGTACGAGCACTATAGCCCTTGGATCTACACACGATCCTTCTGCTTTAAAGAGTTTTAACGTTAAATTTCAATACTGTCGATTTCAGACGTAAACTAAATTTATTTTGTCCAATTTCAACAGCTCTAAATACCAGATATATAAATGTTTTTGGACTCTAGTAAGAGTTATATTAAAAAAAACCTACACTTTTGGTATGAAAAATATATAAAATATGATACAAAAAAAAAAGCAATAAATTTCCAACACACGACTAAAGCCAAATATCACCAAAAATGACGGACTGGTACGATTAACAACAAGAATTTCAAAACAGTTTCAACGAACACAATCAACGGCATGCAACAACAAAATAAAAGTATTATTGCTGAAAAAAATATTAAAATACTGATAACGAGCAGCAATTTTAATAAAAAAAAAAATTCAAATAAACAACAATGACAACAAAAAGAAGAAAATAAATAATAATGGATTGAAAATACGAAATAACCTTTAAAAACTCATTGCAAAATATGAATATTTATTGGAGAATTATTATGAAATCAATGTGTTTGTGTTATCAATAAATAAATATAATTTCTAGATTTTCTCTGTATGTGTGCAGTTAAGATTCGGCTGTTTATTAAGAGTATATCTTTCATGTCTGTTGGGTGTAGCAACAATTTGTAGTCTTGTTGACCATGTGCGTTGTGTCAATTGCTTTCGTTACTCTGGAAAGATAAATCATTTTACTTCTACGGAATTTTGGTTTTAAAATTATATATAAAATTACTGAACTATAAAGTTCTTAACACGTTGAGCGTTAAGCGGCTTTCCTTTTAACATCCTCTCAGCAGATCGAAAACTTTTTCCTCAGAAATTATAAAAAAATAGTTTTGTGTGACAAACTTATTCTATTCTTATTATACGAAATGGCACTGCATATTGGACATGCATTTGTAAAAACCTGTCAATTACAAAAATGTAGGAGGCTTTTATTCCGTAATGGCTGCTTTATGTGGCACGTCACGTACTGCCGTACGACTTGCTGCTGAATGTGTTAATATCTTGTTAGAGCTTTATCGGCGAATTCATTAATTATAACTACGGCGAAACTACATCCGAGTTAATGCAATCATATTACGAATTTTATATAAATAGTCCCAATTAAAAACGAACCGTTCCTCATAATCAGATCATAAGAGAAATAGGGTTGTACTGAACCATAGATAACATCTTATAGATATATCCATAACTTGTACATAATCCGAAGCGACCATAATATAGTTACTTTCTAGAACGTGATTGACAGAAATCAAATGAAGCAGTGTTGTCAGATGTTAAAATAACGTGAATCTAAATCGCATTAAAAGAACTAAATGTTTTCCTAGACCTTTTCGTTTACTAAATTATAATATTAAATAAATATATCTTCAGCTTAGAGTGTAAAGCTATAAACGAGAGCGCTACCGTGAGATGATTACAAACGAACAAGACGTTGCCACATGCCAAATAGCACATGGTCTATTGGTCACCCAGATCGTACCATTTGAAGCCTTTAGACTAGAGTAAGTGCAGGTAATGTGGTATAGTAACATTTTTCCTAAACTGACAATACAAGAATAATGGAAACATGGTTAATAGTTGGCTGCTCTCGAAGAATTAAGAGAGCAATGATCTGTTTCGTATTTGCAAGTGTTACTTGGAGTCAGTTGAGATAATTCTATTTTGTGTGTGGACGACTTTTTTTCGGTCGGAATTAGAAAATAAGTTTTTGTTTTAAAGGCTTATATTAAAATTTTTAAGTTATAGATTAAAATAATTGTTAAGTGCTAAATAAGCAAGGAATGTACGCAATTGCTCTATATATGTAATAGTTTTTTTTTATATATAAATATCTACAGTAAACACAAGTGCAGCTTTTGTGGTATACCTTGAGTCAGCTAATTTGGTATAGTATACCACAAAGAAAAGCAGTATGCCGAAAAAAAGAGAAATAAGAAAATGGGCAGCAGAAGACATAAAAAGAGCTGTACAAGCTGTTCGAGATTGTCAAATGGGTGTTCTTTTTGACAGAAAAACATTTGGCGAAATGCAAAAATGATTTAATGCAAAAGAATTGAAAATATTAACAGAAAACTTAAAGTTCCCCTCAATGCATCTGTTAAAAATGTAAATTTTAACAGAAAGAAATCTCGATTTAATTCAAATTCATGTGATAGCGATAAAAACTTAAATTTAAACGACAACTGACGAAGAGCAGTATTCAGATGTTCCACCTGTAAAGAACAGCTTATGTAATTATTTCGACAAGGCCTATAATTATGATTCAGTTGCTAAGCCATGGGTTTCTTGCTTGCAATGCGACCAAGTTTGGGCTCATGAAGGCTGTATCCCTAAGCGCAGTGCAATTTTTCTTCTCCATTCTTGCAATTAATTCAAACCACTTATTAGCTTTTTCTAATGATTTATTTTAGTTACTTTTACCTTGTCATTTCAAATATGTAAGAAGCAATGAATTTGTTATGGTTTATTATATGTTTTTTAATAAATTATATTTGTTATGTATATATTTTTTTTCCTTTAAAATTACAATACAATCTTATGAGCTGGTAATGTGGTATACTATACCAGTATACCAGCATATGATGTACCACATTACCAGCGCATTTTTAAAACCGCCTTTAATGGGATTTGAACTATTTTCTTAAATATCTCCGAAATTCTGGATTTTGTGTTTTTATCAAATAGATTTTCGGATATACAATACATGTAGCATGTTGACGATTAAACAATAGTTCAATCAAAAACAAAATAAAAATTTGGCAATCAAAAAACAAATAGGTATACCACGTTACCCGCACTTACTCATGTGTATATTAACGCACTTGAAGCCAATATCGAAAAATTTATTCGTGAGATACTGGACGATATATTCAAGAGAGTATGACAAAATTGACCCAGCGTATGAACATTTAAGGCGCAGCGGTGGGCAGCATTTACATAAAATAATAAATTATATAGATCGTACTCGACACAAAGATATCACACATTTCCCTGAATTGTATGTTAGTGAAATCTGAAAGCTCTCAAAAAATCTCCCAATGAATTTGAAATGCAGTTTAAGCTCCTTCTGTAATCGAGTTCTGTAAAGCAACATAAAAAGTGGCGACAAACACAATATACTCATGAGCACTGATGATGAAAGTGGGGCGACTTTCGAAAACAGATGTTCTGCTCTGCTGTGTAAGTTGAATAAAACTGATGTTGACTTTCCTTTGTGCCTTGGAATATTTATCATCGTCTTTCTGAGATTTAAATTAAGTTCGAACAATTAGGCTATGAATCTGAATATAAATGTTCGTTAAAATAATCACCACAGAGTACTAAATTGTTGGTCACTTAAATTTTATTAAAATAAAATTTTATAAAATTGGCCTGATGTCTGTTTCAAACCCCCGCAATTAATTTTGAAATGATATTCCTTTTCTTAAAGCTTCAGCGCAGTATCGATTATGAAAAAGTAATAAAAAACGATAACAGTGAGCGTCTGAAAAATCTTCAGTAGAAGAAACGGAAACCGAAATTTGGAAGAAAAGCAACAACGATGCAACAAGGACTACATACGATACAATGAAAATAAATTTTTATTCATTTTGTATTGGTTGGCTTGTGTTACGAAAACTTTTCGGTTCTGTTTTAAATTCAGCACTGAAAACACGCAAAAATGATTTAATTAAATTTAAACACTTTAAAAGTTATTTTTGGCAGACATGTATTATTCACAGCTCCGAAATGATTTTGCTAAAAATTTAACACACGCACTCACACTCGTTCATTTCAATAATAAAAAAAAAAAAAAAAACAATAACAACTAGGCATTAATACAAATTTCGAAAATTAATGATGAAAAAAAGTGGCCAATATTAAAACTTATGTTTCAAGGGGAAAAACAGGTGTGTAGCGCGGTTAAGAGGCCTACACGTGCGTAGACTATTATTGTTTTGGTATAATCCGTCATATCAATAATAAACAGACAAACAACCACATGTATGGATGTATGTATAATATACGTACACACATACATATAAGGCAATAATTTGCTTATAAATTTTAAGGGAGAATAATAAAAAAAAAACTCGTGATGTATAAATGAAGCCGTATACATCTGAGTAAATAAATATTATTAAACCTGATTCACAAAATATTTCCATTGAAGGTTTATCTAGTTGTTTATGGTGCCTGCTTACACACATGCATATTTATGGGTTATTTGTGTGTGTGTGTGTGCACTATATACATATATGTGGCCTGTTCAAATAATAAAGTCAATTTCAAAATATCGCCGGCTACAAACATTTAATTAGGGTTTTATTTTACATTGATACACGCGCCTTGAACAGTTTTAGCGACTTTGCATTGTTAGTTAGTTTGGTTTTTGGATGTTTGGCGATTTTCTGATCAAAGAATTTGTATAAAATTGTGTGAAAAAATGGAATTAAGTACGCTCTTCTCTTAAAATGTTGAACACACCTCGTATGCATGTATACATGCAGTACTAAATGTTAGTGCATAAACGTCTGTGTGTATATAGTTCGCAAATATGCCAAGTCAAGTATTCGTTAGTGTTTGTTTTTTACTTGTCAAAGCTGTACTGATTTTAGAGTATATAAGTTTAAGAAGAGAGTTGGGCAAGTCTTATGCATTAAACACAATTACTACAGCAGGCTACCGACTACAACTTGTTCAAAATAAAATCATGTGTGTATATGAGAATGATATATTTCAGGACAACAGGGCACTGATTGTTGTCTATGCAGCTCTTGGGGCTGTAGTCAAAATAAACTAATTTCTCTTTTATGAGCGGATACAATGCTGCCAGTACAGTATAAGTAAACTACATTTATATTTCTATGGTTTAAGTATATTTTGTTGGAGTAGTATCAAATTAAAAATATGAAATATATGAAATCGGCACCAGGCGTATTTGTACCCATATCACTTACAAACTTATCTGTTTTCAAAACAATTCAGAGCGATAGGTGTTGCCAGCGGCATTTATAGTAATTGATATAGCAAAAAGTGATTAACACTTTTACGTGTTATAATTAAGTTCTTCAGAGCAGCGATAACAGAATTATGAAACGAATTCGGATTCGGGACTTTGTTTTCAATAGGTTAACTTGTCAGCCTTCGACCATAGCAGACATATCATTTTGAGAACAAACTATAAAATCTCTTCAAATATAAAATAGATCTCTCATTGAATATGGTAACTTGGCAACGCTGTGAAAGGTATGTGCATTTACATATATCTCAGACAGTGTTCGTCCCCAACGGGAAAATTCATCCATTATGCATTGGATAATAAACACAAAGTCTTTCACTCCACAAATGCCGCAATGCATTTGAAAATTTATAATATATTTATTATAAAATGGAATGGCGTGCATTAACTCCTTTTGTAGTCTCGAAAACTTCCCTGTTGAGGGCTGGATTGCCAAAAGAAGCCGGATTAAATCGTACAAAAAAGATATAAAATGTTTTACGACTAAAATATAATAGTTGAAATCATTTATCATCCACTTCATTGTCAGTGTTCATTCTCATTTTGAACACATTCTAAATGGCGGGCCGAACATAATTTACAGTGCTAAAGACGATTCACTCCTTAACCTCAGGATTTCTCCCAACATTTCCATATTTCGGTGTTTGACGAATTCAACTATGGCGAGGTACACAATTAAATAGTGCGTTAAGATTGTTGAAGCAAATGAGCGTTCATGATATTTTTAGTTAGGATAATCGACAATGTGTGTCCACAATTGAGAGCATAGTGCTCAAATATCATCAAACGAGGTAGACAACTATAAATACACCTGTGCAGTTCGTTTATGATACGTATGGACCGATACGTATGCGGGCGTACTTCTTTGCAAATGAAGTCGTCCAGGCAGTTACCGTGAATTGGGTTCGTTATTGCGAGATGATTAAGGACTTCTTGTGGCCAGACGTTTAGGATGGTGCTACTTGCTGCACAGTCAATGAAACAATGGCTCTATTGCGCTAGAAATTCAATAGCTATTTCAAGTCATGAATATTCTAATTAGCCGCCTCTATCATGTGATTTGGCACTGTTGGTCTTCTGTCTTCGGAGATATTTAAAGAAAAAAGTGTACGTGATTAACCCAAGAACAACTCAAGAGCTTAAAGTTGATATATTTTGATATTAAATTGAGTCTCAGAGTGAATGGAAATATGGTCCATAGGCTATAGGTATACCTCCGAACCCGTGGCGGACATTTGGCCTTATAAACATAATATTTGGTTTACCCTATTTACTAGAAGCAGAAATGTAGAAATACAATGAATTTAAATTTTTAAGACTTTGGTAAATCTTATCAAGATACAGGAAATCTTTGAATATAATAAATTTAAAAAGTATTTATATGTACGTACATATACTTATGTACATATACATACTTATGTAGAGCATATTATTTATAAATATTCCCTTATTATATTGTTAGTAGAAATACTTTATATTATTTTCCCCTCTTTATTTTCTATTTTATATTCAAGTGGCCTCTAGAAAAGTTCCAGACACATAACCCTTCTTTATAATATTTTATTCCTTTTGCCACAGATTTATTAGTAGTTATTTTTGTTTTTTGTTTTGTGAAAAGTTTCTTTCCATGATTATTTATGCAGTGAAGTCGCTCTTCCTCTAATTGTATACTTTCTCTCTGTAACAAAATCTTCAAGAACTAAAAATAAAATGAAGAAAAAATTAAAAACAAGAAAATAACTAAAGTAAATAAGAGTTGTTGTATGTATGTATGAAAAATCCTATCTACATGGGCACTTATTCATTTTTACACCAACCAAACAAACATTCGTTCGTATCGCTTCTTAAACTCGGTTGATTTTTCTCCTCCCCTCTGGTTG
Organism: Linnaemya vulpina; assembly: GCA_963675445.1. Classification (NCBI taxonomy): domain Eukaryota; kingdom Metazoa; phylum Arthropoda; class Insecta; order Diptera; family Tachinidae; genus Linnaemya; species Linnaemya vulpina. The sequence continues at coordinate 42,181,876 of OY776278.1, read as the reverse complement.
CCTCTTTGAAATAGGTTTTATGTTACCCTGTTGTTGTTCTCGTTTAAATTGTTGTCGCTATGCTTATAGCTGATATTTTGTTGGCTGGGTTGTATGATACCAGAAGATACAACTTTCCACTCCAAGTTGTACCAATTTTTTTCTTTTATAGTTTTAACAAACATTCGTGTATAAATACTTATGTCGTTGACATGATGGTTCGCTGGTTGGTTTAGTTGCTTGTTTGTTTGCTTGCTTGGTTTGTTTTCCATAATGTTTTTCTTTTATTTTTTTAAATTCTTTTTATTTTAATTGCTTTGGACACAATTGCCAATGTAAATGGTTTAGTTGGTGATAACTGAAGCGAGAGCTTTGGATATCTACGAATGGAAAAGCCATCATGCATCCCATATAGCACAAATTCTTCAAGTGACTGTGCATTCAATTAAAGTCAACCTTAAGTATGTGTGTTGATTATAACTCATGCGTATACTCTTGTTGCTGTAATTAGATGATTTTGTTCCATATTGTTTTAATAGACAAATTTATTGCAAATCGATAATGGCTGCGAAATTGGTGCAATATGCGAAAGCTCTTATGTGATAAGATGTGTGTGAATTTTCAGCTCACATTAAGTGAACATGAATTCGTATTTAATAAATACATATACAATTATAGGCGTTGAATTGGAATTTCGAAAGTAATATCCCTAGACATAAACCAGACACGTTAACAGACTTCTGCAATATCTGAGTATATGTACATATACATACATATGTATTCCAAATAGAATAATGGCCACATTTTTGGACCAACCTTAGAAAACATTAATGGAACATGCAACCACATCCTAAGTTTTCATAACAAATACTTTGGTGTATCTATGCGAATAAGCTGTGATTTTTAAATTCCAGGGATTGGAAGCCAGGATCCTGTGAAAACAGAACTTAGTGCGCGCCGAATTTTTTGTTTTGTAGCTCTTATGGTCCAATAGCCACAATCATTAACAGTTGGATGTTTATTAACTCTCATACGTTCCTCAAAATATATTACAGTAGAGTTCCTCGGGTGAAAAATCACCAATGTGTAATATTTACTGATTTTGTAATGAAAATATTTGTTTTTAATGTTCAGTCTTCAATAAAATAATAAATTAAACAATAAAAACAACTTAAATCATCCATTAAATTCAACCGGATGTTAATATCACAAACGAAAATGTAGCTAAATATAGTAAAAATAAAAAATAACTAAAAAACTAAAAATAACTAATTAATTTTCATGTTGCAATTGCTGCATACAAAATATGCAATTTTGTGTTGCCCGCAAATAAATTTTTGGCAGGTTGCACATGACGAATAAGCCTTCCTATCATTTTTCGGGCAAATCTCACATCGGGAACCCGAACTTAGCTTTCTTCTTTTCCCATTTGATGACGTAGAAGGCTCATCGCTAGTTTGACGTATGATGTTCACCAACGTAATTGCAGAATTTCACCTTTGCAAATGAGGACGCCGCTGAATTTCCGCTTTGACTAATTACATTCCTAGTTCATGAAGAAACAACCTCCTTTTGTGTAGTTTTCTTTTATTCCAATCGTTGTTCATTTCTTGCCATAAAACGTACGCATTTACTGCTGATATGTCAATCATATTGCAAAACAACGCTTGGGGCCATCGATTTCACCGCATTAGTACCCACCAGCTGATCTAAGGTGTCTACCCCGGCTTTAGTTTTATTATAAAATGATATAATCTCGGGCAACTTATTTCCTTCATTCAATACAGATTTGTTATGATGAAGAGTTCTAAGGGCGTTGACAATTTTGCTCACTTACCAGCGTATATTGGTTGGACTGTGATGCCAGAAATATTTAATTTCTGTCATAAAGGTTACATTATAAAATAATTATTACACAATTTTCTTAATGAGTGAAATTTCACCCGGGGGACTTTAACGTAATTTTTCAAATACTTTCGAAATTATTTATGGAAAGAAAATTTTTGTTTTTTTAATGCAAAATCCTAATTTAGAAAACTAGAAATAGTTTCATTTGTATTAACTAAAATTTGTAAAAGATATATGGCTTTAAAATTGAAAATGGGTGAAATTTCACGCGAAGACCGTATGAGGGTTAAATACATTATATAATGAAATACTGCGTCCATTCTTTGATTTTAGTCAAGTTTCATGTATGGAATTTCTTGGAAGGATAAAGTTCTGGAAAACAGGAATGTGTGGGCGAATATGCTTTGTTTTGTAGCTCTTAGTCTAATAGATTCTTATTTCTGTTAAATAATAAATTTTTACGAAATGCTTGTGATGAAAAAAATAAATATCTTGTTGCCACCATTTAAGATGGACTAAATTTACAACGTATATTTACTTAAATGCTACCACAAATGCATTCACTGAATACATTTTTTATTTTGACGGCCTCTTTACAAATTTATATCTTTTTGGTTGTCACCTAACACCGAAAACAATAACAAAAATATACATACGAAACTGATCGAAAAAATAGTAACGGACAAATTAAATAAAATGTATAGCAAGCACACAGAAAATGTATATTGAGTTGTTTTAGGAATTAAATTCTTTTATTTATTTTCCCAGATAAAAATGAAACAACGCAAAACTGAATATAAAGTAACAAATAAAGGGGAATGGCATATAAAATAAAATGGAGGTAGAAGAGAAAATAACAAAACACCCCCTTTTAGTTTGTTTGTTTGTTTAATTTGAATGTGTTATTTATGTAGGAACCATAAATTCATTTATTATTAATTTAGTTTTACGTAATTTGTTATTAATTCCTTAATTAATTAATTTATTCTGTAAAAAGACATTTCTGTAAACGTTGTTTTCTTCTGTGTATGGCTGTGTGTGTGCCTTCAACAGTGTAGGGTTAAAAAAATGATGCCAAAAACACCGTCCCACTCACTTTACTTTAAAAATATATTCGGTACGATTTCAAATTTAATCAAATACGATATCTGCAGGTTGTAAAATATTTGCTGTACTTAAACCAACAATGCACAATATGTCCAAAATCCGAAATTTTCGCAAACATTATTTCCAATTGAAATAGTATCCTATAACTTCGTGTAGAGACCCCCGTTGCTAAAATAAACAATATAAAAAAAGTTATAAAACATTTTGGTACAATTTTAAATATCTTTAACTAACTAATTCTTTTTTACTTTTCCCTTATTGCAATTTTTTATCACTCAATAGTACGAAAATTTTATTTAAAAAATTTCAACATCCACAACAGTTTGCGACATTTATGTCGTGAATGTGTTAGCAGTTAAACTAAGATTTTTTTTTCAGAATTTGAAAATCGACACATAGTGCAATGGGGGAATTCCTAAATATCAAAATAATTTACAGTGGTGCCACTTAACATTGGCGGTATGTTCCGCATCATTGCATTTGCACTTTAGGGGGGAGTATTTGAGAGCATTTCCAATAGATTTTCGGAGTACAATCAAAATTTAATTTGAATTCAACAAAAACCCAATTCATTTAACACCAAAACTTCTCGGAATTAATTTTCACGATTTTATTGCCTATTCTGTATTGCAGTGGGATTTATAATTTTAAATACTTCGTAACTACTTCATTTAAGTTGAAACAATGGCGGCTTATTTGTCTTTGTCCAGTTCAAAAAATTAATTGTCTTTGCAAATATTTGTTGTGAGTGAAGATAATCATACATCTTTATGAATACATGTATTCTACATCAAATCAAATCTTGACTCAATGTATTAAAGGGGGGAAAAAACAACCAGTTAATAGGACATTTCTTTCAACTTCATCCTAATATACTTATTAGCCAGTAGTTTCTTGAGCAAAAAAAAGAAAACCCTCGACACATGTTGCCCTCAGTTTTAACCACTACTGTAAGTGCGTTTTTCTTCTATATAAATAGTTACTTGTGCTGCCATTGGTAACTTTATTTAATTATTTTTATTAGTTTTAATGTTATTTTTATTGAGTTCGCTCGATAAATTACGTCCTTGTGCTGTTACAGTCATTTTTATTATTTATTGTTTGCAACGTTACGTTTACTTCACATGGCATTGCATTGTTCGTGTTGTTCCCTTCTGCGCTCCACTGTGGTATAAGTAAAATGCCATAGATTTCTTCAAATTGATTGTATCATTTATTACTTGATGGAAAAGAGAGAATAATCGTGTTTTTTTGTAATCAAAACCCAATAACCATCCGCTTATAATATAATCAAGCGACTTCTATCTTGCTAACAAGTAGTTATTCCCTTATTAGGAAAAGTCGTAAAACCATAAATTTGCAATATATTTAATTTATGTATGAAGTGTAAAGAAAATAAGAAACTAATTCTTAATATAAACGCATACATTTAATAATTCCCCGAAAGTGTGAATGTTATATTGACTAAAAGATATTTGAAGAACTAAATAATTTTCGCCAGCTTTATGCCGAGTATAGACGATACTAAACTTGTTTTGAGTTACACGTTGCTACAAATAGTACTAATTCTTTCTGATCCATAAGGCGAATTTTGAAATAAGTAACAAAAGAACTGCGGTTTATAAATCAGAGAATAAATTTGGTTTTTAATTTTTTTTTTTTTTTTTTTTTTTTTTTTTTTAGTTTTACGATTCATAGTAGCGTGTGCACAGAGTATTAAACTGGAATATTTATTAAGAGTGGAATAATGAAATTGAACTAAAACAGTTATTATAATTATCATATTAGCAGAACAGATCACTACTGATTTCAGCAGCCGATGGCTCTGGAAAAGGAATGGGAAAATGGAATATTTGGATTATTAATCATCAGGGTTGTTGAATTTCGGGCTAACCCAAAGTGAATCACCGTGAATAGGTGGGAAAATGGACAAAGCAGGCTGATGAGATGGCGCAGTAGCCTTGAAGTCAATACTTATCCCTTCTGCTTATATGGCGACTATAATTTTTTAAATATTCTATATTTTATTTTTTTATTGAATTATTCGCTAAAAATTCCGAAGAAATTAAATTCACGTCGTTTATTTCAAATGCCATTATTCAAATGCATATATTGACATTAATTTTACCACAAAAAAGTAGGCATGCAAATAATTAATTATAATTAAGTATAATAAATCAGGAAAACAACTATTTTTTCCATCACATTTAATCAAAACTTCATGTTGCATCAAAAAAAAAAAAATGAAACGAATCGAAACAAAAAATAGCTAAACGAATGCTACAGAATATTGAGAACATATTTCTGCACTTTATTTTGATAAGAGTTTTTTAATGTTTTTTTCTGAACCAGAAGTATTTTTCCTAGCAAACAAATGTACAAACCCAATGTTACGACGAGTACGTGTTATGTGTTGCGAAAATTTAATTATTTCGCAACGTAAAAAAGTACTAATTTTTGTTTTGAAAATTTTTCTATTGGAAGATGTCAGTCAAAATATAATCATGACATTGACAAAGAAGCAAATAACTCGTGGTTCTGTTTTCTCAGTAAAATTTGGAAAATAAAAAAATAAAAAAAAACTGGGGGAAAAGACGAAGCATAAAGCCTGCCCAATTTTGATATAAAACGTAAATAGCCCTGGGGTTAAAAAAGAAATCGCAAAAATAGGTTGACTTTATTAAATAATAGTTATTAAAAAGGAAAAAAAATCTGAGTTTTAAAAGACAGCAGTGAAAGATTTCTGTTTCATTTGGAGCGCCAGTATGATTCCCATGCCTTCCACGGTGACTTAATAGTTAAGTCAAACTTTTTATGTAAATTAATATATGCATTTCAATACAAATTTACGAGTGCATCGAATAATATGCGAAATTTTGAGTCGGCAAGACGCTTTTAGTTTTTCCTCTTGCACTAAAATCCATGATCAAACCCATTGAAATTGCAATGGCTTGATCGGGGGACTGTTTTTACACTGAAATCTTTTACCATACAAAATGGTTTTCTTATAAACATTTTAAACCAGTTTTGATTTGGTTTTTATCAAGTGTAATGAAATGCAACCTTGTTTTTTGAGTGTTTTAAGTTAAGTGCTGTCAAGTTAAATATTGGCAACAGCTGATAATGTTTGAATAGTTCTTTTTGCGTTAATATATCCATATTTTTAAAATATTAATAAGCAAAACAAAAAATATTATGCACATACAATTTCCTAGTGTTTCATAAATACAAAAAACAGCGGTACGATTTGTTGATTAGGGAAGCGTTTTTGATATTCGCTAACCTGCTAAAAAAAATTGACGGGAAAGGTTAATTTTGCATAAAATTCTAGCCTTTAACGAAACAATAAGATAAATCACATTTCGCCAGAAAAATTAAGAGTTTCGGAAGACGTTAAACTAAGTTTAAACTTAAACTACATCTTAAAAACACGGGCTAAATGGAAAGAAAAGTCGAGGAAAAAATAATAACAACAAAACATCTATTTCTTTGAAAGATATAATTTATTGTGATCAAATTTATTGGACAAATTTATCAAACTTGTAGTGTAACCGTAAAATCGCATGCTTATGGGTTTAGCGTTAAAACCTGATTTAAACTTTCGGTGTGAAAAGTGACTTTGAGATGTGGATTAAGTTTAAATTTAGTTTAGCGTAGTCTGAAGCTCTAAGCTTTCCGCCGAAACCTGATGTTTTTTGACTTACCCCTGTACGAAAATTTTATAAAATAAGGAAGTTATTGGCTCTACCCCGTTTTGAAAAGCTTCAGTTTTCAACAGATCTTTACGGTTTGAGGTCCTAGGAAGCTTTACTGACTAATTCATCGCTTCATATTCAAGATAGATTGAATAGTTCAATACTTTTTGAATGCAAATCAAATTAATTAACTACAGTCCTTAATTAGATCAATTTAATAGTCCTTGATTTCATTCATGATATAAACCTAATAAGAACAGTGACGATATCTGACAGATATCTGTATGTGACCTGCTTATAACTTTGAAAAGGATTGATCCATGGCGTTCTAAAGAGTTCCTGTGTATTTAAACCGATTCGAACCGGTAGATTTGCAGAAATTGGAAAAAAAAACTTGCAAAAAATTTTTTAAGTGTTTTTTTTTTTTTAAATACTTAAAAGGTTTTAGCGATCTATTCCAGAAAGTAATCAGCTTTCAATATTAAATCACGTCGGCCACTACAAACCGGGTTCAAATCGGTTGATCCGTTCATGAGATAACGCAAACGAAATAAATTCGAAAAAAGTTATTAAAAATTTAAAGTTATATATCCAATCAGGTACTGTCCTCGAACCTTTGGTACGACTCGAAAAATTCATCAATCTCTGCTACTCATGTGAGAATCGCTTGAATAATTCACAATTTATAGGAGTTTGAAAACTTATCAATTCATTAGACTTTTGAGCTGGAAGACATCAAAATCGTAGAGTAGCACAACAAACCATGTTTTGATAGCTTTGTGGATAAAATTAGGGGAAGGTGCGGGGGTGTCAACTGTTTTCCATTATTTTTTTAAAGCCTAATTAACATGTTTCATCAAAATTTTGTTTACAAACTTGGCAATGGCGTTAAGATCTACAAAACCCAGCCTGAGACTCAACTCTTATACAAATTAATTTTTTTTTTGCTGGGCACAAACATAATTTTACATAAATGCATAAGTTGTGCTCATTTAGTATTTCATTATCACACTATTAATGCAGCAGCATGTTTCATTTGTTGACCAAACTGTTTACGTTCGTTTAAATTTATGTAATTTTTTCATTGAATAAACGCCAAGAATTCTTTGTATCCACTAAACACAATGTTTGTTGTGTATTTATAAATGTTTTAGGTTTCATTAAAAACAAATAATTCAGTGCTTCGACATTTGCCAAAAAAAAAAAAATTAAATAAATAAAAAAATAAAAATATGTGGCCGTTTTCATGATTAAAACAAATTTACAACATTGGAAGTTCATTCACACTGTCGCTGAGAGCGTACGCATAAAAATGATTGAAAATAAGAAACCGGCACTAGAATGGATATAGAAGAAGAAGATCTAATTTACAAAATGCACACACACACACACAAACATGCATTCATAACTAGCTAAAGGCTATCGAAAATTTGTCCCGCGCCAAAAGCTAGACTTGAGTCGATTTCGGTCAGTTGTATGGGTTTGAAAACAATAAAAAAACGAACTGAAGAACTAGATCACCTTGTACAGGGTACACAATATAACAAGAGCCAGTTAAAAGAATCGAAAAATTACCTGAATATATATTATTTTAAATGCCCTTTTCTTTTTCAATTCTTTTTTTGATTTTACTTTTGTATAAATTTTTAATTTATTTTAATAATTTCGAGTAGAATAATTTATTAATTAAAATTAAATTTTCAATAAATTTATTTCTATATGGGTTTTGTTGGAATTTGTAAACTATTATTTGTTTCTTACAAGACATTTTTTTACATCTGACTTGTCAACTTTTCAAAAACAGAAGTATAATACTATTTGCCCGGGAACGCATATGTTAATTGCCTCCGAATAAGTTTATAAACAGCAGCTGTATTGCTTGTAGATTTTTTTTAAATAATTTGTTTTTATTTCAATTTCAAAAGTTTGCGATTTCATGGGAACAGTCGAACTATTCCAGTATCGTGGGGTAAACATATCAATGACGGCCAAAATACTTGTATTTTCATAAACAAAAATATATTTTTTAATATTTTTGTTTCTCCTTTCCCAATACTAAATCCTGGGTAAAGACTCTTTAACATAAAAAAATGGATTTGACTCTAGAACTGACGGAATGCAGTCCTAAAACCTGTCATATACGACATGATTTTTACATGGACTCAAAACGTAGTAAAGTTGCAGTGTGCAGCGCTATTCCATTTAAAGCTCCCTAGTCTCAGTCTTCCCATCATACATAGGGCCAACATACTAAAATGTCGAATCAAATGTTTATTAAATTAATTGTAAAAATAATTCAACCATTCTAATTTCCACAATAATTTGCGTTAAAAATTAACAAAATGTAAGCAAAATTATGGTTACTAAAAATTTCAATTATTTTCATTAATAATAAAAACAGCTGATGTCGGAAGGTTTGTCAGAAGAAAATATAACACGCCTCTCATTAAAATATTGTTAGACAACTGTGTCTGACTTTTATAGAGCCAATGCTCAATAAATTTGATCACAATAAATTAAATTTCTCGTAGAATATATCACCAAATAATTGCATTTGTTGATGTACTTTTCTTTTTTAACACTTAATTAACAAACTGTACTACAGCGTTTTTTGTTTGTTCAAAAATACAAGACATTTTACACTGCACTGTAAAATAGAAATTGTGTTATATTTTGCGAATGATTATTTTAAAATTATGAAAATGCTTATGTGAAGTTAATAAATGCTGGGAAATCACATGATTTTATATAAAAATCGTTTAAATTATAAATAAAAAATGCAGATTTGGCGGATTTTCCTGTCCATTCTTTAAAAATTACATGTTAATTTCCACTGTGCAACTTGGCAGCACTCAAATTACTACAGACATAAAAGATGTTGCCTTTCATAAAACCTACTTAAAACCAATTAAAAAATGGCTTTAACGAAAAAATTTTGTATGTTAAAATCAAGTCTTGACAGTTGGTTTTAACGTTAAATCTAGAATTTTTTAAAACCAGATCAATAAGATGAGTATCCAAGAAAGTATGCAAATAGTACAACTTAAGTTTTCAAATATAACACACGATGGGTATGTATTTTGCAATGGGAAATGTGACACATGTTAGGCATCGTGTACGGCGACTGAAATTTATGAACGGTCGTCTTCGTTTGTTTCATGTTCCTCATACACGGCAGCCATATTCAACAGTGGCGGACCATTTTAATATTTATTCGATTCGAAAAACTAAAATTAAGACTTCAAATTAAAGAGTGTCGGAAAGCCCCAAACTTCAAATTGTAAAAAGTTGGCGAGTGAGATGAGAGCTGTAAATTTTGTTAATTTTATGTGATTTGTTTATTTTATGAACATTTTATTTTTGCTATATTAATATTTTTATAAGCTAATTGCTCTAACTTAGTTAAAATCTCAGAAAGACATAATGATAAATATTCCTAGGCACAAAGGAAGTCAACATCAGTTTTATTAAACTTACACAGCAGAGCAGAACAGCTGTTTTCGAAAGTCGCTACACTTTCATCTTCAGTGCTCATGTGTATATTGTGTTTATCACCACTGTTTAGGTGGCTTAGTTGGATGTGATAACAGTTCCTATTTACACAAATTTTATTGTGAAAAAGAATCCGAGAACTGTATCAAGCTGATGTTAACACGTTTTTGTTTTAATACCCGTGTTACCGTTTGATTATTTTCTTCCTGAATTTTTTGTTCCTTTATACATTAAGTCAAACTTTTTTGGTTTGAATTTTATACTTAAGTATATGTGAACGTTTTTCATCTCTTTCTGAAATTTTAAGTAAGTTAGAACAATTAGCCTATAAAAATATTAATATTGTTAATGTTATTTTGCATAAAACATGTTGAAATAATTAAAATTACAGAATTTAAATACAGAAAAATTTAAATTATATAGCACCGACGATCCAAGATGATACAGAAATAAGTTGATATTAACGAGGGAACCAAATAAAATTTGGCCTTGAAAGTATCTCGAAAACTACTCAAATTATCGTGAGATTTAAATTGAAGGGTTTCAAATTATCAAGATTCTGCTGTACTACACCTGGGGGCAAATTACGGCATTTGAAATTGATCATAATTCCCATTTAAATTGTATTGAAATTTCTATCGCCGTAATTTGGCCTCTATTTTATAGTTGATTATATACCAAAAATTTTATTTATTTAATTAAAATCTATTATATATGATATTTTAGTAATTAATTTTTTTTCTTTTTATTGCAGGTAAATTTTAACAATAAATAGTTGACTAGAAGTGAAATTTTAAAATTTTTGCTGGTAAGAAGTTTACAAATTTGTTTTTGTCGTTATGGTAGAAAATTTAAATTACACAGTTTTTTTTTTTAGAAATGTAAATGTTCAACTTCTCTTTCCTTTCACTAATTCTAACAAAAACAATGCGCAATTCCAATTGCATTCGCTTTCAGAACTCATATTTATAACTGAAGCCATAAATATTATTGCCGTTGTTGTTAATAAAATGCTTGAATTAATTAATGAAATAGATAACACCAGAAATATAATTTTATTGAAAATCGTTTAGTACTTTTGGGAATTTAAAATTTTGCAAAAAATTGCAGTAAAAACGCAATTGAATTGCAAAAATATTTACATATACATTTTAAAGTATTAACTCGGTCTTTAGCAAGCGCTGGCTTCAAACCAGAATATATTTTAATTGTATGCAGTGAAATTCAAAAAACAATTTTATTCAAGGAATAAATTTGAAAATCGTTTTCTAATTTTAATTGACAAAACTCATTCGTTGCGGGTTCAGAGTGCAAACAATTAGAATTGTATTTTGTTTAAAAATTCCCGTTTTCTTTTCTACAAAACCACAGATAAATATTTATTTTAAAATATTTTTAACACCAGCTTATATATTGCAAACAGTGAATAAAAGATTTCGTTACATGTGATTATCATTTATTTTTTTTTGTTATAATTTTTTTCTTGTTTGAATAGAATGTAAAACGTATATATTTGGCGACATTTGTAAACAACGTAACACCATATTGTTGTCTTATTTTTTCTTTTCGTGTTGTTTGTCTGTCTGCAAAATTATCAAGTTCAACTTTTAATTTCTTTTGTTTGCCTTCTTCGCTCAATAATAAAATAAATCTTATCAACTTTAAGATATTTCGGAGTTGTTTTTGCAACACAAAAATTTTTCACAATTGCTGACGTTCCGTTTTGTTATTCCCTTTTCTGTAATAAAATAATATATTTTATCATTCAAATTCAGTATTGTGTGGTTAAAATTGTAAAAAGTTTTCAAAAGTCATTGTTCTTTGGATGTCTTTTCATCTTTAAGATTGTATTAAATATATCACGTATTATTCGGTAAATTTGCAATAATATATGATACGTATTTTATTGTTATATTAAAGTTTACGATTTTTAGATTTGATACTAGAAAATCCCATTACAAATCTATTAGTTGCCAGACTTTTGGTTAGTACAGAAATTGTTATTCCAACAACAAATTATTTCACGAGTGTAATACTTTAAGTAAAACATTGTTAAAAATTATATTTTAAAAAACTTCAAATCTACAATATTTTCTATTGACCGCGGCTATGCCCCAAATGGGTTATATGCTGGTTCCAATATTGGCTTCCAGTGCTTCAATCTTTGTGGGTTTGTGGCTTAACAGATCGGCCTTAATATAGTGCTACAAAAATATTGTAAAGGATTTAAATCGCACGATATATCAATTGTGCGGCAGATGCCACCATATTGTTGGAACCATATGTCAGCCAAGCCCAGCTCTTCCATTTTAGGAAAGAAAAAAACAAATTGCTCGCCATTTACAGTAAAGTTCTTCCCTTCGATATCTTTGAAAAATTACGATCCAATGATGCCACCGGTCCATAATGCACACCAAATAGCGCCTTTTTCGTGAAACATTGGCAGCTCTTGCAGTGCTTCACACCAAATAAGGTAATTTTGCTGTTCAACGCGAAATAAGCTTCGTCGCTCAACACCATATTCATACTTTCCTTAGTCCAACATGAATTCTGATAATAAAATTCAATAATTTCTAATCGTTTGTCGTTTGTAATTTAATTCATGGTCAAGTTATAGACCAAACTAAACATGTTCACACAGTAACATGTTAACTGAAAACAACTGAGTTGCCAAAAACAGTGTTGCCTAAATGAAAGTTGCCATTTAATAGATCAAAGGCAAAAGCTAATATTGCTATTGGCGATCGTTTAATTTTTTATATATTTAGTTGAAGGTTCTCTCTTCTAATTTTCCTCTTATACTGTCTTAATTGAATCAATTAATTTGCAAATCGAGTTATCCATTTTGGTGTCCATATCTACTCCTTTTTACCTAATATTGCTTTCACACTGGCACGGTTTTAATAAAAGTTTTATTAAATTTAAAAGCAGCTATTAAAAGTTATGTTGAAAAGCTTTCTGTCTATGCTAAGTTGGGTGCTGCCAAGTTATACATGTTTAAAACAGCTGATGCTAAAATAATGCATTGGAAATTTCATCACATCCCAATTATTTTATTTAATTTTTTTGATTTATTTGATTTTTATTTAGAAATATAACGATTTCCAAGCACTTCTCTACTTTGCATAAGTGGTTTCATAATATTTAAATATTTATTATATAAATAAAAAATAAAATTTGTATTACTGCGCGTTGTAAATGTTGTTATGTTCTCATACCAGCAAAAACAGCTGTTGTACAGTTTGTCAATTAAGTATAATAAAAAGAAGAAGTGCAGCATCTGATCCACATATTTCTATGGCAAATTTCATTTATTTTAGATCACCTGCGTATTAAAACTTACATTTATTAAACGTATCGTGTGAAGTCAAAATCATATGTTTATGGTTTAAATGCTAAAACCAGTTTTTGACTTGATGTGTGAAACACTATTAGCTAATTATAGTTTGACTTATTTTCTTTGTAACGGCAGTGAAACATTTTAATTAAGTAATAAGAAAAAACATGTTTTTTCGGTTAAAAATTGATTAATTACACCAACCGTCAATTTCAGCTGGCATATCTTTTTTTTACTTTTAATTTTCATATTCAAAACATAAAATTTAATTATCGTACATGCATAATATTTTGAACTAACTGAACATACCTCACAAGAGCAATTAAGTCCTAATTGCTTTATTTATTGATTGATTTAATGTATTTCGAATTGATCTCAATTGGGGCCTTAATTACGTTAATTTTCATGTTCAGACATACACAATTAAGGTGCTGGTCTGAACATGGTATTGCTGTAGTAACTGTTTGATAACAATTTCTTAAAAATAATAAATGCGCTCAACTAGTAGACGATTATTAAAATAATGTAGTGTGTTTGGTCTTAAAGGAACGATGTAAATGTACTTTTGTTTTGTATATAGAATGAATTGTTTCACTAACTTCTAATACTTTTCAAATTTATCGATTTCCATCAAATTGACGAAATATGTTAGTACCCAAACTTTTTGTATCCTTAACAAATAATCCAGCAACATTGACGTCAGTGGTGTTGCTGCTGTTACGATTATTATAAAACACTGCGGCGACCACAATTGACAATCAATTGTGTGTTCTTTCTTTTATTATTATCCTTACAAACTCGAAACATATTTATAATCACACAAACACTGTTGTTGCTGTTAATAGGTCCGTCCGTAGAGGATAAAGAATTTATACTAGACGTCATAAGTGGGTACATGTCACATGAAAATCTGTCAACATATGCTTTATTATGCACACATACTCTGGTTTTAAAGTAGTATGTGTGTGTGTGTGTGTGTGTGTGCATGTGCGTGCGGTAGAACGACAAAAAATACTTGTTTTTTTATTTTTATTATTATTTTATTTACTTTTTTATATTAAATTAGAACAATAAATATCAAGTTAATTAATAAAGTCTGAAAAATGAAAATAATAAAAATAATAGCAAAAAGAGAGGAGAAAACAGAATAAGTAGCAGCAAAATAGGTTAAGAAGTGTTTTTATTTACACTAAAACAAAAACAACAATAAAAAAAATAACACTGTGGCAGAATGAAGAGAACGAGGCTTGTCAGACATGGAAATTTATGGCCAGACAAGTTGAGTTAAGAATGTGGTGTTATTTGGATGATGAAATCTTAATGAAATAGTTTAGAATGAAACTGAAGCAGGATTTTTATATCTCAACGTTTAATTGGCCTACAGACGGCAAATAATTTCATATAAATAATCAAGTTGAGAAAATATCAAACGCTCTGGAATAATTTACTTATCGAATTATTCAGACAAAATGTGAATTTTATCATAAATAAAAACTTTGTTTACAATACTGTTTATTAAATTTAAATACATATAGTTTTTTAATTGAGTACAAAGCGGACAATATCATGTTATTTGGTTAATCGATCAATATAATTTTGCCACTTTTGATAATAAGACAAGAAAACTAGACATTTTGAAAGAAACATTTTTTTTAAATAAATTGCAAAAGAGGGGCACTTTTTAAATAAAAAATGGTGTCAAAATATCAACTAATTATCTAAAACTATCTCTCAAAAAGAGTATTCAGTTCAATTATATATGTTCCAAACAATTTTTTTGTATAGTTTTGATGAAACTTGATTTTTAAAGGATTCTTTCTCTTATTGATGACGACGGAGATATTGAATGCGTATAAGATTTTCTATCAAATTTCTCTGTTCTCTTATCTCTTCTAGATATTGGTGGTCTTCTTTTAATAATACGGTGCACCTGTAACGGCTTTTTTTTACATAAACAAACAAATAAAAAATACTTTGGAAAAACAAATTTTTATTGATTCACAAAAATTATTGGAATAATTAACATTATAAGAGCAATTAATCGCCGAAAATTAATCGAATAATCAACATATATAGTTCAAGCTATTTCAATAATATATTTTTCAAACAGTCAATTTCTCAAAATTAATCGATTAATCTTAAAAAGATTAGCCGTGTGAATACCCTATTAGTTATGCATTCCTGGTATATTATTTCGTCGTAAAAATTGCTGTTAGAGGATTCAAATAAGTCATATTCATGTGACTTGCTGACGATTAATCCACAAAATTTATTCGAATAATTAGCATTATTACATTGATTAATCACCCAAAATTAATCGATTAATCGTCATATCTAGTTTGAACTATTTAAATAATATATTGTTCAAACAAACAATGGCCGATTAATCGAACAAAGGTTAATAGTTTGAATGCCCTAGTATTTATGCAAATTACAGGTGATTATTGTATTCTGCTGTATAAGTTGGAAATTGATTTGATGTTGTCATGGCTTTCTGAACTTAAAATTATAAAATAAGTCAAAGAGACTATTACAATAGAAACATGAATATAAGCTGCTTGTTGGACAGATCCATTCATTTTCAGCGCAGATATGTTTAATACATTTTAGGGCGAATCAAATTCACAAAAGAATATAGGCCTTCATAAAAATGTTTTAATAGGAAAACAATAGCCCGATACACAATCTTGTGTAAAAAATCTGGTTTGCATGTGCATGCGTGTACTTTCAAGTACAAAAGAAACGAGAAACATAAATATTGTTGCTCCTTTTCAAAGAAATTTAAAACGATTTCCAATACTTTTCAACAAATAATATAGAAACAATTTTTAATATTCTTCATATCTACTTAAAAATACCTCACAAGTCATATATATTTTATTAATATTCGTGGACGATAAGATACTTAAAAGCGTACCACAAATAGTGTTAGCAAATTCAAATTTTCAATATCATCTATCGAAAAATCTTGATTTTGTAAAGAATCTTTGATAATACATTTTAATTAAACAAAATTTCGTGATAAAATAAAAGTCAAGTTGGAAAAATTAGCCATGAAATAATGTTAATTTAATTTACATTTTATATACTTTCATTTATTTTGTTTTATGATAAACGTAGAGTTAATAAAAATAACCTGATTCGCACTACACGAAGACCTAATTATACGAAGACCTTTACGAAGTCTATTTTTCGACTTAATTTTTGGTTTGATAGCGAACGGGGTAGGGAATAAAGAGGGGTAGAAAAAATGACTATTTCTGTTTTCTATGGTTTTTTATACCCTTCACAAAAAACTGAAAGGGTATATTTAGGTTTGTCATTCCGTTTGTAATTTCTGCGGTATTAATTATGCGACCATATAAAGTATATATATTCTGGATCCTTATGAATAGCAATGACGATTAACCGATGTCCGTCTGTCTGTACGTGAAATCGGTTTTCCCAAGCCCCAGAAGAGCTAGAGACTTCTTTCTTGAACCTAAATAGAACTTAAATAAAACTATTTTATGCCTCATTAAGAGTTACGTTGATAAAAAACCCAAAAAGAAAATTAATTTTCGCTTCCAGGTATGGGATATTGAAATTTTTTATACATAAAAGTAACCAAAACGGCAACTAATTAGAACATTTATTAATTCAGGAAAAACAAAATTCGTATCAAATATTTAAAATAAATCAATTTTCGATTCCAAGTTTGGGTATTTGCAATATTTTGTATCACATAAAAGTTACCAAAATGGTTAAAATTAGCAGTTTTACTTAAATAAAACCGCTTTACACGTTATGACGATTTGTATTGCCAAAAAAATTTGAAAAATTAAAATTTCGTTTCCAGGTGTGCGAAATTTTGAATATTTTTTATGTATAAAAGTAACCAAAAAATGCAACTGAAGTTGTTTTTTTCGCTTACTGAAACTATTTTATAAATTAGAAAGCATAAAATTGGTACTTAAATATATATATATATATATATATATATATATATATATATATATGTATGTATATATATAATGCCAGACGTACGCTAGTGAAGGGTATATAAGGTTCGGCACAGCCGAATATAGCACTTTTACTTCCCTACAAGAAATGAATGACTGAAACTAATACACACAAAAACATTTTCACTAACACAATTAAAAATGTTTTACCCTAACAGCGTTACCATTTTTGGACTTTTCATACCCAAATTCTTACGATTTGTTTTTAGTTGATCAAATATATACTTTTTCAGTATGTTTGTGTATGTACGAGTTCAATGAAGTTGCAAAAATAGTTATATAATAAACCAATTAACAAAACTAACTTAAATTTTGCTCTAATTGTTGTTTTAAATGTTCCACGAGATTCAGGGATTTTTGGAGTATGAAAAATACATTATATAGGAATTAAGAAAAGAAGTATGAGCGACAACGCTGGTATTTACAGGCTAGAATACTGTGTGCAAGAGTAGGACAATAAATTTGTCAACCTTTTGTATAGAAAAATTGTAAATTGAAGCAAAATAAAATAAAATTTAAAATATAATATAAATAACACAAAATAACCTGTGATAAATAAAGTGAATTTCCTTGCGGATTATGATGTCCACTGATGATCATTTGGGATACGGAGAAAAGGACACTACAAGAGGTAAATCTATTTTTTGAAAAACTTGTGATATTTTATTCTTATATTGCAACCACAAAATAAGATTGCAACTGATGACAGTTTCCTCGCTTTCTAGGAAATGTTGGAATTAGCTGTAAGGGAGATGTCGATTTAATATTGTTGGGCGGTGATTTATATCACAATGATGTGCCAAGCCAAAATGCATTGCACAAGTAAGTTTAGTTTTAAAGAAAAAACAAGATATAAAACTAAATTTATATCCATCTTTAGATGAATGAAACTATTGACAATGTATACTCTTGGTGATCGTGACCTGAATATCTCCGTACGGGTATACTCCATACATAGCAATCGCGACGACCCTAGCGGTTTTGGTGGCTTGTTCTTAGGGTTTGTTGTCTACCACGGGGTTATTTAATTATTTTGGTCGATGGACTAATATCAGTAAGTTTTGTGTATGTTGAATATAATACAAGCATATTTGTATATATATATATATAAATAATAAATTTGCTATAATATAATTGAAATGATATTAAATGCGTTTTATTTCATCGAATTTGGTTAGGTTAGGATTGTTAGCAACCCCGGCATCAGTGACACCATACCCGTCAAGGGTGACCGGTCACCAGTGAAACCATACCCGTAAAGGGTGACCGGTCACCAGTGAAACCATAAAAGTCACTAGAGAAAAATTTATATAGAACAAAAACATTAGAGTAAGTAGTTTGAATATATGTTTAACAGGCGATGATATACCACAAGTTAGAAAGGGATGCAAGATCACACGTACACAAAAGTTTTAGTCATTTTTTTCCGTTTGGCCTTAATAAAATGATAGAAACTTTGTTCTACGAATTTCGGTCATCAGTGCCAGTCATTTTACCGGTAATATGACCGGCACTGTTCTTGTAGGGTTGTTTTATATTATTACTAAAGAGAAAAGTAAACTAAAACAGGGGGCAAATTACAGCACTCGATATCGAACGAAATTACGAAAGATTTCAATAGAGTTTATATGGAAATATTTTAAAATTTCGAATCGTATCGAATGCCGTAATTTGCCCCCAGATATACCGATTGAACAATAAAAATCAAAATCAATCAAAAAAATTAGACATGTAAAAATAATCATCGTATGAACGCAAAGAATTTTTGGTAGAAAATTCAAAAGGGAATCAAGAAAAATAGACGTCATAAATTTCATCGTCTGAATCCTGTGTAAGTTCAAAATTATTACTCTGTTTTCAGAGATCGTTTTCAAAAATGTTTCTATATATAATAAAATACTGTCACTGTAAAAACAAATCTTTTGGAGAGCTGAAAACTACCTTGAAAACGATAATTGCAGTAAAGTTAACATCACTGTTGCCTGCGAAGAATATTTGCCACGAAAAATTCTTCGTTCATCCATCCCTCCCGCTTAAGTTCTTAGCAAATCTACCAGCAGCAGCAGCAGTTACAAGTTTCTGAAGTGTATTATTGTGTCGACAAGTGGATTGGCAACAAAAAGTTGCCATTTTGTGTTTAATAAAAAAAGTAATAATTTCAACACTTGAAACTAGAAAAGTTTTTTGTTTTATTAATTTTCTTTAGGTTCTCTTTGGTACAGACCCAAAAACGCTTGTATACATTCGCAATATGCAGCGTGAATCATTCGATTTTTTGCACTCGTAATCACAGACAGACAGAGCGGCAACGGCAAACATTTCAAAAAACTTTGTTTTCGGAAATGCTTAAGACCTTTTTTGCTTCTTAATTTTGGTGGAAACTTGATGTTGCTTTTAAGTTTTTATTCCATTTTGTTTTCGTTTTGTTTTCATGTTAAACTTTTTGTTGTTTCTCGCAGCTCAATTACATGAGTTGAATTAAATCCCTCGATAAAAATGCAAATATAAAAAATTGTATTTTTATAAATTTCATGTGTCATAAAACAAAAACAAAAAAACATGTTGTTTTTATATGTATTTGACTTTGACAATTCAGGCTGAAATGTTTACGTACTCGTATGAGTGCATACGTATTCTGGTATTAAGTCAGTAAAAAATGGGTCGAAAACACCTGAATTGAATATATTCTGGGTCAGTTGTACTCTCAAGTGTTAAGCTCAAGATGTAGGAAATGTTATTTTATAGAGTGCAATTACTTTGTAAATCACTTTTGAAAGGTGTAAAGGAAATTGTGCTTCAGTTTTGCTCTAACAATTTGCATGGATTTACTTTTATGCAAGTAAAATGTGAGAGATAAATTTATATTCTTTCAAAAATGATGGCGTTTGAAGACTTTTTACTTGTTGTTGAACACACTTTTAAAGTTATTTACTTAACAGAAAGTAATTCAATATCCACATTTCATTTTCATATCTTGTTCTGCCAGTTGTTACAGTGGGTTACAAGTGCCTTGCAGTGTAATTATATTGTAAAGTAAAATGTGTTGAATAGAAGCTAAAAAATAAAAATAGTAGAACTTCTCGCTGCCAAAATTGAAAATTTAAAAAAAAATCGGAAAGTTATTGGTTTTATTACTCCGTTTAGAAAAAAATCGAGTTTTGAGGTCGTAGGAAGCTTCCCTGGCTAATTCTGAGAACCCGTTACTGTGTGTGTGTGAGTGTGAGTTGGTGTAAGTATGTGACCCGCTTATAACTTTGAAACGGCTTAACCGAGTTCAACCAAACTGATGGCGTTCTCAAAGGTTCTAATGAAATTAGATATCCCGTCAATTTGAACAGACTTCAAAAAATTTTACAGAAAACTTCGAAGAAAAATATTTTAAAGTGTTTTGTTTCTTAAATAACTTTTAAACGGTTTTACCGATCTAATTTAATAACTAATCAGCAAATCGGGTCAATATCGGTTAATCCGTTCGTAATATATCGTGAAAGAAAATATATTAGAAAAAAAGTGTGTTTTTTTTTTTAATTTGAAGTTATATTTACAATCAGTTAGTGTTCTCGGTCCTTTTATAGGACATAAAAAACTACATCATTTCACGCTAATCACGTGAAAATCGGATTTCAATTCAAAAGTTATAACATTTGGAAAATGAAATTAGAATTAGCAGCTTTGTGGGAATATGCAGGGATGGTCTTTAGGGTCAACCGTTTTCCAATTTTTTTTTCTAATGCAAAAATCTAGAACAATTAAAAAATTCTTCTACACTACAAACTAATTTGTGGAAAATAATTTGAGTTTTGATTAAAGTCAAGGAACTTTGAAAAGGAATAAAATAAATTTATTTTCAATGGATATGAAATTAATTTTTATTTTCGTGCTGATTCTTTTTTAATTTTTTAATTTATTCGAAAGATAACCTGGCATTATAGTTCAATCCAAAATAGTTCTATCGGAACAATTAAAGTTAAAAATAAACAAAAATATATTTTATTTATTATTTAATTCAAAATATAATAAAAAGGAATAAAATGTAACATAAAAACTTTTTTCTCTCTTAAAATTCGATTCAGCAAACAGACAAGAGTTTTTATAAAGAGTAAAGACGAACAGTAACCATCCAGGGTTAAATATGACTTTTAACATAAGACCGCCACGGCTGACTTGGACGTCTAATTTTCGTTTGCTTTTTTTGTAATATTTGTGGCCGTATAGCGGCGAATCCTGTCGTATTCAATTGGACAACCGTTTCGTGCCTATCGGCGTAGAGAAGCGGCTTTTGCAGCTCCACAGAAAATAGTCTAGCGGCGTTAAATAATACAATCGTGACTGGCAATCAATACCACCATGACGTGAGATAACACATTGAACTAGTTGGAGTGAAATAACCATTTTTTCGTGTGCTATCGGGCAAGTGGCACCACCCTGTTTCAACCACATATTGTCCAGCTTCATATCCTCGATTGTGGCCACCAGAAGTTCGTTATTAACCCCGCCTTAGCGGACAATATTTAAGGCAACTGCTTGACCGACTTCTATTTCGAAGAAGTACGTTCGGAAGACGCTGCCAGCAATTTTTTACGGAAAGCGAACTGGGCGAGCATGGGCAGGTGCTTTCAACGTTTCTACAGGCACCGATTGTGGACACCTTTGATCGATTATGTGGACCAAAAAAGGCACCTATTGTGGACACCGTTGATCGTCATGTGGACCAAAAAATCACGAAATACACGAAATGCATTTTGAATTCAATGCCCATTTTCGTAAAAGGCTTTAACAAATTTCACCCGCTACTCAATTGTGTACCACTCCGTGATTGAATTTGCACTGAAACAAAAAAAAATTTGAAATTAAGTTGGGCAAAAAATTTGACGTTAAGATGTGACATTAAGGCAAAAATTGATAGCGTTAAGTTTTTTTTAATACAAAATATTGGGGAAAAAAAGAATCGGCATGATAGTAGAATTAAATAGTTTCGTGCTTGACTCTTTCTTTATTAAAGATGCATTCTGAAATGTTTTCTAATGGGCTGTTTTCAGCTTTAAAGAGCCTCGTTCTTTTAAGGCGATTTCCATTACGTTTCAGATTATCTTTCAAACACCCTGTAGCTTTTGCAGTAAATCTTGTATATTTTCTTATTGTTTCGTGTTTTGTCAATATATCTCAAGTGTGTATCTCAACGTTAACCCGGATTCGAATGATGTGCATAAAAAGCGTGCGAAGTTGTTGTTATTGATTCCTATTGGGCGTTAATATATTCAGTTTGCTAAAATATTTTCTGCTTCTTTTACGTATATTTTTCTAACCTTCGACATAAATATTTTGTATACATATTTTGTTGTTGTTGCTGTTGTTTGATGCCGCGCTGTTGAAGTTTTTTCGACCGTTAGAGATTTCCGCATATTCTGTGAAAGCAGTTTTTTTTTGATGATGGTGATTATGATGACGACTGAAATGTAGCTGACAGTTGAACAGAGCAGAAATTTAAATAAAACTTACGTTAGCGGAGATTAATTTTATGTACATATATTTGCTACAACAACAACAACAAAAAGAGACATTTGACATGTTTTGAAAAATGATGGCAGTGGAAAATATATTCCCGAAAAGTGAGTCGTTATGAAATTATTAGAAGCAACTAAAGTCCTTTTCAAGGTTCTGCATAAATTTGACAGAGCGATTTGATAAATCGCTAACTGCAGTAACGTAGTTGACTACAGGACCATAAGTTACGTAACTTGCTCGCCATAATTTACGTCACAAGAAATAAACAAATTTATTATTTTTATCCGAGAACCCGCGCCAAAAGAATGTGTTGGTAAATAGAACATTTTGCATACAAATACATACATAAATATATATATAAATGTGTACATACATACATGTGAATGTATATAAACTGTTTTTAAATAAAACATACACACACAAATCCACCAAAGCCCCTCGTGGTTGTATAAAGAAGCGTTTACAAAAGATATATTTCATGCATGAGCTTTTAGAGGTTACCAACAAAATTTCTTTTGTTAATTAATGACTCAAAAACTGAGAAAAAAAAAAACTTCTTTATTATTATGAATCTTTTGTATAATTTGCTATTTAGCTTTTAAAAATTTCATCTCAAATGGGTACGGATTTAACCTCAAAAATTTCAATAAAATTACACTACCGAAGAACATTTCATTATTAATTATAATAATTCGTAAAATAGTTGCTTTTAATATTCAGAAAGATGTGAAGAAGGGAAAATTAATATGAATACAATTATCCAACTTGTGCAGCAGAGCAGAACAACTGTTTTCGAAAGTCGCCACGCTTCCGCCATCAGTGCTAGTGTTTGTTTTTGTATGTCGCCATTAATTGGTGGTTAAGTGGAATATGACGACAGATCTGTATTTATACAAATTTCATTCCAAATGAGCACGGACTTAATCTCAAACATTTGACCCGATTTGTAGTGGCCGTCGGGGTTTTTTAATCTTGAGGAATGATTTAAATCTAGAAATGAATTTAAGTCTAGAAATGATTTTAAAAATGCTTTTTCTAATCTTTTTTTGTAATTTCTTGAAATCTACCGGTTATAATCGGTTCACAGGAAACGCAAATTCAGATTGGAACGCCATCAGTTGGGTTGAAATCGGTCTAGCTGTTCCAAAGTTTAGTCTTGAGAGCTTATTAGATCTAGAAATGATCGTTAAAGCTGTTTAAAAGTTATTTAAAAAACACACACTTTAAAAAATATACTTTTTTTAAGCTTTTTTTGTAATATCTTGAAATCTACGGGTTATAATCCGTTCACGGGAAATCTAAGTTCAGATTAGAACGCCATCAGGTTGGTTGAAATGGGTCTAGCTGTTTCAAAGTTGTAAGAGGCTGCAGACTTAGTGACGGGTTCTCAGAGTAAGGCAAGCTTTCTAGGACCTCAAAACATAGAGATCTTAAGAGAACTAGGTTTTTCCAAAACGTGGTAAACCCAGTAACTTCCCGATTTTTTTAAACTTTCGTAGCGGGAAGTTAAAATATAATAAAAAAATAAAAATAATTTTTTTAAAAAACCTCAAATATTAAATTAAATTAATTGAGGTTTAGATAACAAAAAATATCATTCAGTTTATTATGTGATAAAATAAAAAAAAATTAATTGCACGATTAAAAACTAAAAAGTGGTTTTTTAACCAGCGTCCGTCAGCTGTTTTCGATGATAAATTCAATGTCTCAAGCCTACTTATTTTGAATTCGTGTAGAGTGACCTGATACTGCATTTAAAATCATGAATCTTGTGATATATTTTTATATGTACGTTTTAAAAAAACTTTATTTGTATGCGTGTTTGTATTGTGCTTCCATGCGTATACTTAATATTATTAATAATAATACTCATACGTCGCATTTTGCTCGTACAATCTTGTTCTTATCTTCTCATAATGTGTAAGTATTTTTACACGCTAAAAAATAATTGTTGTTAAAAACTCGAAACTTTTTAAGAAAACCGAACTTAAAACTTAAAATAAATATTAAAATAAGTTTAAAACAATAACTAATCAAAATAAGTATTATTGCGAAAAAAAAAACCGTAGGCGCACTTTGTGTACTATATTCCCTATGTCGAGCGCTCGGCGCTCTTTTTTCACAACAATACTTGTGTTCTTTGGTTCCCTATTGTTTTAAACTTATTTGAAAATTGATATAAATTTACTGTGATAATTGTATACGAGAACTGTAGCAATAGTCACCTGATTGTAACATAAATTATTTCTTGGTATTGGCCTTGTTATTATTGTATATATTTTTCATTGAAACGTGACAAATTTTTGCAGCAACAACATGCTGGCAAATAAAAAAAGATTAGCAAACAATAAAAATAAACAAATATTTTTATCAGTTCTTCACTGCAAACCGCATTGAAAACTTAACTTCTGTTTAAAAACCTCGAATATTAAATTAAATTAAATTAATTGAGGTTTAAGTTGCAAAAATGCGATAAAGTTTGTTGCATGCGGGACCTCAAAAAACTAATTGGATTTTTTAACCACTGTCGTTCTGGCAACACGTTTGCAGCTCAGCCATTTTCCATAAATTCTGATAAACAGAGAATATATTTCAATTAACCCTGAATGGTTACTCTTCATTTTAGTTCGATAAGATAACTGTTCGTTGAATCGACGAACAATTTTTTTTAAATAAAACTGTCGTGAAACAATTTGTAAAGTTAAAAATAAAAATAAAATATTTTTGTTAAATATTTTATTTATAAAAAAATTAAATGTAACAAACAACTTATTTTCTCTCTTAATAATTACGAATTTGAGCAAACATAAAAGAATGAAGCATTGAACACAACAACGGCAGCAGGCTACACGAACACCGACTACAAAAGCCGATGGCTACAATCATTGCCTCGTAGTCAGCTACTTAATTATTTGTAAAACGACACCACCAAATCAATAACCATGAGTTGTTGTTTGTAGTGGAATTCCCTTCATACGATAGTGTAACCACTTTCATATATTTAATACTCTTAAATAGTGTTATTCCAATAAAATATATTTCAAGTCTACAATATATGACAAGAAATCATTTCAATTGCTTAAAAATATAATTTGTTATTTCTTTTTTTATAATAAAATAATATATTTTCAAGTTTTCAATAATTTAATTTATTTATATGACACTGGCAACACTGCATCTAGTCATTGTCGCTCACCAAAATAGAAATTAGTTTAACATGACTACAACCCCAAAAACAGCAGGGACAACAACTAGTAGCCGTTTTGTCTGTAGTAGTAAAAATAATCATTCGTATATACGCACATGGATTATATTTTTGACAAGTTGTAGTCTGTAGCCTGCTGCCGTTATTGTGTTTAAAGCCTTAATAGAACTCTGTTTACTACATAATAGGTATGTTATAATTTTGGGTTTATGTCTTTGCTACTTAAATCCAGGTTTAAAATTATGAGTCATATATTTTTATTTCTGGAATAGATATTGAATACAACATTCAAAATTCATAAATATCTTCAAATTAGATAAGTACAAAATCCGTAAATATCCTTTTTGAGAAAAATTATAATAATAAACTATTTTTCATAACACGAACTTGTGGCGATTTATAATAACTATTTTGACGATTTTCTGCTTGAAATTAGACGATTTCAACTCTATTTTACTTGGTGACCATGATGGCACCCTATTTACGGCGGCCATACGACTTGCTTTGAAGGAACTGCAAAGAAATTTGCAAAATGTGCTCTTCTAAAAATATGTTTTATGATTTTGTCGTCAAGTTCATCCTTCGTTGCTCGTTTTTATTCCTAATCGTTCTTCATTTGAGAAGAACTATTGTTTTTTCAGTTGTTATAATCTGCGTTGTATTTTGATTAATGGTTTCATCGTTTGTGAATATGTATCGGGTGTTTTTTATAGAGTGATACAAGTTTAAATCATAATAAAACATAGTAACAAGGAATCTGGAACAATAATTTTCACAAACAGTAACATTCTGACCATCATCGTTTTTGAAGACATATGGGCCAATGACTCCGCCAGCCCTTAAGGCGCACCAAACAGTAACTTTCTGTGGATGAAATGGTGTTTCGACAAAAGCTTATGTATCAACCTCTTTGCAAATGCGACGATTCTGGTTCTTTACGTGTCCATTCAACCAAAAATGGGCTTCATCGAAAATTTTGAATGGACCAAGTGCACGATAAGTTTGACTAACAGAACCATTATTTTGATTGATAATTTCCACAATTTTCACGCGTTTCTCTGGTGTAAGTCGGTCCATAATAAAATGTCAAGTCAAACTAAACAAAAAGCAACTATCAGCTGTTAAATGGGTGGTCAAATAAAGCAGTGATGCCAACTCAAAGTTGTATCACTCTATAAAAACCACCCTATACTTGCTAACCGTGATTAATTTTTGCAAGCGTTTCAGTATTTTATAATCAGAATATGTTGTGAATTGCGTCATGCATCAGCATGTTCTACGAACTTTAAATAATGCGAATAGTTTTCTTACTACAGATTTTTCCTTGCCTGAGTGTTACTTAAAAATATTATTAGAAAATAACAACTTGTTAAATATGTATTTAGATTAGAAGTTTATATATTTTCTAAGGATATTGTTATCCCTTGACATAAATAAGTAAATCATCGCATATTTTTTTTAATTTATTGCTAAAAAAATATGGAAAATGGTTGGCCCTAAAAATGGCCTTTAGCCTATTTTATCCGTAAAGCTACCAAAACTTGGTTTGTTCTACTGCTAATTTTAAATTAATTTTCAAAATGTTATAACTGTTGATAACGTGAATTTATAACGTGAATTGATGTAGTTTTTCGAGTCCTATTAAAGGATACTGAACACTAACTGATTGGATATATAACTTCGGAGTTTAAAATAAATTCACTTTTTTCGAATTTTTTTCTTTCATGATATATCACGAACAGATTAACCGATTTTGACAAGATTTGCTGATTAGTTTCTAAATTTGATCGGTAAAACAGTTTAAATTTTAAAATATCTTAAAACTTCTTGAAATCGGTTTGAATTGACAGGAAATCTAATTTCAGTAGAACCCTTTAGAACGTAATTAGTTTGGTTGAAATCGGTCAAGCGGTTTCAAAGTTATAAGCGGATTACATACTTACATACACATTCACGCACACACACACACACATATAGATGAAGTGAGTGGTTTTCAGAATTAGTCAGGGAAGCTTTCTTGGACAAGAACTCTATTTTTTCAAAACGGAGTAGAAGCAAAAACTTCCCGACTTTTTAAAACTTTCAATTTTCGTAGCGGCTCTTTCTAGGAAACATTCTCATACTAAATTTCCACGACTGTTAGTGATTGAGTGTAGAATTGGGGGGAAATAATATTGTGAATGTTCTTGCCATTGATGACGTCATAAAAAAGGTTTTCTTGTTGAGCAAATAATATAAATATTTTTAATCCGAATGGGTTGTCTCTATTTCACAAAGAAGTGACTCATCCTGCTGCGAACGTGTCCATTATTTTGAGTTTACGACCGCCAAACCTGGTTTTTTGATTGATAATGATGTGCTAGACATGCAGAGAGTCATGCCGAATTTAAAGACGTTATTACCACGTGGCAATTTTACGGGTAATCACATAGCGAATCGGACGCAATTGGTGGACCTCACTTTAACTTTTTGTAATAGAATAGACTCTGAGCATTTTAAAACCATAATTAGCACTTTGAAATTGGAAAGATTGAAACTAAACCTGTTTCCCAATTCAAGTCGGTTCAACACGATACTCTTGGAAGATGCCCAACTGGACAATTTGAGATATTTGGAAGCAAGCACTTACGAATTAAACTGTTTTATTAGGAAACCGCTGAGAGCTCTCAAGGAATTGATAGTATGCAGTCATTGTAATTCCAGGCAATTGTTCCGATGTCTTGCTGTCGATTACGGAGGCAAAAGAGATAGTTCTGGTGGAAACATCAAATGTCAACAATATTCTATTGAATCGAACTGAAGTTCAATGTTGAAGAATTGTCAATAGTAAGTGATGGAAATCCATTTCCCGCCAGCATCATACCCTCTGTGCCCTTATTAACCAACCTGCGTACATTTAGCTTTAAAAGTTGTTCTATTCATACAGAGGACTTTATAAGTTTGCTCAAGAATATCCCTCAATTATCTTATATAAGTTTTGAAAGTTGCCTTTTCGATGTTGCTAATGTTTATTTAACAGTTGATGAACTCTTCCCCAACCGCACTCATAAATTAACACTCAACATGTGCGGCAATAGACTGATAGATCGCACTGGCAGATTAACATGGCCTCAGGATATTGATCGTGTCATCTTTGTTTATTTGGAAATAAAAGGGAGCCGAAGATACTTGGAGATGACCCACCAAAGTAATTCTGAAAGATATTTCGAACCTTTATATGTCTTATTTCGATAAAAAAAAAGTGCTGTGTGCATTCATTTATAACTAAATATTTATATACAAAACTTTTTCAAGATGTTTCAAATCAAGAAATAATAAAATGAGCTGCCAAAAGTTTTACAGAATAGGCTTGACACTAAGAAAATCATTCAACACGATAACTGAATTTATTAAAAGAAAATTATTTAAATAGCAAAAAGTTAGAAGAATTTCGTTGGAGGCAATTGTTCAAAAAACTGTATATAATTATAGCGCGGCGTACACGTTACTTGGCTTATAAATACGCACGCAAATAACATTTAAAAAAATATCTGAAAAATATGAAGTGAAACAATTTCCGCATTTTTTCTAACAAGAAAAAAGAAATAACAGAAAGACAAACAGAAACAAAAATAATTATCTCATATTATTAATTTACATTTAATTTCGGATGGAATTTTCCCTTCCAAGAAATAGAAAAGCACATAAATTCCTTTTAACACTTGGCAGTACATACAACTTCAATTCGTTGGTGTTTGTGACGCGCGGGGAGTAAAAGAAAATAAAATATTCAGAATATTGCGTGCTTGCAAGTGTTTAGTTTTGTTATGTTTTCAATTTAAGACAAGTTTCTATTTTTATAACAAAAATGTTTGCACAAAAATTTATTTTGCAAATGCATCGAATGTGTGCAGTTGGGGAGTTGACACAGATGATTCATGTCAAAAATCGTATGTGTAGTCAAAGATTGTTGCGTATTTAGTTTTGTGTTCAAATTAAAAAAAAATATTACGTATTTCAATTCTGAGTAGCGGTTATAAAAAAAGTATTGAGAAACTTCATTAGCTAAATGTGACAAGTCGCAGTATGAAGTGAATAATAAAAATCGGTCACAGAAGTTATTCGGGTGAATTGTTATCCCCCACCCTTTCCTAACAGCAGTTATATTTTCTTCCGTGGCCGTCATTGCCATGATGCAACGCCCTTAATCCTTATAATTTCGTTAAGTCTTTGCACAGTAGGACTATAATGGGGATCACAATCACCCCGTGAAAACCGCCACAATCACCTTGTAAAAAGATTAAAAAATATTTATGCATTTTTAGGTACCGGGACATTCCGACTGTCCTGGCAACCTCATCGCTGATGGAATTGCCAGGGAAGGAACAGAGATGGATAACTCTATGATCTGTCACTTTACAGGCATTCCTCTATCGCATTGCAAGTTCTTGGTTCAGTTTGAATCATATAGAATCGCTCAATTAAGATGGGATAATGTGACCAACTGTCGTGTGGCAAGGGCCACATGGCCCCGCTATGACCCACGCAGAACACGCGACCTTCTGAAATTCAACAAGATACGAATTCGTCAACTTGTGAATGTCTTAACTGGACATTGTAACTTTGGGACCCATGCGAGAACGATGGGTCTAGAATACAATGACTTCTGTAGAAGTTGTAATGATGAAGAGGAGGAAGAAACAGTACATGATCTTCTATGTCAGTGTCCTAGCCTGGGCTGCTTAAGGGCAGTGGCGTTGCGCTCCAGCTTCCTGCCGGACTTAGACAGCCTGGCGAGTCTGGAGCTGACTAGAATATCGGCCTTCCTAAGGTCCACGGGATGGCTTAATGCGGCAGAGGACGACTCGTGAGTGGTCCTTGCTTTAGGGTATCACAACGGGACCGAATCAACGGACCCAAGTGCATTGCTTAGGCAATGGCCCTAACAACCTAACCTAACCTAGGGTTTTAAACGGTATGTACCCGTTTCACCTAGTAAATGACATCTCAGATGACAGATATTTAACCCTGGATGGTTACTGTGCGATGAAACTCATTTACTCTTTGTCATATAACTATTTTATGTTTGTCCAAATTCGTATCGAATTTTAAGGAAAAAAAGTTTTTATTTAATATTATATATTATTTAAAAAATTTTTTTTAAAATAACTATTGTGGTTTTATGAATATGACCCTTTTAACTTCAAGCTACGAAAGTTTTAAATTTTCAAAAATCGGGAAGTTGTCGGTTTTACCCCGTTTTGGAAAAATCGTGTTTTCATCAGATTTCGAGGTCGTGGGAAGCTTCCCTGACTAATTCTAAGAACGCGTCACTAGGTCTTTATGTGTGCGTGTTTTAGTGTGTGTAAGTATGTGACCCGCGAATAACTCTATTTAAACTACACTGATGGCGCTCTAAAGTGTTCTACTGAATCGGTATTCTGTGAATCGAAACCGATTCGAACCGGTAGACTTAAAGAATCTTAAAAAAGTCTTTGAACAAAAACATTTTTGAACTGATTCTTTTAAAACAACTTTTAAACGGTTTTATCGATTGATTCCAGAAACTAATCAGCTCTCAAGATTTAAAAAAACCATGTCGGCCACTGTAAATCAGGTCAAAAGTGATATAAATATCTTTTAAATCCGGTCAGTTAATGTTCTTGATTCTAAAGCATTAAACACAATAACGGCAGCAGGCTACAGACTACAACTTGTCAAAAATATAATCCATGTGCGTATATACGAATGATTATTTTTACTACTACAGACAACACGGCTACTGGTTGTTGTCCCTGCTATTTTTGTGGTTGTAGTCAAATTAAATTAATTTCTATTTTGGTAAGCGACAATGAGTAGATGCAGTGTTGCCAGTGTCATATAAATAAATTTAATTATTGTAAACTTGAAAATATATTATTTTATTATAAAAAAAGAAATAAGAAATTATATTTTTAAGCAAACGAAATGATTTCTTGTCATATATTGTGGACTTTAAATATATTTTATTGGAATAACACTATTTAAGAGTATTAAATATATGAAAGCGGTTACAGTATCGTATGAAGAGAACTCCACTACAAACAACAACTCATGGTTATTGATTTGGTGGTGTCGTTTTACAAATAATTAAGTAGCTGACTACGAGGCGACGATTGTAGCCAACGGCTTTTGTAGTCGGTGTTCGTGTAGCCTGATGTCGTTATTGTGTTTAAAGCTAAATATAGTAATCGAATACTACCTCAATCTCGGTTGTCATGTGGGAATCGGTTGATTTTTGTTAACTCGAAGAGCAAAAAATGTTTTGAATTGAACAAACACCAGGTTACGATAGTTTTTGTGGTTAAAATTAGCGGGAAGTTAAAGGGATTAGGCGTTTTCTATATATTTTTTCTGTGTTATTGTGTTATATAATATATCTGGCGACCACGGCTGCCACTCTAAATTTTTCTTCCGGACCAAAATCCATAAAAAAAGAGAACCAATTATTTCAATTTTATTTGCATACCAACATAATACAATACTTTTTACACTGAAGTCAAATTGTAAATTTCTGACTTGTACACAAAAGTAACAATCGATCAGTGTTGCCAATATAGCTTTTTGATTTACTACTGTGGGTAGGTAATAATCGATTGCTATCAAGTGTTGTAAACGAATCAAATCTTTCACTTTATGTGAAGAGTAATAATTTTCGTAAATGCATTTTTACCAGCATGATAAAACTTTCAATATTTATTTATATTATAATCTTTAACTTTTCATAAAAGAAAAAAAATGAACCAGCGAACCAAACGTAAAAAAACAACAATTTTTGGTTCAATTGTAGCACAGTGGTAACTGTGCTGGCGACTGCTTCCTCAAGTAACTTTTCACGTCGAATTGCAGACACTTTTCTGGTTAAACATTTTCTTGGTATTGAATGTAATAATTTGGCCCCGCAAACATCAAGATGTTTGAGAAATTTAGCACTCTGAATATCTATTTGATTGTGGGAACTTGATATTCTGGCCGAAATCATCAGCAAGTTTTTGTATGTTTGTTTAATAAATTTCTTATATATAAAAAAATAAATAAAATGAAATATTTATATGACAGTACTTCGGTTGCACAGATATTTATTTTTTCCTTTTAAAGTTACAAAGAAAAGCACGTCGAAACAAACGTTGTTGCTTGCAAACAAAGTCAATGGTTGTTTCATTTCAAATTCTTGCTACCAACGCTCGCAGTGTTGATGTCGCCATCTCTTCTGCCCACTTGATGTGTGTTTGTTTGGAACACAAACTACAAAATTGAAATGCAGAACTTGTTTCGTCATGTAAAAACATGTCTGATTCATGCTTTTCATTTGAAATCATGAAAAAATATAATCATTTATTTTGTTTCTAAAGTCAGTCTGTGATTTTAATGCAATAAAATTGAAAATTCTTTTATATAACACGAAGTATGCACGAGTAGATGGCTGCGTAAGGTTGCTCTTTATTATGTATGTACGGACGTACGTACGTACTGCAACAATGACACCGTCTTTGCCTTCCGATTCTATGTGATGCCGCAACCAGTGTCTGTTGTAATTTTTGCAATTATTTAATTAGTAAAGTTAACAAAGTTTGTTGTTGTGCATAGAATGAGTTTTGTTTTTCTCCAAGTTTTGTTTTAACATCCATTTTTAGAACAGCCTCAGACACACCGGGTAGACAGACACACGGACATACTGCGAGTACTTGTCTGTCTGCAATCATGAATCACTTAAATTACTTAACATCGTGTTTTAATGATTTTGTAATATAGTTTTTATTCACTCGATTTTTTCCATTGCACACACACACAAACAGACACATACATACACACAATTGCGGTGTGTAGGTCGATTTTTGTAATCACATTGTTGTTTGTTTGTTTGCAGGAGACTTTTCAGCTAAAATTTATAATTTATCTTATTTATTTTACAAATTTGCTTCGCATCAATTTGAACAAATAAACGAACTGAAAACAAAACTAAAATAATGAAAACAATGATATATTGTGACAAACTAGTGATTGCGTCGGTTATAATGATACGAAATAGGAGATGAGATCGTGAGCTATTCAAGCACACATTCACGTGAGTGCAATGAAAAGTTTTAATTGAAAATAAGCTCTTATGCAATTCTTCTGCAAAAAAAAGAAGAGAATTAAATACGTTTTAATGTAACATCGACTATTTTAAATCCAAATTATAGAATTAAGATCCGTTGGTATTATTATAATTACTATTATCATTATTATCACTATTATTATTATTCTTATATTTTTGTGATCATCAGGACTTAAATATGATCAATGAAGATCATCATCTGAAGAACGAAAGGACAACATCATTTTGATTTTCTTAAATTTTCTTTTATTAAGGCGGACTTCCCAACTTTTGCTGTTCATAACGGCCATCCTGTTGAAGCTCCAACTGTCAAATGAGCTGTCATGCATTCAATGTAATTTACTAAATCACCTTGATCGGATACAGCTTTCAACAGCACGTGCATATAACAGAATTGTTTCATCAAAATGGACATTCTGTTCGGGCAACGTATCACGTGTTAAGCCCATTTTAAAGTTGTCATAATAGTCATACGGAGAGGACCATTCGGATTGTTGTGGATAGTTTTGGGTCTACTAGTTCATTAAACAATCTAACAAAAGTCTTACGACGACTTCATGAAAGTGTGCAGGAGAATTTGAGGATGTTGGTGTGCCCATCGCTGTCAGCGACTAGCCCGACTCCTTTTAGCCTGAATTGGATGATGCGGACATCAATGAAATGTTGCTGTCAACGACGGGCCCCAACATCTCTTAGCCTGAAATGGGTGATGTGAACATCATTGAAATGTGGTTCTAACAGAATGGTGTATTCTACAGTAGAAATTTGAGGGCAGGGTCATCATGTGATTTAGCTCCGTTAGATATTTTCTTGTGAGGTTTTTCAAATCGCAGGAAGAAGCGAATAAGCAACAAACCACTGCTGCCATCACAACTGATGCGTCTCACTCAGAGAAGTAAGTCGTGGCGGACATTTGAGCGATGTTGTATTCCAAATCTAATGGCATCAATCACACACTCTCTTTAGGTTCTTTTAAATTTAAAGATAGAAGGCGTTAGTAGAAGGTTTTATACACACAAACGCACACATACACCCACACTGTTAATGAATTCCGGTATTCCGACGGACCCGGGAAAGCTGGAGGCTTCGACCTTGGATTGACGTATAGTGAATAGTCCTAAATAGATTGATATTGAATATCAGAAAAAATTTAAATTACGCTTCCAGGGGTGGAAAATTTAAAGCTATTTTTGCTATATGAAATTAACAAGCGGAAAGAAATTATTGTTTTATTTTAATTAAATCTATCAGGAGTAATTAAATTGTTATTAAAAATCCAGCAGCATAAAAAAGATGATCCCAGGAATGGGCAATTTAAATCTGTGTTAGTACATAAAGGCAACTGGAGTACATCGGTGAAGGGTATATGCTATTCGACACAGATGGGTATACTTTTACTTTGAATTTTGTTTTACCAGTTTTTTATTATTATTTTATTAAACTTTAAAAGAATTTTTTTTAATTCGACCGGTACTGAAAGTCTGAACCCTACACTGAAAATAGGAATGAGTTCAAACATGCTTAGGTGAAATAAAAAGGTGAAAAGGCACTAAATTTCGCCACAGTACCATCGAAATAGAGTGGGTGCTGTAATGCACTCTTTAGTACAGGGATATTGTGAACAACTGTCATTACTGCACAGCGTCCAGTGCTATGTCTTCGTTATTGAAACAGGTTGACGACATTTAATATGACCATCATACACATGCAGATCACAAAAATTCTATATCATATTCCTGACGCCCCGGAGGGCACAATAGGCAACTTGGTCAGTTGTAACGGCTTGTTGCAGTGCTTTCCGGACAAAAAGGGCTATCGGTTTTCTGACGTTTCTTTTGCCGATAGCTCATACTACTTATATGTTACTGCCCTATCTCTGAATTAGCAGAGTAACGGGGCTGCATATAAGTGTATAAAAAGTAGTAGGCTTTTGCCTATGTGCCGGGAAACGAAATACAGAGGGATCACATCACAAAGGATCAAAAATCAGTAGCAGGTTACAAACCTATATTGGTTTGACCTGCGAGGCGTAACCAGTTTCCTTACACTGGTGCCACGGGATCTGGTTGAGCCCCACAGATGATGTTTGCTCGGGGGTGAAGCGACGATGTTGCCATACACGTAAACTTTTAGCTGGGCGTATATGAAATCTGCTTCACTGGCGAAGCTCTATTTAGCGCACGTTCATCTAATTGATAGCGTGTGGCGGACCTCGTTCTTCCCCTATATCTTATTGATTCTGTGGCCAGATGTTGGTTGAGGTCTCTTTAGTGAGTCCACGTGGTTGTTGTGGTTTAAAACCAAGAGTCGCTGGGAGAGGTGTCATGGGTTGATGTTCTGGCATATTCATACTGTGCTGGGATTTGGACCTAGCTGATGTTGGCCTCTATGGGCTGCTGCGAATCAGCAGACGTTACGGAAGTGGTGGTGTGTTGTTGGTGCTGGGAGTGACAGGAGGAATAAGTTTTACGACTTTGACCTTTGGTTCCTCTCGGTGCTAATGATATGCTGTCCTGGGAAGTAACAAGGGTTTAAGATAGGCCCGAACAACTTAGCGGTGTCACTGATTGGTACAGTGTGTTCTGAACTTAGTTTAAATTTTTAAGAATATGCTTATTCTTTTCTAATCTTAATGATATGATATTTCAGATGAAAATCGGAGCAAACTGTATATTTATTTTTGTTTGGCAACACTTCGAAATATTTTGTTGTTGACTGTATTATAATATAATCACCACCATCGCGAATATTATGGGAATGAGTTTTCTTTTGAGTAAATCTATATATCTCTTCCCAGCAAAACGGTATTGTGAATATTTTGGTAGCAAAAGTTTTATTGTGAATTGTTTGGGAATAATATATTCTATTGTGAACTATTTGTTGGAACTTTACTAATATTTTTTTTTGTGCAAAAAGAAAACTGCAGGTTTAATGCAAAAATAAAAATATTTATTTTGTAGAACAAATTAAATAATACAGAGGCTGTACATATTTTAATAAAATTAATAAACACTCAGTAAAGTGCTTTAGACAATCGATTTGTGTAGTTTAACACTTGGCGTCCTTTAATAAAATAATAAAAGTAATTGAATAGATGTCCACCATGAAAATAAATTACAACTTACATACATGTTTCCTTCCCTTTCCCACAAACACTTTTAGTGAATTTGTTCTGTGAAATAATTCGCGGGAGTAGCCATTGACGATGTCATATTTTATATGTTTGTCAAATCAATTACATACATATTTTCTGTGGGAAATATTCATTCAGAAAGTGCGATTTTTCTATGGGAATACAAGTTTGCGATTGAGGTGAATATCATTCATCAATTCGAATAACAAAAACAATTTTAATTATTCGAATAATTTGAGAACTAGTTTTTGCAATCATTTGATAACTTGTATGTGTGTTTAAATAACTTAATTATAATAAAACTGGTTGGTGGTGGTGGTGTTGGCTGCAATAAAACTGGGTTAATGCGGGCTCTGTTTGTAAAAAGTTGAATGTATAACCTTTTGCTAAATATTCTTACGCATTTAAAGAACTCGTAAACTGAATTTTGTTTTTCTTAAAAGTATTTATTTGCTCATGTATTTGTTTTTTATTTAGCACTTATGAAAATGCGTGCTAAATCCATTAATTGATTGTCGGCCAGTCCGTTTTGTAGTCGATCTCCTCTCGCTGCAGTCGCAATCGATATTAAAGAACGAAATCAATTATTTATATTATCTGAGAGAAGAAATAGAACGATAGAATCGAAGAAAAGGCGAAGCATGATAATTAAATTTGTTCACAATTTAGATACTTTTGAAAATCCAAAGATGTAAAGTCAACTACGACGCGTCACAGCTGTCCTATTTTTCATATGGCATCTGTATGAACTAGCGAATGCATCTTTAAAGAAATTTAATTCATAAAGATTCACAAAATATGCGATTTAAAATAAAATATACAACAACAAATATTAATTTGAAAAATAAATATGAAAGATATCAACATTCAGAAAATATACAAAATTTCGATACGTAACCTTAACAAAGATTTAAATGAATTTTTCTTCTCACCGACGAAGGAGGGTACTGCGTTCTGCTCTTTAGCATATGACAGTGTCAATATATAAATATAAAATAAATAAAATGTTGAATAAATCACTAAATTGCAACAACAAAAAATGAAACATAACCTTCCACCGTAAATCAGGACGATAGACTAGGGAAATTCGATAAAACTCAGACTCTTGAGCCTTCTGTTAACTACTTCAGTCAAAGAAATTAAATAATAAAAAAAAAATGTGGAATGCAGTTGACTCTGAAGTCCATCCCTGCAACTTCCCGCTAAAAAACTATTATTGTAGTTTTTAACCGATTCACGCACAACAAGAGCAGATTGATTTAGTTTTCGATTACTATAAAAGAGTCGGGAACACCAACCGATCAGATATATAATTTCGGTGTTTGTGAAGTCGATCGGAGAAGCCGTTGAAAATTTTGTTCTAAAATAACCACTTTGAAAAATTCCTTTATTTCTAAGTTTTTGCGATATTTCGAACCGGTTGGATTCGCTTCAAATTTATAGGAAATTTAAGTTCACTAACGCTCTCATTTCGATGACTATAAAAGGGCCGAGAACACCAGGTAATTTGATTTATAACCTCAGAGTTTTAAAACAACCCCACTTTTTCGAATTTATTTCGTTCACGATATCTCAACGGATTAACCGATTTTGACCTGATTTGCAGAGGCCGACGTGGTTTTTTTAATCTTCAAAGCTGGTTAGTTTCTGGATCGGCAAAGCCAATTAATAGTTGTTAAAAAAAACTTTAAAAAATGTCTATTTTTCTAAACTTCTTTAAAACCTACAGGTTTGAATCGGTTCAAATTCACGGGAAACCTAAGTTCAGTAGAACCCTTTAGAACGTTATCATCGGAATCGGTCTCAAGTCGTTCTAAAGTTATATGCAGGTCACATACACACACTCACAAATATGCACACAAACGCACACCCAAAAATGCACACACACACAACACACATACATACAGACATATTTACTGATGTTCGGAATTATTTAGGGAAGCTTCCTACGACCTCAAAGCGTCGAGATTTGATGCGAAATCCATTTTTTTCCAAAACGGGGAAAAAACAATAACCCCATGATTTTTTAAAACTTTTTAAATTTTCATAGCGGGAAACACACTCAATTCAGTCACTCGTACGAAAAAAATTTTTCTACAAAAATAGTTCGGAACCACTTGGACATACGCAATTTTGCTAAGAAATGCATAAGTCGTTGGTAATAAAAACTGAATAACTTTTCGATAAAAAAATTTATGTTAGAATTCCCAGCGCTGCATGAAATTCACTCAACATGCGGTGCCAACATGGAACATTTTAATCTGGCAACTTTGGGAAGCTCTAAATGTGATGAAAAACGATCGTGTTTTTTATATTTAAAATATTTTCACAAAAATTAAAATATTAGAATATCATGTACGGTATGAATTTCACTAACGCGTAGTAATTTTCAAAACTAAGGCCTGCGTTCCTAAGCTAATAGTTGGACGAGTTAGGCATTCACAGGCTTTTACCAGGCAATTCTACTCTATACCCGACGTCTAGAGTAGCAATTGATGTTAATTGTAAATCATTTCATTTATTAAATTAAATCTGGTGTACTTGCCAATTACATCTCATGTTTTCTATTCCTAGAAGTGGCAACATTCCGTTAATTCCTGGTATTGCCAGATTAGGTAATCTGTTGCCAGATTATTGCTTGTGTTGCTTAAGTTGTCATGGATAAAACAAATTAAATAATGATTTTTTTTATTGCAAACTGTCCAAAAAAAATTCATTCATATCTTCCAATAAAAGTTCAATATTTTAATCTCTTAATAATAATCGTGGTGTCCAACACCCTGAAAATGATTTAATTTTTTAGTTTAATGGAAAGAGATGTCTTGTATATTCTTTCCTCTTCTTTTGTACAAGATTATGATTTCGTTTTTCAATTTATTCATAACACCATTTCCTTTCTTACTTAACTCAGCCACTGTTCTGCTTCCCCAGAGATATTCAAAACTATTGAAATAGAATATCAATGAGATAGACGTTTTAAATATTTGCCTTTGATAGTATCAATTTATTCTTTGCGGATTTGCATACTCTGTAGATAGAATAGAATAGAATAGAATTCTCTTTATATAACAATTTCCTTAGGTTTTTGCCTCTTTATCGAATTTTTAGCTTTCATTTTTCATTTTTCCTCTTTGACTTAGTTTTCAACATTTGTTTAATTTTTGCCTTCTGGGCAGTGTTTGATTGTTGTTGTAGAATATAATCTAAGTGGGGTAAACTTAATATTTAGAGATTGTCATCTACGAAGGTTGAGCAAAAAGTCTTTTTTAAATTAGATATTTAAAAGATATTCAATTATTATGTGAGAGTTTTATTTGATA
Source organism: Linnaemya vulpina (assembly GCA_963675445.1). Lineage (NCBI taxonomy): Eukaryota > Metazoa > Arthropoda > Insecta > Diptera > Tachinidae > Linnaemya > Linnaemya vulpina. The sequence goes on along the minus strand of OY776278.1, from coordinate 42,141,138 downwards.
TGACATGAAAGTTTATGTCCAAAGTACACAACCCGATTGAGAGAGTCCAAGAACTTGGTCCGGTCTTTGATCTCAATACTTTTAATGGCTGCTCACTCTTGGAATATCTTAGACTTCAAAGCCAGTGTTGTATATTTGGCTTCCATGATATTGATTGAGTTCTAATGCGTACTTTATAGATGCTGCTCTCCCATTTAATGCTAAAAAATTTTAAGTGAAAATGAGCCACCACATGAGCAGCTTAACTGTTGTCCAGTTACGTGTTGACGTTGTGTGCAGTCCATTCTAATGTAATCAGGCTGATTACGTTTTACGATTTTGGAATTCGATAGTTTTTAATAGATTAAAAGCTGAATTTTTCTTTAGTCTATAATAATTTATCGAATCTTAAGGCGAAAAACGCCTACAGCAACCAGACTGAATATATTTCAAAGACAACGCAAATTGTTTACTAAATCGAACACCAGCAAAGATTCACACTAGCATTGTGGGCAGTCCCTTCTGATATAATTACACCGCTTTTGCACTGGAAAAACTTTTTTTTTTGCAAATATTAAATTCAGCTGGTGGATAAACAGAGAGATGACATATATCTTTCTCCCTTTCTCTCTCTATCCCTCTCTGTCCTTCTAGAAGCTGAATTAACTCCTTCCAAAGTAAACTTTCCCGGTACAAAAGGACATTTCATTATGGATAGACTTACATCAGAGCAACGAGTGCGAATTGTGGAAATTTTTAATCAAAATAATGGTTCTGTTCGTCAAACTTATCGTGCACTTCATCCATTCAAAATTTTATTTTCCGATGAAGCCTATTTTTGGTTGAATGGGTACGTAAATAAAAGGAATTGTCGCATTTGGAAGGAGGAGAATCCACAAGGTTTTGTCGAAACACCATTTAATCCACAGAAAGTTACTGTTTGGTGCGCCTTACGGGCTAGCGGAGTCATTGGCCCATATGTCTTCAAAAACGATGATGGTCCGAATGTTACTGTTTGTGAAAATTGGTGTTCCAGATTGCGCCTTGTACGCGCCAGCCGTGGCGGCCACATGGCCGAAATCATATTTAAACATTAATGTCATAAAATTTTCTATCCAAAAAAGACCGTTTCATTGATATCAAAAATATGTTACTATGTTTTGTTACGATTTAAACTTGTAGCACTCTATAAAAAACACCCTATACTACCGTGTAAAGTCACCTTAAACGAAATTGAATAATTATGAGATTTGAAACAAAATCGATTAGATTTTCATTAGATTTCCCACACACTAGATTTTCTTAAAATCTCGTTCAAATTTGCACTTCCAACCAACAGATATATATATCTGCGGTTTTCTTTCATCACGTACGAAAAAGTACTTCGCTGTAGGAGAAATTTTCTTGACAAACTGTGGGCGTAGATGAGGTAAATTTCACTTTTTCACTTTTAAATCTTCCACAACTGTTTTTGTTTTCACTTTGTTTTGTTATTGAAACGAAATCTTGTTGCAGGTCAAAAAACACTAGTGTAAACGGTATACTTAGATATTGATATATAAGATATAGAAGATCTCTGCTTGAGTTTGTGCACATGGAAAGGAACTATTATCGCATGAAGAAGTAGTGCAATAAAGTAAAAGAAAGTAAAAACAAAATAATTCTTGTCCCTAAATGTATGGCCGCCACTGTTAGTACAATACGACAATGAAAAGTACTTAACGCCACCCAGCGTATTAGGCAAAGCAGAAAACTCAATGAGAGAAAGGTATAGATGGTTGAATGGATGGATGGATGGATAGATGCATAACTGAATGTGGATGAATAGATGATTGGTTGATGATTGCTCCAGTTGTTGATAGTCGTTTTGTTTGCAAAAAGTGTTTGGTTTTCTAACAGTCGCATAGTCAACTTAATTTGTTTTGTTTATTTCTTTTATTCCTTTTCTTAGTTTATTTATTTTATTTTATTTCTACTTAGCAACAGAGAAATTGGCCGCCTATGTTGCCTGCACCAGTTGTACAAGCACTTATCTGACAACTATTGCCGATATTGTTTTACAGCCGTTTAGTTGTGCATTTTAAGTTACTATTTTGCCATTTGGAAAGGCTAAAAATGACTTGTGCAGTAACTTATTCTTCAATTTCCTTTTTCCTTTCTTTTTATTTCTCTTTATTCTATTCACGTGTTTCTTTTATTATTTCTTTTTTTATTTGCACAAAATCGACGGCCCAAAGGTTTACTGTGGCAGGGAATACTGAGCTGTTACATGTGCACAACAACGATTCGCCATGCTTCTTCCACTGTCGGAACTTTATTCTCTGATGTTTTTTTTTTTTTTTTTTAAATTGGACCAACACAATTTTTTATTACTTCAATTTAGACAATCATCAATTGCAATATGAATTTGTTTTGTCTTGTTCTGCTCTCACGGAGATAATTCAATACTCGCAAATTGTTTTCAGCAGCTAAATAATCAAGTTTATTTTGCAATTTATCTGTGGACGTGTTTGCTTGTTTGTTTGTTTGTTTGATCCCTCAAAAGTAACCCATTTTGCAATTTACTTTTCTGTAACTTGCATTTAGTGTGTCTTATTTTTTAATGTTGGCAGAAGTCTGTATTGAAATTTAGAGATTCAATAAAAATGATTCAAAACCTGCCAGTAGAGTTCTCAGGGGGCTGCAGAAAACGGAGAAGAGACAAATTTCCCGGGGGGTTTTTTTTGTGAGAGAACAACTCTGCATTTTTAGAAACGAACGATTTTAGGCAAACAACATTTTCGAGATGTCATCTGCTATGCGATGGATCGAATCTAATACAAATTTCCCAAGCCGAGTACTTGGGAGGCGCACACGGACGTCTGGAGAGGTCTATTAAAAATGAAATAATTAAGACTATTCGTGAATGCATGTGTGTATTGGACCGTTGTGTAACACATTCACTCGTCGTGACTCCTGCCCGGGCAAAATTTTTAAGAAAACAAGATTCAGGGATGCCAACAGTGTGCAATCTTAGCAAACAGTAAAATTTTGAATTCACTCCATATAATAGAATTTTGTGTATTCTAATTAATTAACGCAATATCTCCTAAACCAAATGTTGTGTTTTCGATGATGGCTACTAACCAAGCCTGCGATGAAGACAGTAAACTTCTTCATCGGTATTGGTGGAAATGCTCCCACGAAGTAAATCGAATGTATCAATGTGACACACATCTATATTTTTGTGGTGCATCTTAAAGTGCATTATCACTTGCGTATATTCATAAAACACGAGTGGTTTGAAAGGTATTTTTATGAAGATTTGCACAATATAAATTTTTTTGCTGAATATAAAAACGTTACGAAAGCAAATTAAAGTTATTTTAAAAGCTTTTCATTTCGATTTTGTTGTTGAAGAGTATTTTATTAAATTTAAATAACACAAAGTTTGTGGGAGATCTCGAATTTTTTTATATTTTGTAAGACCTACTACGTGTGGAATATAACTTCTTTCAAATGTCCGCCATGGCTTTCGAGGGTACAGCATAGCTGTAACACCCAATTTTCCATTAACCTGGTGAATAAATAAGGCCTAATTTGACCGATGGCATGGGTTATGTTGACTATGAGAACGGAAGGTTATATTCCCATACATCTGCGGCTCAAGAAACCCCCATAATAATAAAATCTAACGTACGGTAGTGACGGTCAGTTCGCATCACCTTCACGTAAGATTTTCATCCGCTCAAATCGTCCGTGCAGAATGTAGAACACGGCACAAACTGTGTGGCTTTTAGCGCTGTTCTATGGAAATCACAAGTCGTTGTTGTTTAGATTATTAATTTCTTGCCAAAAGCAGTTGATAATCATCGGCTTATAGCGCTGGACCGATGACGCTGTAGCCCAAAATCCACACTAAACAGTTACTTTTTCGGAATGCATCAGACTGTCTTGCATATCAAGTGGATTTCTATAGTCCTAAATTTATGTCGTTTGTTGTTTACGTACTCATTCATTCAGCAATGGGCCCCATCACTCTGGATTCTTTTCCCCCGCTGAAAATAATGGTCGCATCGAGTTTACTTAACCTGCAGTTCATAAACGATAATTTTTTTCTTTAAAATTAATATTATTTTTGAATATATCATATTTTGGATTCAGTTTCAAGTTTAATAATATTCTTAAATTTTACGGTACAGTCAGGTTTGTACCGATTTCCTCCATTCTCTTATCCCCTTTTAAAAAAGCACTAAAGACCTGTGGAAAAAAACGTGAAAAGGAACTAATAAATTCTTAAAAGAAATAATCGCATAAGAACTTGTACAACAACGAATTATTTTATCTGTAAATGTCCAGAGCGATTCTGTTAGTAAACAAAATGGTTGCCAAAAGATCTTTCATGTCAATTTTCACAATCTATCGTCTCAGTTGTATTCCCTTTCCTCTCTACAGCTGCGGAAAAAAGTCAAATATTCCCAACCCCCCGTTATTCAAAAATTCAATTCATTGCGTTACACATTCCATCAGACTCGAAAAAAAGAAAACACCCTTTATTTTATATAACAAAAATATAACTATTTTTGTTTATTTTAGAAACCAACGAACAAGAAGGAAGGAAAAATTTCTAACATGAAAACATATTTTTACTGAAATACTTAAAAAAGAAAGTTTTTTTTTGTATCAATTCACACGCAAAACAAACATCTAAATAATTTCGAAATGAAATGAACTCACTATAAAATGAAATGAATTGCGATTCAGAACGGTGAAACTGACACGAATTAACTATAATAACGATGATTATTTAAAAATATAAATAAACGTTAAACGTATTGTTTATACTTATCTCAAGTCAAGATTAAATAAAATTAGAACAAAAATGAAAAATACAATTTTTTTTTAATTTTATAAATTAATTACCTGTAACTATTTTAAATTACTTAAATAGACCTTCAGTTTGAGCTAATTTTCTTTAATTATATTATATAGTTTTAACAATTGGAATAATTATTTTTCATTATATAATTTTACTACTCCATACCACCCTAAAAGTTCATTTTCTTTTAGCCGCCTTTAAAAATTATAAATTTTCTGCGGGAACATTTTTACACGTCTGCTCAGCATTATCGTGCAAAAGCAAAACACTTTGACAAGAAAACTTGAGAATATTTTTAATGTCCTTCAGATGTTAAAGCACCAAGAAATGACCTGGTATAACCTCCAACCTACAAAAAGTTGAAAGAAAAAAAATTTATAATAAAAAAATAAAGAAATATGTATTTGCTGGTATATGTGTGTATGTATGTATGTGTGCATACATATTAAAATAAAAACGAGAGGGTCTCAAAGAGTATTCCGTAGCAGTTTAGTATGGCAGTTGTGATGATTGGTCAGAGCTGTTCTAGAATGCATACAATTTAGAATACTCTTCTAAAAAATTAAAATTTTTTAAGTTGTTATATTATAGACTGTTATAATTTGAACTTGAATAACAAGTTGCCGACGGGGTGACAGACTGACTGTACACGAATTCTTTACATGAGTAGTGGAAGTTTACTATTGAAAATCACTTAATATACTATTATTAATCTGAGATAAACTTTTGAAAGAAAGTAAACGGTCAATGCACACAAAAAATAGTTACCTGATTCAGAGTTGCTTTCTCTGTGTTCCCTCGAAGGGAAAAAGATACCGAGAATTTATCATAAATATTTGTTCTCTTCATGGAACATCTGTCTGAAATAATTGGGGGATTCACACTTCGTGCTATTTAGTCATTTTGTCATATTGCCTATGAAAAAGTCATAAAATAATAGCACTCTTGCAGGTATGTTTTTGTGTTGTCATAAAATAGCTCTAGAGATCTAAGTCGAACTCTGAAAATCTTTAAGCGAGACGGCGGTAGTATATGTTTGCCGCCGTTAGTTATATATGTTTCACGACTAAAAAGCGGATAAAAAATTATTCATATCTATATGTCTGTATATTAAATCACATTTTTATAACATAAAATATATGAAAGGAGCACTAAAACGCAAAAACTAAATATATACAATTGAAAAATTTTTCTCGTTTTTCCATATGGCGCCGCAAAAAAATTTTATTCAGCTCATAACAAGGCAGCAGCTGTTAGTTTATATATACAACTTCATTTAGCAGACCAAGTTACGACGGGTTGTTCACACTTGTCATATATTTAGTGCTATTATCTTATGACTTATGTCTGCAGTGTGAATCCCCCAAATGACAACTATCATTTCACAGTGAATGAAAAAAATTGTGAAAAATAAAAAAAAGTAAATCCACTGACAGAATAATTTTTGGATTTGGAAGAATTGTCTTTCAGATGCAAGAAAATAGGCAAGAACGAACACGATTCATCTAAACCGCTGGTTCGCTTGCTGTGAAACTAGGGTTTTAATTGGGCTTCGTCCTTTCGCACGTTGAATTTTTATATATGTATGTATGCAGCTGCTTTTGCCGGATCGCACATATATGACTTCTCCCATGCTCTGATTGAGGTAATTTTGATATCGCCCCTTATATTCAGCTGTTTCAATAAGACGTTGGCAGCGCTCACCGTATGCCAGGTCCATCCACACTAATGAAACCTTATACATATAATCGGGTTATTTGAATTTGTATATAAAATAATTTATAAAGTAAATTTGTAAAGTATTTGGTGCGCAGCTGCCAGTGGTTGACTGAGACCATAGACCGGCGATGTTGTTAAACCTTATTCTATCCGTTTATCTGACTGATTGTACACGACTTATGCCTTCTTATCGGGAAGTAGCAAAGTAGTTAACCACGGAAAATTTCTCAGAAGAACTGTAAATTAATACAGTTAGTTGAGGCGTCGAAATTAACTAGTGCGAGTGAGACGCAAAACTCTGGAAAGGGAGTAAACGATTAGTGGTCTGGTTGCATTTAAAATATTATTGCCAACGAGGCTTGATGTTGACTGACTCAGGTTAATATCATCCGCATTAAAACAAAATCTTGATCGGCAACGATCTCCACTGTTAAAAGAAATACTATCCAATGATTCCACTAGTTTGTGGGTTTTGTAGCGTCTGTTTATGAATATCAAAAATATATTTTTTAAATAATAAATTTTTTAAGAATAAAATTTAGCCTCATCTCTGAACAAAATTTTTCGATAAAACTTCACATCAGTCATCTTAAGAATGACGCTTAAGATGACCTACATCAAGATCCTGCCAATTTTGATAGAAGCTTCCTGCAAACTGCATGAGCCCAGCAATACAAGCCGATCGAATAGAAATACTTTTGGAATTATTCTGAATATACTGTTAGCGTCAAAATAAAGTAAACACCATAGAATCTTGTAAACAAAGTTTTATTAAATATGCTTAAAGAATAGAGATTAAAAAAATATGTTACATAATTGATTAATAACTAAAGCAAAAAAGAATTCATTAACAAAAAACTGAGAAACTAAAGAACTTAATAAATTAATGCACTTTAAATAAAAATTTACCACATTTTTCGCATCAAAATAAAGTCAACAGATATATAAGAATTGTCTTAAACATTGTATTTAATATTTTGTTTGTAATCCTTTTGACTTTATAACAGCTGATAATCTTCTAGGCATGGAATCTACAAGTTTTTTCGTGAAATCAGGTGGTATTTTATTCCATTCGTCCTGTAAAACTGCCTTAAGGTAATCCTTGCTGGAAATATTTCTATCTCTAATTTTTTTATCGAGATATTCCCACAGGTGCTCTATGGGATTAAGGTCTGGAGATTGTGGTGGATGATCCAGAGTTTTTGGACAATGATAAAGCAACCACTCTTTTACAATTTTGGAGGAATGCTTAGGATCATTGTTCTGTTGAAACATCCAATTCTGAGATAACTTTAATTTCTCTACACTAGGGGCTACATTTTGCTTTAAAATATCTAAATAATCCTCCTTTTTCATCGTAGTTTCTATAAATACTACCAACCCCTGATGCCGCCATAGATCCCCAGACCATTACTGATCCTCCACCGTGTTTTACCGTCTTTGTTACATTTTTATTGCTGAAGGCTTCGTTTTTATTTCGACATATTTTAGGTGCTTTTTTTATACCAAATATATCAAACTTGCTTTCATCGGTGAAAATAATGTTATTCCAAAAAGTTTGAGGTTGGTTTATATATTTTTTGGCGAAATATAAATGTTTGCCTTGGTTAACCTTTGATATGAAGGGTTTTTTACGTGGTACTCTTCCATGTAAGCCATTTTGATGTAGAGATCTTCTGACGGTACTTGCACTTATTGGCTTTCGTAAATTTTTTGCAATATTTTCAGCTATTTTTACAGCACTGGAAGCTGGATTTGCCTTTACCTTTCCTACTATAGCTCTTACTTCAGTTTCTGTTAAGCGCTTTGGTCGTCCTGCACCGGGTAAGTTTTCAAGAGTATTGTGTTTGGCAAACTTGTCTATGGTTTTTTTTATTGTACAGTGGGCACTTTCAACGATTTCTCCTATTTCACGCAAGGATTTTCCTTTTCTGTGTAAATCTAATATGATTTCACGAGTCTCAACTGAAGTTTATCTTCCCATTGTGAGTTTTTCGCTAAAACACCTCTTTCAACAATAAACTTGAAACTTGCAACTACTTAAAAGGGTATTTCCCGTGTTATACTTTCAAAAAAAAATTAACAATAGTTGCCACTACTTTTGCAATGCAAAGGTTTTTGCATTGGATGATGCCACTGTTGACTTTATTTTGATGCGAAAAATGTGGTACATTTTTATTTAAAGTGCATTAATTTTTTAAGTTCTTTAGTTTCTCAGTTTTTTGTTAATGAATTCTTTTTTGCTTTAGTTATTAATCAATTATGTAACATATTTTTTTAATCTCTATTCTTTAAGCATATTTAATAAAACTTTGTTTACAAGATGCTATGGTGTTTACTTTATTTTGACGCTCACAGTATAAATTTATGCCAGAAGTTTTAGTTCCTTTCATGCTCTGCAATTTTCTAATATTCAGAGTAAATGCAAATTTTTATTCACTATAATGACGTAAGAAAAAAAAAAGCCAAAAGAAAAGAAAAATCAGCAGCGTGCACTCGGCAAAAGGTAAAGGATCAAGAATTTGTTTTTTTACATTCTTCTGTTGCACATGGCGTTTTTGTTGCTTTCGAGACGATGCCTTTGCCTTTGTTTACCGAGCCCGCTGCTAAGCTTATGGTGTTAGTTGAATTACATGTATGTATGTAACATGTATGTGTATATGGGAGCGTTATTCGTTCCGTGTTCTAAAGCCAAACAAGGAAAAATAGCCAGCGAAGGAAAATAAAAAGAAATGAGTAATACTTTTCTTAATCTCTATTTTTGTTTTTGTTAAAAGCCTTTTTAATCCCTCTAAATGTTGTTGTACAAAATAAACACACACTTGTTTACATGTCAATGAGGCGCTTGTATGTGTGTGTGAATGTGTTGCTGAATTTTTGTTATCTGCTTATTTGATTCGGGGTTTTTAGGTTTTTGCGCTCAAAAGGATTCATTCACATTATCACGCCTAACATGATAAATATAAGTGCATCTGTATGTGTGTGTGCAGAGTAAATTGCACACACATATATACTTACATGGAAGGCATGCATTTATGTTTATGTGTGTGCATGTTTGTGCATGCATGGTCATGTATGTTCGTCTCACAAACTCCAACAGTAACACTCTGATGTGCAAATTTTTATTACTTCCGGTGGATATCAACCCCGTTCAAGATCTAAATTAAAGACTCATATTTTCAATCGCTTTCTTGAAATGCTGAAATTATGTTTGTGGTCATTGTAAAATATGAGCCATAAAATTTTGGACCAATCGCTCTGACCGTGATGCTAAAAGAAGTAGATTCCAATCTGTTATTATGTCCAAAGAGTTCAATAGGATGACTGCGTCAGTTGTTCTGAAATTAATTGAAAATCGTATTTGGGCCCCAAATGACGACAGTCTCGTGTTTTTATGAAAGTAATTTATTTAAAGCAATACACTTGGGGCTTGAGAAATTTTTTCGGAATAATATTTTAAGACATATTTTCTTAAAAGATCGTTCTTTAGACGTGCTTCATTCGCATTAAAATAATATTCCACATTTCCAGATTAAAATTTAGGAACTGAGTAAAAGCTGCCGATTTCGCTTAAAATATCGGGTGTTTTTTATAGAGTGATACAAGTTTAAATCATAATAAAACATAGTAATATATTTTTGATATCAATGAAACGGTCTTTGTTGGATAGAAAATCTTATGACATTAATGTTTAAATATGATTTCGGCCATGTGGCCGCCATGGCTGGCGTGTACAAGGCGCAATCGGGAACACCAATTTTCACAATCTTTTCGCAGCGATAACTCTTCGAATGTTGATTTCCAGGTGTTCAATTGTTTGTGGTTTTTCGACGTACACAAGTGACCGTACATAACCACAAAGAAAATAATCCAATGGGGTTAAATCACACGATCTTGGGGGCCAATTAATTGGGCCTTTTCGTGAAATTATTTTTCCCTCAAAAGTTTCCTTGAGTAAATCAATTGTAGCGCCCGCTGTGTGGCATGTGGCTCCGTCCTGTTGGAACCACATAAGAGCAAGATTAATGCCAGCTAAGTGAGGTACGAAAAAAACTTGGAATCATGTTCCTACACCGTTCACCATTGACAGTAACATTCTGACCATCATCGCTTTTGAAGACATATAGGCCAATGACTCCGCCAGCCCATAAACCGCACCAAACAGTAATTTTCTGTGGATGTAATGGTGTTTCGACAAAAGCCTGTGGATTCGCCTCATTCCCAACGCGACAAGTCTGCTTATGCACGTACCCTTTCAACCAGAAATAGGCTTCATCGGTATATAAAATTTCGAAGGGATGTGTTTCACGAACAGAACCATTATTTTGATTAAAAATTTCCACAATTTGCACGCGTTGCTCTGGTGTAAGTCGATCCATAATGAAATGTCAAAGCAAACTTAACAAAAAGCAACTATCAGCTGTTAAATGGGTGGTCAAATAAAGCTGTGACGCCAACTCCAAGTTGTATCACTCTATAAAAAACACCCGACTAAAGAGTTTCAGCGTCTCGACTCAAAACTCTTAAACTATTTTATGACAAAACGAAAACATACTTCGAAAAGTTTTATCGCAAACAATTTTTAAACTCTTGTAAAATAATATGACAATATTTCAAAATATAAATGAGCTGCTCTACATAGATTTTAAATATTCATTTTTATAATTCGAATTTTTCTTATTTATATGGACAAATATTTGGTCACTTAGTAATTAATTTTTTCTTTTTGAATTTATTTCTAGGTAATGGAAACCAAATTGAAGCACATACAATATATTATCTTTCTCATGGTAAAGTAATAAATTAAATTTTGTTTTAAATTGAAATTCTGCAATTTTAAATGATAGTTTCCATAAAATATATATAATATTTACTAAGAGTATGTATGCACTTGACTAAATCAGTTAAGCTTTCGAACTTATATCGAATTTAGTATGCTTTTGTGGCAAATGCTAAAAAGATATATAGTTGTTTAAAAACATATTCATATAAAATGAAAGCGAACTGTAAGTCAAAATATTATCTAGAAAATTTAAAATTTTCCAATTCCTGTTGTCTCGGAAAATACCCCTAAAGGAAACATAAAAATTCTTAATAAAACACATTGAAAGGTAGAGGCGTGGAATTGAAAAATATTATTTTTATTAACTAAAGACTAGTGGCTTTTTAAACGTTGCCGATTTTATTAAAAAAATATGGAAAATGGTTTAGCTTAGAGGCCATCCCTGCACCTTCCACCAATTTTAACCGGAAATCTATCGTAAATCTATCGAACTTTGGTTTTTTAATTTTCAAATCAACAAATTCCCATGTCCTTAGCGGTGATTGATATAGTTTTTGACTACTATAAAAGAATCGAGAACACAAACTGAACAGATATATAATTTCGCAGTTTCTAAAATAAATAAATTTTTTGGAATTTTTTTCGTTCGCGGACGGATTAACCGATTTTGAACCGACTTATAGTGGCCGGAGTGATGTTTTAGTCTTGAGAGCTGATTAGTTTCTGGTGCCGATCGATAAAGCCGTTTAAGTAATTAAAAATAATACTTTGAAAAATGTTTATGTCTATCCTTTTTTTTTAATTTCTATCCGTTCGAATTGGTTCGAAGCTAAGGTCAGTAGAATCTTTTAGAATGCCATCAGTTTGGTTGAAATCGGTCAAGTCGTTCCAAAGTTAGAAGTGGATCACACACACAGCCACCCATACACATGCATACACACACAGACAGCCATACACATACTTACCCACACACAGCCACCCATACACATACTTACATACACACACGCATTCATATACTTATAAACACACACACCCATACACATACTTACTCACACACACCCATACACATACTTACTCACACACACACACACACATCCATACACGTACTTACACGCACACACCCATACACATACTTACACACGCACACAAACATCCGTATACATACACACACACCCATACACATCCATACATACATAGTAATGGGTTCTCAGAATTAGTCAGGGAAGCTTCCTACGACCTCAAAACGTTGAGATCTGATGCGAGCTCGATTTTTTTCTAAACGGAGTAAAACCAATAACTTCCCAATTTTTTAAAGTTTTCAATTTTCATAGCGGGAAGTTTTAAAAAGACAAAAATAAAATTTTGTGAAATGTTTGAAATTTTTATTTTGAGTCGATTCATATAATTCAACGATTAAAAATGATTTCATGTAAATTTTGACCGCGGCTACGCCTTAAATAACTCATATGATCCAGCGTTCTCTCTCTCTCGAAAAAATCGGTTGATATCTTGATTGATAAATTGATTTCCAGTGCGTCAATCTTTGCGGAATTGTCACAATGTACATGAGGCTTAGCATAGACCCACAAAAAATAGTCCAAAGACTAGGTTACGTGGTTAGTTAACCGCTTCACCGAACTTTCCTCTCAATTGAGCTAATGTTTCACGTTCTGTGTAGCAGCTGGCACGGCCTCGTTAAAATTACACGTCAGAAAAGTTCAGCTCTTCTATTTTGAGAAGTAAAAAATTTTTGATGCGCTCGTCATTCACGGCAACGTACGGTCCCATGATGCCACCGTCCACACCAAACGGAGCATTTTTCGCTATTTCAATGCTTTTGGCTGATCTGCATAGCAAATGCGGCAATTTTTCTTCTTTACTAATTAATCCATTTGATCAGAAATCGGTTTCGTCGATTGTAAATTGTAGAAGTGCACGACGCACTTTTTTAAACGAGCATGAACTTTGGTGATACATGTCGATAATCTGCATTTTCCATTTAAATTATATTGAAATTTCGATCGATATCGAGCTCGGTAATTTGGCGCCTGAATATGTTTAACAGTGTTGCCAAAAACGAAAATTACTAAAAAGTCACTTCAATACGTTTTCTACAACATTTTTGCCGTTAAAATGTTGGTTTTAAAACGACTGAAGAGAAACACAAAAAAGAAAAAACCCGCTGTTTTTGTTTTTCTAATTCCGGCGGATTTCTACCCTTATCTTATACATAGAACCATGTGTGGAATATAATTGTAAATAATATAGTACATAAGTATATATACATATATGAATGCGATTTTGAAATTTAACACAACAGCAGACTTATTAAACTCTTTGTTGTTCTTGTAAATAAAGGGACATTTCTGAATATTCCGAAAGAAATTGGTTTTGAATTCAGTAACGAAATTTTAGCCGCTGTTTTCCAACCTTTTAAAAGAATATTTTCAACAAAATGTAGAGAGATAATTTTGGTGCGTTGATATGCCTGCACAAACACACTCAAATATGTATGTATATACGATATCGTATTTTTAATATTTGTAGATTCTTATTAGCTTTTATTTTATTCTTGCTTACATTTTTATTTTATATATATTTTACTTTGTTTTCTTGTTGTTGATTTTGTTTTCTCTTTATTCAGCAGTTTAGTTGAGTGTCTGGTTGTGAAAACAGAAACTTCAATTGAGGTCATCACATGCATGCAATGTAAGGCAATTGCACTTTTGTGTACGTGCTTCTTGTGTGTGTATGTGTGTGCTTGTAGCAATGCACAGTGTACTTGAGGGAAAAAGAAATAAAGAATCTACAAAAATATATATTTATAATTGTGTTGTTTAGAAAGAAGATACATTTTACGTACGTTTCACAATCCATTCCCTTAACGTTTAATTATAATGAGCGAAATATTCTGCTCAACTTGTTTTACATTCCCAATTAATGTGGGTGTATGTATTGGAATTATCAGAATATATATATATATATATATATATATATATATATATTATATACTATAAATATATATTTTTTTTTTCAATATAAATGACAAACTAAAATATTGTTTTGTATTTTGCGACAGAACGATATTGAGTGAAATCGTTGGACAGCAAAAATAAATAATTCCTAAAAATTTTAAATAATTTCTTTGTGTGTAAGCACGGCAAAATGGACTACGCGTCTATCCATGAAGAATGCCGGATCTATGCGTTTTGCTTAACGGCTAGAAACCCATCATAAGACCGTTGAGGAGGTGTTGTGTATTTGGGGCAAGATTTTTAATTAGATCCTGGTAGATAATTCTTGTGTGTTCTTGTATAGACCAGAGCACGAAATAGTGGACAAGAAAATTTAATGTACACCTTCAGTACATTATAGACATTGCCTTTCTTTCGTTGTGTACACTTTTCGTTGTGTACACCTTCGGCCTGTACTTGTGTACATCTCGTGTAAATGCCCTGATGGGATTTTGTGAGCTAACGCATAATTAACCATAAGTTACCTTATGGTTAGTTCAAATTCCGACAGGGTGATTCAGCAAACAAACACACGAATGGTGGAGGGTTATTTTTCTCTACTGCGCACACACACACAAATTTTTTGAAGACGCAAAAACTAATATTTTCTGCTGCGCACACGTCCATTAATTTGATGAAGATACAAAAACAAATATAATGTTATCATCACCGCAAATGTGCAGACGGACATAAAGTGAATTCAATGACTTCAATGTCTTCAATGCACAGTCCTGTACACTCAAGATGTATTTGTGTATAAAGTGTGGCATTTATACATTTTTCAATGTCTTTTTTTTCGATGTCGTTGATATAAACTTGTGTACACAAAGGCTAAAAAAGTACACTATTTCGTTCTCTGGTATAGACTTCGTCTACTATTACCTATATATACAGTTAAGGAAAAAACTCTACATACACCCTACTTTTTCAACTTCTAGAGAACTAGTGATAATATTAAACATAGTTTTGATGTTAGTGTTTACGACATTAATAGTTAAGAATTTTGGAAGAAAAAAAAGTTTGAATATATTGATCATTTAGAAATTATTGGCGATAAACATAGAAATCGGTGGGAAAAAAGTCTACATACAGCATTGGCAACTCTTAAAATGCATAAGAATATGAAGAAGATAAATGGAAAAGAACCGTTAATTTTCTTGATTTGCTTTATTTCACAAACATTACAAGCATTTAAATTCAGAAAGCGATTCGCAAAACACGTTTTAACTTTAAAAATGGTAAATAGAAGAGAAATACAGCAATCAGTTCGAAATTTGGTGGTTAGCCTTCGAAAAGAAAACAAATCTTACGGGGAAATTGCTAAAATAGTAAAATTAAGTCGCTCTACAGTGCAAACTATTGTCAAAAACTATAAAAACACCAACAGTACCGAAAACAAGCCACGATCTGGAAGACCGAAGAAGCTTTCAAGACGCGATGTTGGTAGTGTCCTTAAAGAAGTTCAAAATGATCCAAAAATAAGTGCCCCAAAATTAGCCGAATACCTTGCAAGATGTTCGAATATTACTGTTTCATCAAGAACAGTAATAAACGTTTTGCATGATAGCGGCTTTAAAAGTAGAACAGCACGCAAAAAGCCATTTATTTCAGCCAAGAATCGTCAACTTCGCCTGGACTTTGCTAAGGCACATTTACAGAAAGGAATGGATTTTTGGAAGAAAGTTATATTTACAGATGAAAGTAAGTATAATATTTTCGGGAATGACGGCCGAATCAAGGTTTGGCGAAAACCGAACACTGCACTTGATCCCAAAAATATTATACCTACTGTGAAACATGGTGGGGGCAGTGTTATGGTGTGGGGAGCTATGGCGGCATCTGGAGTTGGTCGATTGGTTTTTGTTGAAGGCGTTATGGACAGATATCAGTATAAGACAATATTGGAACAAAATCTGAAGCCATCTGTGGAAAGCTTGGGGCTAGGAAACCAATGGATTTTCCAACAAGACAACGATCCCAAGCATACTGCGCATATTGTTCGAGACTGGCTTCTTTATCATACACCAAGACAGCTCAATACACCTCCCCAGTCACCAGACCTCAATCCAATTGAGCATGTTTGGGACGTTTTGGAAAAATCTGCGCGCAAATATGATATCAGAAATCGCGAAACCCTGAAAACTGCCCTAACACGGGCGTGGTCGGAAATTGCGCCCACTATTACGGAGAATTTGGTGATGTCTATGCCACGTCGTCTTCAGGCGGTTATTGAAGCTCAAGGTGGTCCTACAAAATATTAAAAATATTGTGTTTTCTTTTATTTATTTAAAAGAAATTAAATATTTTATTCGATTTTTAAGACTGTATGTAGACTTTTTTCTCATGAATTTTTATTGTTTTTGTTATTTCTGTTATTGTTATGCTTTTGAATAAGCTTTATGTTTTGTAAATAAACTTTGTTTTTGGTACTTTAAATATTAATGCAAACGCTTTATTGATTTGCCTAACAAATATTTTAAAAACACAAAATAAGGGGGTGTATGTAGAGTTTTTTCCTTAACTGTATATACCCCCATATTGTATTTTGTCTTGGGCTAGCACTCAAGGGATGACCCGTACATAAGCAGTGCATTGTAGCATATCTAAAAAGAGGGGATAGTGTTAAGAGGACATATTAAAACAGATTAGAAGATAGAGAATTTTGTTGGAGCTTTTTTTACTTTGTCGGCGAATTTTTTTGCTACACATGCCGACGACATGAGATGGTGTATGCCCGTTCTTTTAATACGTAACAGCAGCTTCCCATATTATCGGCGTCTCGTCCACACCACAGTGAACATTTGTTACTTGTCCCCTCTTGTCAAAAATAATTCAGAACTATTAAACGGATTTATCAATATTGTGAATTAATGGCAATTGCTGTCGACGACTAATAAAGAAGAGATAATATTTTGAACTCGAATTTTACACGTTCTTATATGTGTTCACACGCCCCACAGTGCATTAATTGTTATATTATTTTTGCTGTCACTGCACTCTACCATGATAATGACGATAAAAATAATGTGGTTGATAATGATGGTGGTGGTGAGGATACAATACGCACACTCATACCATCGTCCAAATACACATTCGATTACCCAGTTGGCCAAGATTTTTGTTTTTATGCTTCCGAAATTGACGAGACTGTACAAGATCACGCAACGCCTGGTTTTTAATTGAAATATTGGTATCCACAACGATTATTTATGAATATAAAAAAAGTAACTATGTACTATTATATAGTTTCCAGTTGCCTCGAAATTATTTTAAATTAATTTTTTGGTTAATTTTATCAGAAAAGTTTTTATGAATGGCAACAGAACGTTAATTTTATTGCCGGTGACTGAAAACGATATTTAGAACACAACCTGCCAACTGATGGGATTCAGTTTCAGTTGCTTTGTTGAGACTTAGGATTGACTTCCAGTTGTCGGCTGCCTGGCAACGTAAATGATACTCGGTTGCTATTCATAATCGATCCGTAAAGTATAATTTTTGAACTTTGTTTGTGTTTAGTGGATGGTAAAAAGTTATGCATAATTATTATCGTTATTATACATAATTCACATGGTTTTTTTATGAATAAAATGACGACCAAATATTCTGCATTTTATTGCATAAATTGTTTGATTGTGTACAAACGAAATTATCGAAATGATATATTTGAATTGTAGAACGTTGAAAAGTAGAACGTTAAGTTATTGCCAAGTTCTGGCATTTGAGTTGATGTTTATATATGGGAAAAGTATGTGCAAAAAAGCACACTATTGAGGGCCAGTCGGCAGCTCCATTTCTTGATAGCAACTTGTAGCGAAATTTTGATTTCACTACGTCGATCATTTTAATTGCCACTTTTCAATGTCATCCATATTTTCAAACTAAATATCCTTTGATCTTTTTGCGGTAACGACCTCCAGAGACCTTAACTGAAGCTCTGGCTTAACTTTTGAGGAAATAGATAAAATATCTAGATGCATATATCTAGATGTATGCAGTCCTTGGGTTTTATTGTGGATTGAATTTATCTCCATGTCCAAGTGCAGTAACCTTTTTGTATTTTTACAAACTCTAAGTGAAAAACCAACATCAGGATAAACTACCAAATGTTTTAGAGCAGTGATGCCCAAAAATTTTTTTCTTGTGTATTAGTGAGTAACAGAAAAATAACAAATTGAGAGAATGTATTTATTTACAGCCAAATTATAATGTTAGTAAGAGATTGAAAAACAGAAATATTATATTGATATTAAGAAGCAAATATATTAATATATGTATGTACATATTTTTAAATAAAATAATTCAACTTAATTTTTTAAATTTTAAATCAAAATACTTAATTATATTGCGCATAAATATTGTTTAACAAAAACAAAACAACTTATTTGTATAATTCATTATAAAAAATCAAAAAAATTTCTCGAAAAATAAAAGATTGCAATTGTGATTCTTATATAAACGATTCTAATCATATAATAATAACAAATAAAAACAGCCACTACGCATGCGCATTCATCGCTTGTTCACTGAGGACTATATGAAAGAGCATTAACATTTCATTGAATGGCCGCACAACATTTTTTTGAGTGTGAACTTGAAAAAAAGCAACAAAGCATTCGCTAAACATGTACACTTTTCAACGACTAAATGAAAGAGCATAAGCATATGTGTGAGTTCTCTCCAAACATTTGTTTCATGAGCTGGGCATCCCTGTTTTAGAGCCCAATCGGCGAAGAGAAAAACCTAATTGACAATGTCGTCTATGAAGATTTGGCCAACTGGGTTACTGTAAATGTGTGTGTATATTTAGACCAGCAGTCATGCACAATTGTTTGTTGCTGATGATGATGACGACGATGATGAGCCTTAATAAACAACTGGTAACATATGACAATTACAACAACAGCAGTACGAAAAGCGGACAAAAATAAAAAATAAAAAAAACTAGTGACAACAGACAACAGTAGCCAATTCAGGAAAAGAAAAAAAACTACGTGCGTCAACAGCATTTTAAAATAAAGAAATACGAGTATGAAAAATAAAGAAAGTTCCGCTTTACACACATCATACAACTCTTGCAGCAAGTTTGGTGGCAAGTTCTATTTCAGTCTTTAGGAAATTCATAAAATGTTTAGGGGAAAAGAATTGCGAGCACAGGCAATTCTTCTTTCCAATCTTCATTCTCTGCTTTTTAAATTCAGAATTTTCATGTGTGAACAGGCAACACGTGAAATTTAAATGCGTTGAATAACACACACACACACAAATAAATATTTAACATGATGGACAGTTTTCCTCTTTTCGAGTAAATAAAAAAGAAATTTAAATACAACGACAAAAAAAAAAGAGTTCAGAAGCAAATGGGCATTAGTTATGGCGCCCGCCAGCCATTTGTCTGTCTGTTTCCCCTATTTTTTTTTTTTCTTTTGTTTTTGCTCTTTTTGTTAGTTTTATTTATTGAAATTTGTAACTCATGCATAGCGAACTAACACAAATAAATTAATGCAGCTTTTGTCTTAAATTTATTTAATAAAATACTCACATATTTTCTTAATTATTATGAGATTAAAGCCAAACATTTAGTTTACATGGAGGAAGTCAGCCCTTCTTTCAAATACGCCATGTTCGGAAAAAAAATTATATCAATCCCTTAACCAAATGACAAGCTGGTATAAGGGTCATTACTCCGTCCAAGAAATATTGGAGCAATAAAAATAATCAGGGAATAACTCTCATTAGACAAGATAAATTGTTTCCCTTGTTTTTCAATATGTTTTTAGTTGTTAACTACTGTTGCTACGTCATTTTCATGATTTTTATCAGAAAGAAAAAAATATATATAATTTTTAGAGGGACGGCCTTTAATGAAACGTTTCCTGTTTTTATATATAAATGGAACAATTATTTGTGAAATGTTATACATCGTTCAAATCTGTCCTACAGCTTTTCTGGGTGGAGGGTATTTGAAATGTCAAGTTTTTTATGACTCTGGCTCATAAATCGGGCTGAATTGGACCAGTGGCATGAGTAATTAATAGGGTATTCTAACTATTAAACATTCGATTAATCGATTATCAAATAATTCGGTTCACATACGCACGTCGATTAATGGAAAATTAGTTTTTCTTTTATATCGGGTGTTTTTTATAGAGTGATACAACTTTGAGTTGGCATCACTCGTTTATTTGACCACCCATTTAACAGCTGAAAATTGCTTTTTGTTTAGTTTTCTTTGACATTTCATTATGGATCGACTTACATCAGAGCAACGCGTAAAAATTGTGGAAATTTTTAATCAAAATAATGGTTCTGTTCGTGAAACACATTCCTTCGAAATTTTATATACCGATGAAGCCTATTTCTGGTTGAAAGGGTACGTGCATAAGCAGACTTGTCGCGTTGGGAATGAGGCGAATTATCAAACTTTTGTCGAAACACCATTTAATCCACAGAAAATTACTGTTTGGTGCGCTTTAAAGGCTGGCGGAGTCATTGGCCCATATGCCTTTAAAAACGATGATGGTCAGAATGTTACTGTCAATGGTGAACGGTGTAGGAACATGATTCCAAGTTTTTTCGTACCTCAATTAGCTGACATTAATTTTGCTGATATGTGGTTCCAACAGGACGGAGTCACATGCCACACAGCGGGCGCTACAATTGATTTACTCAAGGAAACTTTTAACGAAAAAATAATTTCACGAAATGGCCCAATTAATTGGCCCCCAAGATCGTGTGATTTAACCTCATTGGATTATTTTCTTTGGGGTTATGTAAAGTCACTTGTGTACGTCGATAAACCACAAACAATTGAACATGTGGAAATTAACATTCGCAGAGTTATCGGCGAAATACGACCGCAAATGCTGCGAAAAGTTTGTGAAAATTGGTGTTCCAGATTGCGCCTTGTACGCGCCAGCCGTGGCGGCCACATAGCCGAAATCATATTTAAACATTAATGTCATAAAATTTTCTATCCAACAAAGACCGTTTCATTGATATCAAAAATATGTTACTATGTTTTTTTATGATTTAAACTTGTATCACTCAACAAAAAACGGCTAAAAATTTGTAGAAAAGATTGGAAAAATAACAATGAAATCGGAGATGCACCTTAACGCTTTACTCTTAATGTTTCCAACATCAGCAATAAATGAAAGAATCTTTCCGAAGTCAAGCTCTCCATCAGAGGGAAAGAAAGAAGTTGTTTTAAACATAAACGTTCAAATTATACATCCTTTTTTAAATATTATTTTAGAAAATTAGCTCCTTCTCTCTTATGACACGACGTATGTCATCCGTTATGACTAATTTTCCGAGACTGCCATATAATTCGGGCCGAATTTGATCGATGGCATGGGTGGCTTTTAGAGCTACAGTGTGCAACACTTTTTTGTGGATTAATTACACGATCGATATAAATGAAATTATTTAAAAAAAATCTTTATGCACAACATTTAATTTGTTCTCTTCTTTGTTGTGGTATGAACCACAATTTAGCGGCAGTTGCTAAAAACCATTATTATTCATAAAAGTTACACAATTGAGGAACTGCAAGCAAAAAGATCGGTACGCTATCTGACCATATGCCCTGAGTCATAACAAACGTTAATGTCATACAAATTATACAGTGAATATGTGGAAGATTAAAAAACATTCTTCCGCCTCATTTCTGTATAAAATTGTCCGCCCCTAGAAGAATGAAATTAATAAAACGTAAATTATAAAAAGTGAAACGCTTCTAACATTGTTTCGCTGTAAACAAACGAGGAAATTCATCAAATTTAAGTTACGTGCTGTAATCTTGCCACAATTTATCTCTTTTCGTTTTGTTGGAAAAATCAATGAAGTCAGTGGTTGGCAGAGGATGCAAAGAATGCAATCATGAAATAATCTTTTTAACTATTTATATTCATACATATTTTTAATTAGAGTTTTACTATGTCAATTCATATTACAATTAGGAAAGAGGCAATAAATTTAATAATGGGATCAGTGCATAAAAGTATTTATTCAAATTTAAATTAAAAAATAATATAAAACAATAAAATTCTTCTTAAAACGATTCACCCAGGCCTGTTCTGAAATTCATTTTATCAAAGTGACTTTAAATCACAAGAAATGTGTGATTTCAAAACTCTTAAAACTTTTGAATTAATTAACAGATTTTCACCTGATTAGTGTGAGTTGATGTAGTTTTTCGAGTCCTGTAAAAAGATCGAGAGCACTAATTGATTGTATATAGTTGGAGAGTTAAAAAAATTACTTCTTTCGCATTAACACATTTTTATCTGATTTGCAGGGGTAGTCATGGTTTCTTAATCTTGAGTGTGCTTTTTTATTGGACCGGTAAAGCCGTGTAAAAGTTATTTAAAAAACCACTTTATTGTTATTCTAAGTTTTTTGAAAACTGAAATCTACCGTTTCGAATCGCTTCAAAGTGGTTAGTTTTTCGAGTCCTGTAAAAGAATCGAGAACACTAGTTGTTTGTATGTATAATTTCGGAGTTGATAAAAAAAAAATCACTTTTAGATTTATTTTCGTTCACGATATCTCACGAACGGATTAACCGCTTAATCTGATTTGCAGTGTCCGAAGTGGTTTTTTAATCTCGAGTGTAGTTTTTTAATCGATCGGCTTTACCCGTTTAAAAGTCATTTAAAAAACACTTTGAAAAATGTTTTTCCTAGTTTTTATTTTTATTATTTGAAATCGGTTCAAATTTACAGGAAATCCCAGTTTAAAATGCCATCAGTTTGGCTGCAATCGGTCCAGCCGTTCCAAAGTTGTAAGCAGGTTATCTACACACGTGCGCGTGTACGCGTACCTGTACATACATGCCCACGTATATACATGCATACAGAAACACACACCCATGCATACCAGAGAACGAAATAATGTACAAGAAAATTTACTGTGCACCTGCTGTACAGTGTACACCTTCAATACATTATAGACATTTCCTTTCGTACGTTGTGTACACTTTTCGTTGTGTACACCTTCGGACCTCTACTTGTGTACATCTCGTGTAAAAATGCCCTGATGGGATTTTGTGAGCTAACGCATAATTAACCATAAATTACCTTATGGTTAGCTCAAATTCCGACAGGGTGCTTTTGCAAACAAACACACGAATGGTGGAGGGTTATTTTTCTCTACTGCGCACACACACACAAATTTTTTGAAGACGCAAAAACTAATATTTTCTGCTGCGCACACGTCCATTAATTTTATGAAGATACAAAAACAAATATAATGTTATCATCACCGCAAATGTGCAGACGGACATAAAGTGAATTCAATGACTTCAATGTCTTCAATGCACAGTCCTGTACACTCAAGATGTATTTTTGTATAAAGTGTGGCATGTATACATTTTTCAATGGCTTATTTTTCGATGTCGTTGATGTATATTGAGTTAGAAATTGCTGTATCATTAAAAATTATATAAGAAGATATAATTTCAAATAAAAATATTTTTATACAACAAAACTGCAAGAAAAATAATGACACGATCATCGAAGTCGCGGGGAATTGATTCGTATTCTCTACCTCATTTTCTTATAAATGTTTTGTGATTTCAGACTTGATTTTCAATACGTTCATCTCTTCAGACATTTTGTTATTATTTCTTGCAAAATAATTGAAAATCTCGTTGAAAAATACAAAAAAGTTGCGATTTACAGAAACAAGGAAATCACACGTGCGCTTTAATAAACACAATGTGATTTCAATTCACGTGTTTTTCACAACATGTCCGACAAACAAATCAATTGAAGGAAAAAACTGCTTTTGTAAAATTCATTTAAGTCCCGAGCATTTTGTTTTATTCAACAACAGATTTTTACATAAATTCAACTTTCTAAAGATTTCATTCTTTCAAAGATGACTGCTGAAATGCATTCTACTGAAGAGTTATAATTTTCGCTATTAACGTGTAAAATTTGCCGTCAAATGCTACTGCTGCCGCTGCTGTTGCTGCTGCTGCTACTGCTATCAGGGTTATTGTTAGTAACCATTATTGTTTGTTGCTTGTTCATGTAAATGGTGATTATGATGACGACGACTGTACGTACGACTATGAAGATAATGATGATCATATTTGTTGCCTTTAAACAGTTGCAGCGTAAAATGTTAATGCACCCATTTGAACGGAATTAAAAGAAGTAAAAAAAAGAAGACAATAATAATAACAACAATAACGTGTTTCAGTTTGAAAATAAAATTTATTAAATGTGTGTAAAATAAAATAAAATGGAATTTGTTTTTTTTAATGTTGTACTGCTGATGATTGTTTAAAATGTTTCGTTTTTTTTTCCTTTTAAGATATTTATTTCCACTTGTTGTATTTTTGAAATTATTTGCAACATAAAATTCAATACCGGTAATAACACCAGCGGCAGCAACAACCCCATTCACTACCATCGGTTTTGTTTTTAGCCTTTTTTTTATTTTGAATTTATTGTTGGTGTTGTTTTTCTGTGTTTTTTCCTCTTTCTCTTTCAAAATGTTTAAAATTAATTTGTGCGGATTTACGCCGAAATGATTTTAACAAATAAAACCAAAATTAAATGTACACAGTTGTTTGTTGCTGTTGTTTGTCTATTTGGTTGCGTTCAAGAAACAAACAAAAAAGTTTTTTTTAAAAACAATTTAAAAGAAATCAATTGAATAATAATCAAAAATGCACACATTGCCAAGACCACGAAAGTTTTTTTTTCAACTTACGGTTCGAACTAAAGAAACCCCGATTTCGAGAGTGCATTCATTATTTTGAAATTATTTTGTTTTGGGTTTTTTTACTGGTTGCATCAAATTTATATTTCTAAAGGCATTAAAAAGAAACTAACGAAAAATACTTTTAAGTGAATGCAACTGCCCCTTTATTAACGCCAAAGATACGTAATTATGTAAATCGCTATATAAAAAAATGTATTAAAATATCTTGAAATTAAAAAAAAAAAAATCTTAAAGAATTATTTTTATAAAAAAATGGGTTTCCGTCGCTCGATTTTATTATCAGTTTTATGTAAGAATCTTTAGAAAATATACCCCTCAATGATCACTTTGGGGACTAGCCATGATCATGTAAGTGTTTGTCAACGACACGTCAAGACGAAAAGTAGAACACTTTGGTGCTCTTTTTCTTTAACAATTGAAATTTTTTTACACTCTTTTGCAATATTCAAGGCCTTGGGAGGTAGGTACAGACTGCCAGAAGTAGATAATTGTTTTCGACCAGTTAGTGTCCACAAGCTGTGGGTTAGTGTCTTGATGTTATGTTGACACGTAGTAACAGAATAAAGAATATTTGCTAAATTTGGAAAAAATGAATCACCACGATTTAACCCTTAACTACGCACAAGTGTCCGCGGACACATTTTTCAATTACATTGCTCGTAAAAGCTAAAGTATTTAGTCCTGAGAAATTCCGTTTTACCTAGTCTACGCCGATGGTCTTGAGAATAGAAATGTACAATAAAAATATTTGTAGCATAAATAATTTTTTATTTATTATTAACAAACAAAACAAGCAGCGCTGCAACCCACAAGTGGCCAATAGACACATTAATATTGTGCTTGAATTGAGGCGACCAAGTTTAGTCGCTGTTGAAATTATTTCTTCTTCTTTTTGTGGGTGTGAAATCCTAGCGATGAACAGGATTTTGCTGTTGACATCTGTTCAGAAAGTGATAGTGCCGGTACAGAAGCAGTATCTGAAAGTGAAGATGTAAAGTTATGGAGTGAGGATGATGATGCCCCGCTGCAGGGATATATGTGTGTCTGTGCAAACATATAAGGGCAGAGACAAAACAATATGGAAATCTGAACCTGAACCTGAGAAGCATAGCAGAACTCCTCCTTATAGTAAAACAGGCACATAGTGGCCTACCAAATCGGTGGAAGCCAACAGACGCAATCGAAATGCGGACATGGGCATTTAGTGACTATTGGAGTCAACAAACAGGGAGGTGTTTATTTTAGGTAGTACTAGGATGCACTATTTGGAAATCCGATATTTCGCGCCGAAATGGGAAAAAATAGATTCGCTTCTGAAAAAAATAATATACTATAACTCCATCAAGGCAGGTGTTGATACACTTGATCAGATGGTTCATGAGTATACAGTTCGACGCAAAACAAATAGATGGTCTGTTGCATTTTTTTAAAACGTAGTAGACGTTGTTGGAGTCGCATCGCTAGTGATATGGAAAAACGTATATCCTTCTTGGAACCAACAGAAAAAGAATAAGCAAAGAAAACTTTTTTTGCGAGAAGTAGCAATTGAATTGCTAACGCCTCATATACGAGGACGGCACAAGAGAGGGTTAACGAGCTATCACTTAGCAGCCATCAAAGATGTGCTATCATCTGATCCTACCATTGATCAAAGAGCTGGTCAATCATCTGAACTCTTGATTCGAAACGAAAGAAGCGTTGGCACATTTTCCCCTCAAAAATCTCTAGAACTTCCATACAGTGCTGCGAGAAATGCAGAACAGAATGTCTGTTCTAAACACTCTGTAAAAACATTATTCATAATATTTGTTTAAAATATAATAAATTAAAGTTAAATAAACAAACTAACTGAGTAAACCGTATCAATAAAACATTTTTACACTGTATACCGTTTTTGTTCTTCTCTAAGTTTCCGTTGGACACTACTGGTCAGTGGCGTTACAAAAGTATAAGGGTTAAATTAAATTGAAGGGTCAAACGGGTCGAACATTAAGCGCTTCCTATTTTTTTAAATTTAAATATAAAAAGTATCTGCCTGTTCGCCGATGTCGAAAGCTATCGTTCGTTCGAATAAATAACATTCAAAACAAAAACAAGTTTTGAAAATTGTTTTTGTTTTAAATGCTATTTATTCGAACGAACGATAGCTTTCGACATCGGCGAACAGGCAGTATGTCTGTGTGTGTGTGTGAGATATCTACAAATATTTTTTA
The DNA here is from genome assembly GCA_963675445.1 of Linnaemya vulpina. Classification (NCBI taxonomy): domain Eukaryota; kingdom Metazoa; phylum Arthropoda; class Insecta; order Diptera; family Tachinidae; genus Linnaemya; species Linnaemya vulpina. The sequence continues at coordinate 42,113,832 of OY776278.1, read as the reverse complement.
TTAATTTAAAAGACCTACTGGTGCCATTGAATATGGAATATAACATGGTTTAAACGACCCCAAAAGAAAAAAATATAACGTAACGCCGTCTTGTTTAAATAAAATGTTTGGACTCAGATTAACCAATTTAGAGCAAAAGACTTATGGCTCTCGGCGATGACCGAGCTAAAGCCATTCTCAAAGAAGTATGGATCAATGAGCCCGCCTGCCCTAATTCCACACCCACTTTTACGCAGTGCTTTTGAGTCTCATGTAAATCGGTGCAGTCAAAAATTCGACAGTTTTGTTTATTCAAGTACCTGTTCACTCAGAAATGGGCCTCATCCCTGAAGCTGGTTTTTCCATGAAACTTATGGTCAGCTGCCAACTGCTCCACAGCCTATCCAATGTCGTTACTTATGGTCCTTTAACTTCAGTTCCTGCGTTAATTGAATTTTCTACGGCTGCAGGTCCAAGGCGAGACGCGGAATTCGACAATATTGTTTATTCCCTTAGCCAATCATCCAGAAATCCGCATTATAGCTGAATATGATTTTGCGATAAAACAATTTTATTATTTGCATGTGCTGTTAAATCCGTTGTCCGTCCCTGGTGATTTGGCAAAACAGAGTGATTAAATGATAAATTATTTGAGAGATGTAGATTCAAGTGTAAAACCTCGAAAGTCCTATTGGAAGACCCTTTACAGTAACAGATGTACCAGGTTTTTTTTTAAAGGTGTTCGTAATTCCATAACTTCTTATGATTTTTTAGAATGCAGTCTTCCGAGTCTCCCAATGGCTGCAGAGTGTACTCACTGGTTTGTGCTTGTTCTTCTTATATAACCTATTGGCATGTGTTACGCTACCCGGGCACACCGTAAAAATACTTTTCTGCGGGCTTTATGCATTCAAGGCGCTCAAATCTAGAGGTTAAATCGGTAACTCAGTGAGTGAGTGTTGGGTGCTACAAGTGAAGGCCTTGCTTTCTTATCATGCGTCTTGCTTATTAAATAACAAAATAATTTGTAATTGTATTGGTAACAAATAATAAATACAGACCCAAGAAACTCATCACAATATGGACAGCTAATGAATACCTTAATTTCACATGTTGTTTTATATTGCGTTTCCATTCTTCGTGACCTTAAAAAAAAGGGAAGGTCTCTGTAGTTCAAAGGCGGAGTGGAAGAAAATGGAAATTTTAATTGAGTTTGTTTTCCATAATTATTTATTTCAATTGACAATTCAAATTGCTTACGTGATGAACTAATTTAATCAATCGCTTAGAATATATAATTTCAGTGTTTCTAATCAAATAAATAACTATTAATAATAATTGTACAAAAAATTTTGCAGTTCATGTTTTTGTAATTGAATACGTTTTTGTTGTTCTCCACCTTCGACTGTATAATTAAAATTGAGTTAAATATTTATTTTTTAAGATAATATAATTCAATTTGTATCAGAATTGTTTTAGAAACAACGCAACCTTCAATAAAACATTATTTTGCATATGAATGAGACACGTATTAAGACTGGAAACCAACCAACGCACTTCTTATTCTTCGACAAAATGATAGAAACATGTTTTTTATCGCACAGTCGTTCACGTGCGACAAGGAAGTAGAGCCACTCATTTAGAGAAAAATAAATTAGCAATTCTTAGTTTAACAGTGGTTTAAAATAAAGAGCTGCCCAAAATGGCTTGAAAGTTATTTATTTCTTCTACTTCATCTACTGTCGAGCACTGCAGGATTTTAAGCGAAACCCCGACAATGAAGTAAAGAAATGGCAAGTCATAACGAAATCAAGGAGTGCAACAAAATATTGTTACAAAGATTAGAAATAGATTTAAATAAAACGACAATGTGGCTATATGTACTTGGCAGCACTGCCAATTAATCTCTAGTTGTCACAATTTTACAACCCTGGTCAACACAATATAGATAATATTCAAATTAAAGTACAACCACCATGCCCAGAAGTTGCGCGAAGTTACCAGACGACGTTATTTTTGCTATATAAAGGCGCTGCCAGAGCTCAGCGGGTAAGTGTGATTTCAAATATAGACGTGTTAACATCGCTAAGTGTGGAGTAGTACAAATACTCGTGTAAATAAAGTAATAAATAAAGTGTTGCCGCATTATATTTCTAAAATTAATTTGTCCATGTTTTAATATGATGCAATAAAACGAATCCTTGAAGGATAAGTAATAAAACCGTTTTTACGAAAAGGTCTAAAAACGTAACAATATATTCATAATAATTTCTGTTGTTGTTTCGTACTTTTCCAACTGATATCGCTGGTATTGCTACCAGCTACTATCAAAACATTTAAACTTGTTTTGATTGTTCTATTTCAATTTTTTATTCTGATTTACATTTATAACACTTAAAAAATGTTTGGTAAATGAAATTGTGTTCTCTTCTTAACATTTTGATCATAAAACAAAAAGAACGTTTTGCAATAAGAGAGTAAAAGGAAAATATATAAAATAAACTTTTTTAAAAATATAAACTAAAATGAAAAATATTTTAAAATCAACTGAATGGTGTTTTCACACTGAAAGTTACAAAGTGCACACTGCAGATTTTATAAATTATGGGTTTAACCAACAGTTTGTCCAATAAATTTAATCACAATAAATTTAACCCCTTTTTTTATAAAAATCGGTGTACTATATTCCCCCACATTTTATACCACCTGATGCCCAAACTGTACTCCAGCTGTTATTGCTTGTAAACATATTTTTTTTTGAATTTGCACTGCAGTTTAAAATAGGAATTGTTTTATATATTGTAAATTAATATGTCAAAAGTGTGAAAATACTTATACAGCGCGAATTAATATTTCCAAAAATATATTATTTGATATAAAATTAATCATTCTTCGCATTATCAGATGTTTTCAATATGTACGTAACTTGGCAGCACTCAACTTGGCACAGATATAAAAAAGTTGATTTCACAAAACCTACTTAAAGGCAATTCAAAAATGGTTTTAAGTTGGTTTTAACATAGTCACCCTTATCGTGTTTGGCATATTCGCCTTCAAAATTCGACAATATGTAATAGATTAAAGACAAAAAGTAAAAGTCTTCTTTAATCTATTACAATATGTCGAATTTAAAGATGGAAAACGCCAAACACGATAAGGGTGAATTATTTTATATGGTTAAACATACTGATTTAACCGCTGGTTTTAAAGTTAAAACCAGAATTTATCAAAACCAGTGTCAGAATGAAAACAACATACAACAACAAGGAAGCTTGAATAATTTTGAGACCCTGTCACTTTGTACGTGTGTTTTTGCTTGTGTGTGTGCGTAAATATGTCCCCATCTTATAACTCTTGAACGGCTCATCCGAATTGAACAAAATTTGTGCCGTTCTGAATACCTTTTCTAGTCTCAGATATCCTGTGAATTCCAAGATATCACAAAAACGAACAAAAAATACGATTCCAAAGTGATTTTTTTTTTAAATAAATTTTTAGCGGCCTTACCGATCGATTTCACAAACTAATCAGCTCTTAACATTTACAAACCATTTAGGTCACCTAAAACCGGGTCAAAGTAGTTTAATCCGTTCGGAAGATATCATGAACAAAAAAAATTGGATTTTTTAAAATTATTTGTTTTGTTAAAACTCCGAAATTATTTACCTGATTAGTTAGTGTTCTCGATTCTTTTATAGTCACCTGAAACTACACCAGTTACCGTTTATCAAGTAGCAACTGGTTGATTTGAAAATTTAAACAATTGCGATTTATCTCGAAGAGCTAAAAAGCATAGAATAGCACAAAAAACCAGGTTACGAGAGCTTTGTGTTTAAAATTAGCGTGAACTTACACGTGATGGCCTTTAGGTTAAACCATTTTCCATTTATTTGGATGGGATGGATTTGAAATCCCGAAGGACATAAAAACAAACACAAGAAAAATGTCAAAAGAAACAGCATAAATAATGTGTGCGAAATGGACAATTATGTCAGGGTGGCGGTTTTAGGGGGATTGAAACTTTCAGTTTTTCTGGTGTTAATCACGGTTGCCACTCTAAATTTTTCTTCGGGACCAAAATCCATAAAAAAAAGAACCAAAATAAAAAAGAGAACCAATTATTTCAATTTTATTTGCATACCAGGATAATACAATACTTTTTACACTGAAGTCAAATTGTCAATTTCTGACTTGTAAACAAAAGTAACAATCGATCAGTGTTGCCAATATAGCTTTTTGATTTACTACTGTGGGTAGGTAATAATCGATTACTGTCAAGTGTTGTAAACGAATCAAATCTTTCACTTTATGTGAAGAGTAATAATTTTCGTAAATACATTTTTACGGGCATGATAAAACTTTAAATATTTATTTATATTATAATCTTTAACTTTTCATAAAAGAAAAAAATGAGCCAGCGACCCAAACGTAAAAAAAACAATTTTTGGTTCAATTGTACCACAGTGGCAACTGTGGTGTTAATATACAATTCAGCAACAATCGGTGTAGTCTAGACTTGACCTTCTAGCATCTGTCCCAACACTTTAAGGCCACTGTGCATTGTCCGTCTCATATAATAGGCTTAAATTTTCTAGATGTTTTACGAGTGTCCATTTGTGAATATTTTGAGTTCTTAGGCAACTACATATAAACTGGATACTATGTTAGACTTATCAGAGACTATTTAACTACTCGTTCACAATTAAAAATTCGACCAAGTGGGTACATTTTGTAGCTCTGGCCAACGACTATGCAGATGTGGTAGGAATAAAACTGCGCAATAAATTGCGACCTGATCAAAGTTTCCCATAGAATTCTATTGTTGAAACCACTGTGCGGCAAAACGCACGTTTTGCAGACATGCCTGCATCCTATCGACTAAATGTGAAGGTGAAGGAAAAGCTGCTACTTTCGTAACCATACAGAGAAAGAAGCAAACCCAACTGTTAGCTAAAGAAAATAAAAATAGAAGAAATAGAAGAGAAGTTGGAATTGGAATGTGTAGAAACATAAAATTAAAGAAAATGTGACTTTACCCTTGAATTACTGCCAAATACACAATTTTCTTTTATGCACTTCAAGCACATGACCAGTAACTAAGAAATGATACAGACAGACAGACATCTTTTTCTCAAGTAACGAGCACACCAACATGTTCATATTGTGGCTTCAATGCTGCTGCTGCTGCTGCTGATGTTGCTGCTTGATAAATTCAACCTGAGCACGTTGTCAATGTGATACCACTGCCACTTAGCGATAAAATAATGTAAATTTATTTTAATATGCGTGCTTTTGTCAAAAAAGTTGTAGACCACAATTAACTGTATATAATTCTGTAGTCAGACTTAAGAAGAGTTTGTTTTTCTATATTTCTAAAATGTAACTATTTTCATAAAACGCAGAAGCGTTTAAATATATAAGACACAAACTGTTAATGAGTACATGGAAAAGTGTCAACTGGTTGGTATCACATGATTCCACAATTACACAAGTCCGTTACGTGAAAGTTGTCGTTCGGAAATTCGGAATTAAAACAGTCATTTAGGTGAACCATTTTCTAAACTTTTTATAAAAACAATTTGGAAAAGCTCTCTTAGGAAATAAACAATATTGGGGACCAGCAAACTCTCCTTTCGAAAAACATACACATCAAAGGTTTTGCCTTAACCCTTTCATATTCTTACATTTAAATGAAACAAATTGACATCGCCGTTGACTTTAACAATCTGGCCAATGGAGTTTTCAGAGAAATATCAAACTTTTTTTTTACGTGTAGGACCAGCACTCTGGGGACGACACCTACATATGCAGTGCATTGTTCTGGAACAGGGGAAGGAGGAGATAGTGTAAAGATAACAGTTAAGGCAGAAAAGATGATGAAGGAATTTCGTTGCAGTTATTGTTATTTCTTACGTCATCGGTGAATCTTTTGCTACAGGTACCGATTAAGGAGGGTGCGGTATTCTTCTCTTTTAGTACATGCCGGTGTTAATCGCTGTCGGTTATGTTCAGCGACCAGTGCTATGCCTTCGTCGTTTTAGAAAAGCCGACAACAATTAATGTAATCCTGCATTAATGCAGATCCGAAAAATTCGCCAATATATTAATGACTGTGTACGGAGCAGAACTTGAGATCTAAGGCATCGTAGTCTTGTGTCTAATATCGGGTGTTTTTTATAGAGTGATACAAGTTTAAATCATAATAAAACATAGTAATATATTTTTGATATCAATGAAACGGCCTTTATTGGATAGAAAATTTTATGACATTAATGTTTAAATATGATTTCGGCCATGTGGCCGCCACGGCTGGCGCGTAGAAGGCGCAATCTGGAACACCAATTTTCACAAACTTTTCGCAGGCCGTATCTCGCCGATAACTCTGCGAATGTTGATTTCCACATGTTCAATTGTTTGTGGTTTATCGACGTACACAAGTGACTTTACATAACCCCAAAGAAAATAATCCAATGGGGTTAAATTACACGGTCCTGAGGGGCAATTAATTGGGCCATTTCATGAAATTATTTTTTCGTCAAAAGTTTTCTTGAGTAAATCAATTGTAGCGCCCGCTGTGTGGCATGTGGCTCCGTCCTGTAGGAACCACATATCAGCAAAATTAATGCCAGCTAATTGAGGTACGAAAAAACTTCCAATCATGTTATTTCAACGTTCACCATTGACATTAACATTCTGACTATCATCCTTTTTGAAGACATATGGGCCAATAACTCCGCCAGCCCATAAACCGCACCAAACAGTAATTTTCTGTGGATGTAATGGTGTTTCAACAAAAGCTTGTAGATTCCCCTCACTCCAAAAGCGATAATTCGGTTTATTTACGTACCCATTCAAATTCGGTTTATTTACGTACCCATTCAACCAGAAATAGGCTTCATCGGAAAGTAAAATTTTGAATGGATGAGTTTGACGGATAGAACAATTATTCTGAATAAAAATTTCAACAATTTGTACGCGTCGCTCTCATGTAAGTCGATCCATAATAAAATGTCAAAGCAAACTAATTAAAAAGCAACTATCAGCTGTTAAATAGGTGGTCAAATAAAGCAGTGATGCCAACTCAAAGTTGTATCACTCTATAAAAAACACCCGATACCTTCAGCCAACACTACAACTTGCCCATATTCCACACCAATGAGTTACTTCTTTTCAGGATTCATTGGACGCTCTTGGATTTTGGATTGGTATCGATCCAAATCATGCAATTCTGTTTGTTTGCGACCCATTCACCGAATTATAGGCTTCATCACTGGTAATAATTCTGTCATTACCGGAACAAAACACCCATTATGATAATAAAATTTTATTATTATTTCATTACTTGCCAGCGTTTTTGAATGCTAAAACTGTACGTATCAATTGTCAAAGTTCGGAAGACTTTGAGGAAAGATCTTTTACCATCTTTTGTCTCTTATGCTATTAACACATCTCAGTTTGAATTAAAAGAATTAGTTAACCTAAAGATGAAATAGTAATTCCGTTGAAAGTTTCGTTTTATTTAAACTTAATGGAATCGTGTTTGTAATAGTTGTTGGATTTAAACAGTCATTACAATTGTATAAGTTGCACGTGTTTTAACACGATGCTCCCATAATTCTATATGTAATTTATTTATATTTGTGCTTTAAAATATTGGACAGTGGGACTTGTAGTTAAAAAATACAATAAAAGTATTTCTATTGCAGAATTGAATTTAATTTTATAGGCTAATTTATCCAAATATATTTTTAATTCAGAAAGACGTGATAAATATTCCAAAGCACAAGGGAAAGTCATTATCAGTTTTGTACATTCAACTTTCATAGCAGGGCTGAACAGGCGTTTTCAAAAGCCGCTACAAATTCATTATCAGTCGTCATGTGTATTATATGTATTTATTTTTTTACCACCACTTGTTAGTTGGCTGAGTTTCTAATAATTTTATTATGAAAAAGCGTACGAGAACTGTATCAAACCGAATGGTAACACATTTTTGTTAAGTTCCTGTGTTGCCTTTTGATTAATTTTCTTCATATCCTATTATTCTGAATTTTTTGTTCCATGTTTCTTAAGTCACACTTCTTTGCTTGAAATTTCTTAAGTATATTTCAACGCTTTGTATCGAACTTTTTATTGGTACATGTTACCATCGGTTTGATACAATTCTCGTACGCTTTTTAATAATAAAATTAGTGCAAATAGAAAATGTTATGAAATGCAACTAAATCACTTAATAATTGGTAACAAATGAAAATATAGAAGAGTACTGATAATGAAAGTGTGGTGGTTTTCTAAAACAGCTGATCTGCTGATGTAAAACTGTCTTCAAAAATAATTTGCTAACAATTAGCTAATGAAATTAAATTCAATATAACAAAAGTAGTTTATTTTATTTTGCTTTTTTTGGATTCACGTTGAATGCTATTAATGATTTATTGTAAGAACCAATGAAATGCAGGCATATAGACCTACTTAGCCCACAAGAAGCAGCTAAGAGTTATATGTTTAATAATATAAGTAGTTTATTTGTCACATACTGATTGAATTTATCTGCTGTTTGATTTTCATAATTTCTTTTGTTCAACGTGCCACTGTGCACTGTTGCGTTTTATAATAAGTATTGGCCACAATATCACTGCTAACTTTTAACATGTTTTATTATTTTATTATGTGATTTCTTTTTAATTTTAACAAGTTAATTAATATTTTCTATATTTTCTTTTATTTCTTACAGGTAATTGCAATATACAATTGATGGGTAGTGTGCACTTATGTAGACTGTGCTAAAAGAGAAAAGGTACTCGTATAATATAAAGAAAACATTCCTTGAGTAGTTATTAAATATAAATGCGATTCTTAAAAGGAAATTGAAAACCATGAATACTTAATTGAGTTTAAATATACGGAGAGACTGACCAAAATCGATCCCTTGTGTTAGACAAAAGAATTTAATGAACATTCAAACTATGCCGAAACAGGCTGCATATCATGTACGAGGTCTGTTAACAAAAATATAGGGTGAGTTTTAAATTGTATCGATCATTTGCCCACATGTTTAGTTTGTTTGTGAAAACCATTAAAGTTAAAAGTGCTCGGGTGATTTACTGCTCTCGAAAAAAGGGATTAAATAATTTCCGTAATTTTTTTAAATAAAAAATTGCTTTTGAAATAAGCAGAAGCGTGCATAATGCATCAGGCTGCAATTTTTCGTTCCAAAATTAATTTAAAAAAAAAAACGAAAACATTGACCAAAAACGTTGTTGCAATCATGGCGCCCCACAGTGAACGGTCCCCATAGTAAAAGTGGAAAAAAATCGAAGGAGTTATGGTAGCATAATGAAATTTTTGGCACATATCTCTCTTGGCCTACTATTTTCGAAAATAAATTTAAATTTTTACAAATCCTTTTATTTTTCCGGTGCGGGGACAATGAAATACCAAAAATTCCCCCATTTCAGTAATTATTATTTTTTTTTTACTTTTAATCTATCATTTCACATACAAAATGATAAAGCGTGACAGTTTTTTATGGAATATAACCAAACACTAATTATTTAGGGTTGCCGTATAGCTTTTTTAATATAACAATATTTTAAACTTTTTAGTATTTTTTTTATTTACAGTTTTGAAAACAACCATTGGTATTCAAATAACATTATATGAATAGGGTTGCCAAATTGACAACACTAAATATTTCAAAATTAAATTATTATTTAAGATTAAAAACATATTTATATAAAGATTAATAAAGTAACAAACAAACTCAAATAACATAACAATTGTAAACAATTCTTAATCACCAAAATAAGTTTCTGAGTCGGAATCAGTGTTAAAAGATTCATCTCCTTTTATGTAATTACTAATATCTTGATTATTGTTAAAAAAAACTGCTTGTATATATTGTATTTCTATTAGACGAAATTAATGAATCAGAAAAAATTAGGAGTTTATTCTTTAGTCTTGATTACAACTTTCTCTGCTATTTTTTCGAGTGTGCTCAAGTCTGTTCTTTCTACTAGTGCCAAAATTAGATTTCACTTTATCAACTGTTAATACCGTCTCAGATCGAAATTTATCTTGAATTTGTTTTTTTCTTTTATTATACATTATTTTCTTATCATTCCTAACTTGCCAAGTCTTAAAAGACAATCGATATGCAATGTGTAACATGTATCAAAGCATCTTAGGAAACAATGTAAAGGTGGAATTCCATATCTATAATGGTATTCGTTGGGAGTATAAGTAATGCTAAGTTTGTTCATATCTTTAGGTTTAGCTTGGCATATAAAGCACTTAGACCTCGACTTTTTGACGGTTCTCGCTTAAAGACGCATTTGTATCAATAAAGGGTTGGTTTCAAATGGTGTCCAAATATGTGAGAATAAATTTTATATGTGTTAGAGTCAACCTACTTGGTATTCTTTGGCTTAAAGTATCATACATTATCAAACATAAAAATATCAAGTGATGATTTTAACAAAAATATAAAATATGGATGATTTTTAAAATCATTATAATTCAGTTATGAAAATATTATGAAAAAATTATGAAAATAGTTCGACTTTAAGGCCGTATAACTTCTTATATGTGTAACGCACATGAAAAACCAAACCACGTCTGGAATCGTGGGAGTGTCAGCTTTCATCTCATACGTATTTTATTGATATACTCGAAATTTTTTATTTATATATTTTTTTCCACTACACAACTTACTGTGCGCCCTGCGAATATTTTCTATTCTCTAAATTGAAGAGGCCTTTGAAAGAAAGGGTTTGTCAACATAAAAACCAAATCCCTAAAGCAGCTCAAGTGCATAAAGACCTGCTTCCAGGATTGGAATAAACGGTGCCACAAATGTATTATATCTGAGAAGGAAGTACTTTGAAAAGGACAAGGAGGAAATTGATGTATCAAAAAAATATTTTGAGAAAAATTTAAATTAGAAAGACATAAATATTCCAAATGTTTTGCTCTGCTGTGTAAGATGAAATTGAATAGCGAGCGATTATCCTTGGAATTTTGATAACTTTTATTTTGAAAATTCAATAAATCGAATTTTAGTCTAAAAAAATTTTAAAAACAGGGTGGACAAAATTTATTGAAAAATCATCTTACATTCTGAATAAATCTCGTATAATGCTAATTTTAGTGGCCGAAGGAACGTACTCTTCTGGAACCCTGCACTTTTTGTCAACGTCACTTTTTCATAAATTAATTTAAAACAAAATGAAATTCAAAGAAGCCATAAAATCAATTCTGTGTGTCTTAGAAAAGTGATTTTCTTGTAAATTTATAAAAAAGAGTTTTTTTTTATAGTTATGAAACTTTAAGTTGGCAATGAACTGGCGGTCATTTCGTCAGCTGTCAAGGTGATTTAGGATTGGGTTGGGTTTGGCATTTCGATATGAATAGATTGACGCCTGGACAACGTTTCCAAATTGCGAAAATTTATTTAAAAAAAATCATGGTTCTGTCCAAAATACGTGTCGCGCGAATTTTGTTTGGCGATGAAGCGCACGTTTGTTTGAGTGGACTCGGCAATAAACAAAACAGCCGTATTTGGAGTGATGCTAATCCTCGAGTGTATGCGTTACATTCCGAAAATGATTGGTGTTCTTTTTTGATCTGGTGGAGTTATTGGTCCACAATTTCTTAAAAACGTTACAGTGAATGGTGTTCACCATAGAGCCCTCATTATTGACTTTTTCGTTCTTCACTTGAACCATCAGGATGTGCAGAAGCTGTCGTTTCAACATTACGGCGCATCATGTTACTCCGCTCATGCCTCAACTGATTTGTTACAGCAGACGTCTGATAACTGCATAGTTTCACGTCTCGGACACATGAATTGTCCTTCGAGATCGTGGGACTTAGCGCCGCTAGACAATTTTCTGGGCGGATCTGAGAAATCACTAGTCTACGCTAACGAGCATGAAACAATTGATCAATATTCGCCGCATTATTGACGCTATATGGCCACAAATATTACAAAAAAGTCATCAAAAATTGTACCTCCGGATTATACTACGTCCGAGCCAGCCATGGGGGTGTTTCGCCAGAAAGTTATCTTTCGAATAAAGTAAATTTCAGTGGAGTGCTGTTGACTGAAGTAGTGAACGCATGACTACGATGCCTTCGAGTCTGCACTCAGTCATGAATATGCTGGCGAATTTTTCTGATCTGCATTAATGCAGGATTATATTAATTGTTGTCGGCTTGTCTCAAGGACGAAGGCATAGCACTAGTCGCTGAACATAAACGACAGCGATTAACACCGGGATGTACTAAAAGAACAGAATACAGCACCTTCCTTCGTCGGCACCTGTAACCACAGTTGCCACTGTGGTACAATTGAATAAAAAATTTTTGTTTTTTTTACGTTTGGTTCGCTGGTTCATTTTTTTCTTTTATGAAAAGTTAAAGATTATAATATAAATAAATTTTGAAAGTTTTATCATGCCTGTAAAAATGTATTTACGAAAATTATTACTCTTCACATAAAGTGAAAGATTTGATTCGTTTACAACACTTGATAGTAATCGATTACTACCTACCCACAGTAGTAAATCAAAAAGCTATATTGGCAACACTGATCGATTGTTACTTTTGTTTACAAGTCAGAAATTGACAATTTGACTTCAGTGTAAAAAGTATTGTATTATCCTGGTATGCAAATAAAATTGAAAAATTGGTTCTCTTGTTTTATTTTGGTTCTTTTTTATGGATTTTGGTCCCGAAGAAAAATTTAGAGTGGCAATCGTGCCTGTAACCAAAAAATCCATCGTCGGAATAAAAACAGTTCCCGCTTCCCTTCTAGGGCTGGTCCAAGACAAAAAGAAAATTAAAGAATTCAATTTTATTTCATTTCAAAGTTCTGTACCTCTATAAAAAACGCCCTTTCTCCTATTTTCATTCAAATTTGTATTTAAATCATAAACAATAATTTTTACTGTTCCTTCGCCAAACCCGTTGTGTGAAATGTAAATGCATCGTAATTTAACTGAAAGTGAAAAATTGTATTCGTTAGTGTCTGTATTATTTTCACATTGAATAATTTAATATTTCATTTGATGCAATCGAATTAAATATTTGAAAAGACTTAGCTGCTGATATAGTTGAACTACATGAAAATGCACTGTGACACCTCATTTGCAAAGACGTGCAATCAGAAGATGCGATTTTGAATAATTTGTGAAATATCAGTGAACTGCTTGTGTTAGGCTGACAAACAGACCATCACTAATGTTTCCACTGTTGCAGTGATTTTATTTCTAAAACATGTTTTATAAAAAATGAATAAAATATTAAACAGAAATAAACGTAAGAAACAAGTATTGCATTAGTGAGCTGTTAGAAGTCAGCAGAGACTGTATTGGAATGCATACAAATGAAGGGGTGTTCTGTACAAATTATGATGCAGCAAATGAAATTCAATTTGATATTAAACTAGAAGAAAATGTCTCGGTGTTATTGTTGTTGTGTTGTAAAGTTCTTGTTTATTTGTATTGAATTTAATTAAAATTTATAGTCGTAATATTAAATTTATAAAGACAGCGAAAATTATGCAAAATTTTTTTTTTTCAACCTACTCAGCAGGGCAGAAGAGCACTATTTTCGAAAGCCGCTACACATTCATCATCAGCATATTTGTTTATCACCACATCCCAGGTGATGTAGTTGATTATCACAGGCAACGGTATTAACTTTTTATAGGAAATAGTATACGAAAATTATACCCATACAAAAGAGATGTCAATATACTTTGAAATCCTGCATTTCTTCTCCATTCACTAAATAATAAATCCAATATTATGCCTATCGATTGGATGCGTTGTGTCAGTAGATGCTATTCCCTAAGAACTTTTATAGAAATTAATTTTTAAATTAAAAACAAAACAAACAGGTATAGAACTTTGAAATAAATTAAAGATGAATTTATTAAACTGACAGGAAATTTACTGTATTCGAAAGATAATCCGCTGGCGTTATAATTTAAATATGACTTCCGCCACTGCTAGCTCGGAAGTAGCGTGATCCGCTCGCTTTTCGATTCTTTGACGGGAAAAATTTTGAAGTTGGTGCTGGGATAAAAACTAAAATCAAATTTTTTATTTAAAAAAAAACTAAATTTGTATAAAAAAGAACTGTTTGTTATTACATAGAACCAGATTTCCCAAGACATCGTTTACCCCGGGAAAATTTTCTTTGCCAAAGTCGTTTCGATTTTCTCTGAAAATTTCTTTCAATTCAGAAAAAGCTACGAGATGAATGAAGAACTTTCAAGTCTGTAATTGTTTTCCATTACTTTGCCTGTTGCGAGAGTGATAACCATACAAGCGAGCACTGATGATGGGAACATAGTGACTTCCGAGAACTTCGTTTTTCCTTTTGTATGTATATAATTTTGGATATTCTTTTGAATAAAATTAGAAACTTTAAGTTCAGCACTCTCTTGCTAAAACTAAAACAATTTTTCTTGGTTTTAGTGCTTTTTGAAATTTTAAAGTTGACAACATTGTCCGGCGGTCCAATTTTCGATATAATTTTTTAAATATATGAGGCCGTATACGGGCAATAATGCTGTGAATGTTGTCCTTGAAGTTGCGGATCGTTTCAGGCTTATCGACGAAGACTACCGATTTCATAAATAACCACAGAAAATAGTCTATCGACGTTAAATCGAGCGACCTTGAAGGCCAATTTACGGGTCCGAAACATGGAACCCTGCGGGGTTACCAATGAATCAAATTTATGAAATTGGCGCCAGTTAAGAAACTGTTGTCAACTGAAAGTTTAGTAAAGAATGAGTCATTGAAAATAAATATTTTGCATTTATTAAAACTGCTTTTTGGGAACAGTTGCAACTATAACGACTGTAATCTAAACATATTTGGGGTATTCACTCACTGTGCTATTTGGTCATATTGTATGTATTTTAAAAGAGTCAAAAAAGGTTTCTTTGTAGTCGTACAAGCTGCCGAATGTTCTAAACGCATTGAAAAAATTCGGTTTATTGCTGTGAAAGCCAGAGGCATATCACTTACATTGTTCAGTGAAGTTAAGGATTAACGTTGACGCCTTGACGGCAGCCACATACAGCTCGCAATGTTCGATTGAAATGCGCTTAGTCAACTACTGGCGCGGTGGCCATGTGCCCGAAACCACTTTCAAATTTTAATGTCATTTATTTTTATTAATCTTTGGGGGAAAAATTGTTTACAATATAAAGTTTTATCGGGCTTCAAAAAGCTTCCCCTCTATTATAAAATTTACATTTGCCCACAGAATCTTGGGTTCTATTTTACATTTTGTATGTATTTTTATATTCGCTCGTTGTCACGTTCACACAATTGATCAACATAAAAAGCTATTTTTGGCTAATAAAATTATTTTGTTTATCTTTGAAAGAAAAATTGATTAGTTGCAAATAAGTATTTTCATTTATTTATTTGTTTGTGTGCCCATAAAATTATATAAAAGCCATAAAGGCAAAAAAGACGTAGAAAAATATTTTTGAGAATGCGTCAATCGTGGACAAGGCGAGACAGACATGCAGCCACACAAAACAAAAATTAAAAAAATAAGTTTCCACGATGTTGAAATACGATTTCAATATTATTTACGTTGACTTTTACATGCACAAATTTGTTTTTCTCTCTTAGTTGGAGTGGGGAAAAATTAATAAAGTATGGCATCTTTGATTGTAGAAATGAGAACAAGAACATATAATAAGAGCAGCATTAAGTTTTTTTTATATTTTTGTGTGTCAAAAATTAAATTATTATATCTGTTGGAATAATAAATAAATGCTTTTATCGATATGACACAAATTTAATTCAATACAAAATTTATAGTGTCCCTATTCAAAAGCACTTGTGGTGTAATTTTTTTTTTAATTATCTGAATTTTTAGACAGGCTCATTTAATTTATAATTTTGATGTAAAAAAGTGGACAGTATTCTTTGAAATATATCTACGAGGTCTGGCCCATAGGACTCCACAACTAACATGACGGATGCTTTCCGATCTAAAATTATCCAACGCTGGACTCTGTTGTGACAGCTTTTGCAGGCGTAGCTTAAAAGTATCCACCGGTACGTGGTGCCTGGGACTTCCATGTCATTTAAGTAACGCAGTTAACCAACCCAGCAAACAAATCTCTCACCTTTCTGAAGAATAAAAAAGTATCACTGTCTTACATTCCTATATGATGTTGATGAAAACCAGAATATATTATATATATATATATATATATATATATATATATATACATATACATATACATATATATATATATATATATATATATATATGTATATATATATATATATATATATATATATATATATATATACATATATATGTATATATATATATATATATATATATATATATACATACATACACGTATATATATATATATATATATATATATATATATATATATGTATGTATATATATATATATATATATATATATATATATATATGTATGTATGTGTATATATATATATATATATATATATATATATATATATATATTTATATATATAGAAAAGATATATAGATGTATATAAATCTTTTTTAAATTCGTATTGTTTCAGGAACTGAAATTTTTCTGAAACAAAGAGACCTAAAAATTATGTGATGCCCAAGCAGGTTGGTTCGCTTACGAGCCTGTTTCCTAGTCGGCCGTAATATTTGCTGGGTTGGCTTACAAACGTGCTTGGCGGCGGACTGACATTTTCGCTGAAGTCGGGGATTTCCAGTAGTACCTAAACTAAAAACAATGTTTTTTTTAATTTTTTATGCAAACCTCAACATTTATGTCTTTGTGGTACATTTTTATATCATTAATCGCCTACCTATACTTATGGAACAGATATGCCTTAAAAGGTATTTTTGAATAGATATGCACAATATATAAATTTCTTTCTCTAAATACATTTCAAATAAAAAAATTTAACAAAAAAGATTAGGTAAAATGAAATCAGTACGATTAAAATTAAATTGACTGTGAGTATTCCTGTTCAAAAGATTAAAATGATCGGGTGGAGTGTTGTAACGATTGAGGACATGCCAGAGCATATCAGAATCGTTTCGTATTTCCCTTCTGAAGGAGACTATCTTCGAAAGGACAAAATATAAATTCATGAATTATTTCTTTATATTTTTGTAAAAAATTTAAATAATTTTTAATATAAATATTTGAGGCAGTTAGTTAAATTATTCGTTAAAAATAAGGTTCTATATAATCACCAGGAATAATAATATCACTCTGGGGTCGGCCCGTACATATGTAGTGCATTGGGACAGAACTATACAGGAAGGGATAGTTAAGAGGACAGTTGAACGCATATTAAAAGTTGGAGAATTTTGTTGTAGATATTTTTAATTTTTACACTCCTTTTTATGCATCAAAACTTGCATTTTATTTATATATTTCAACAAACTTTTCGTATTTTCTAAACAATTTCGCAAGAATTTTTTTGTAAAATATTTATTCTGTATTTATTGGATTAATATATTTTGCCCCTCTGACTAAATACAAATATCTCGATATGTTTGCATGGCTGTTATAATAGATGTCATAAATATTTTTTTCATCACACACAAATTGAATAATTAATTAATGGAACTGGAATAGAAAGTATACCCGATTAGTACTTAAAGTCCACCAAACACATACATACATACATTCGTAGATGTACATACACATATTTATGATTGTAATAATTGCACGATAACAATTAATTAAAGTTTCATAATTGAACTTTTACAAATTAATTTAAAGACAATAACAAAAGCCAATAGAGCTTGTAAATATTAAGAGCAGCTAAACAGTTCAATGTATTCTTGTGATCGCCTGAATAGAAAAAATAAATTATTTTGCAGCAGACATAGAAATCCCAGATAAGCGACTTGATGCACAACAGCATCAGCAGAAATATGTGTGAACCAGACTGACAATAAAATTGATAACAAAGAACTTTGCCACAACAGCAAACCACATACTACGAGTCTATAGAGCGATAATTACATTAAGTGTCCATATGAATATGAGAAATGACTGGGATGCACATGCATTTCGCACTCTTTGTTGCAACACAAATTGAAATTGGAAAATAGATTAAAACAAAACGCAAACATTATCTCTGTTAACAGTGAACAAACTGGTCTAGAGAGTCATCCAAATATTTTCTATCAGCTAGTCAATATAATAATACCGTCATGCGATACAGTAGTCGGTCCAAATATTAGATATATTTCGATTCGATGCGATTTTTGTAGAGAATAAAATCAGTTATTCGAATTTTTTAACTTTCCGCTAAGAAAATTTAAAAATTAAAAAAAAACTGGACGTTATTGGTTTTATCCCGTTTAGTATCGAGTACTCATGAGGTCGTGGAAAGCTTCCCTGACTAATTATGAGAGCCTGCAACTGTGACTGTATGGATATATATATATATATATATATATATATATATATATATATATATATATATGTATATATATATATATATATATATATATATATATATATGTGACCCGCTTGCAATATTTTTACCGTTGAACGGAACGCGTTTTGGAGAGCGTTATGCTGTATTTGGTATGACCTTGAGCTCTCTTATTAAAACTTAAACTCGTCCCGCTTCGTTGGATTAATACAAAAAGTTTGATATCAATTAATTTAATGAAAAGTTTGTCAAATAAATGAAAAACTTTCGTGGATACTATGAACTCATTGCATTGATATAACGACACAATTTTAATGATACAGGAAAATAATGTCTCAATTGCGTTTATTCATTGATACAGTGAAGCCGATTCATTGATAAAATCGAAAAATGTCATTGATTTAATTGAAAAGAATCGTTAGACAAGAGTACAAAACAAACGCAATCATACAGAACAAATTTTGTTGCAAGACTTTGGTTGACAACCAAATAAATTTATTTTATCTGACTTTCATATGATTATTAAGGAATTCAATATATTTTTCTTTATTAACATTTTCAGTTTTAAAGAATTCAACAGATATTTGAATATATTTAAGAAAGAACTTAATATCATTGTTTGTAGACGAAAAGGTTTCTAAATGTATTTGTAATAAATTCAGTAAAATATTTTTACGACAATTTGAAAGCCAATGAAGCAATTCCAATGAAATTCTTTTACAATATCCATAAAATGTTGCTTTAATTTGTAAAATTTTCGTCGGCTTTGCAAAAAAATCCATTGAAATTGTTCTGTAGCATTTAATGCGCTCAAATACCCCTTCCAAATGTGTTCTATTCAAAATTTGTTTCCTCTTTGTTTAATTTTGCAATTGTGTTATAGATAATAAATTAACGTGTGCTTATAGTCCTAGCAGAGACTGTTCTATTTATGGACTTATACACGAGCCATTTTGACCGGTAGAAATCGGAGTGCGTAGTCGCACGTTGTGCTGCTTCGATTCGATTCTCTTTGTTGTTCCATTGTCTTGTTGTTTTCTAAACTGTGGAAATATTTATACATTCAACATCATCATCATTTTGCAATACAAATTCTTGCAAGAAATTTTAAGAGATGCATTCAGTATTTTTCTACAAATAAAAATGTCTTTCCTTCTACTTGTTGTGACTTCGTTAGTAATGGCGGCAAAATGTTAATTTATTTAAAGAAAAACAAAAACAAAAAAAAAAACTCACACATACTCTTGCACTTAACAGTACAAAAAAAGTTTAATATTTACGACAATTCTGCACCTTTACGATGTTCACTTCTGTTGTCTTTTCAGTTCCTTGTGAAAAAAATCATATAAAAGCCGCCAACGACTACACATTTTTATTTATATTTTTGATAAAATATTTTTCTTTAAAACCGAGCAGTTTATTCGAAAAGTTTCCTTACAAAGCACGCAAGTTTCGAAATAAACTAAGAATTGCTATTAAAAATACGTTGATCTCGCTCACCATTTTGAAAAGCATTTGTAAAATTGTGGAAATAATTAAAAATTTTCTTGTTCTTTCAAAATGTTATTTCAAACTATTTTAAGAAATGTTTATAAAATTGGCAAGAGTTTCGATAAAGGTGCATAAAACTTTTCCAATATTATAGTTTTTCAATAATTAATTTATTTCTTAATTGTTAATTTATTTTTCAATTTAAATTTTAGAGTGCGATTGCGGTTGCTTGGACTCGTATAATTCATCATCAGGAGCATCGTCATCGGCAGTAGCTGTTGTTAGCAATAGTGGCACTGGCAATCAAAATAACAACGAGACGTCGGCAATTGGTGTCGGTGTTAACGCTGGCAACGAAATTAGCGTTGGTGTAATAAGCAGCAGCACAAACGTGGCGTCTTCTGTGGCCATTGTCCCCGGTAACGGCATCAAAACGGCCCATACGAAAGTTGCCACCTCTGGGGGGCACGCAAATACGCAGCCCCCCAGCAAACGTTCCAGCAGCGGTGCAGATGGCGACTACCAATTGGTTCAACACGAGGTTCTCTACTCTTTATCAGCTGAATATGAGGTAAATTTTTGTACTTTATTGATTTGTTTTGCAGATAAAATTTCATTTCTACTCTTAATTACTATTTTTACAGGTTTTGGAATTCCTGGGACGTGGCACATTTGGCCAAGTTGTCAAATGTTGGAAACGTGGTACCTCCGAAATTGTTGCTATAAAAATTCTGAAAAATCATCCGTCATATGCACGCCAGGGCCAAATTGAGGTGTCAATATTATCGCGTTTGAGTCAAGAAAATGCTGATGAATTCAATTTTGTACGAGCTTTTGAGTGTTTTCAACATAAAAATCACACCTGTTTGGTTTTCGAAATGCTCGAACAAAATTTATATGATTTTTTAAAACAAAACAAATTTTCACCATTGCCGCTGAAGTATATTAGACCAATATTGGAACAGGTAAGTGTGTAATAACGATAGATATATTTTGTATTGAAATTTCGAAAACCATATCACAAAGATTTACGAATAAAAATATTAAATGACAAATTTGTGTTAAGTTTACAACGGAATTACGCACCAATTTTCAGAAGAAATGTAAAGTTATCTCGAAAATTAACAACAGCGGTAATAAAGACATTGTTAATATTATTGGTAGCTGTTCTATACAAAATTAAAGCTTTCGATAAATTCTGTAATAATTATCTCTACAATAGTAAAGTTATCAAAAAAAAAAGTAATAAACAAAGCAAAATTCATAATACTGCTCTTGTGCAGAAATTAAATGTTGCTTATATGTTGCATGGAAAATGAAACTAACCGATAACTCGTAGAGATTAATATATTAGATTTTATCGCATGATCTAGGTGGCCAATTGACTGGTCCTAAACGTGAATTGTGTGATTCAACTGGTTCATTGCTCTATTTGATGTGTACCATGGGGCACCGTGTTGTTAAAACCACGGGATGGCCAAGTCTAGCTCTTCATTTTTGGTAAAAAATACAGTGGTAGAGCACGCGTCGTCTTTAAAAAGTAAAAAAATACCTCCCAATGATGCCATAGGCCCGTAATACACATTCGTTCGTTCGCTTGTAAGTCTATTCGTGGCTAAATTATAGACCGAACGGAACATTTTTAACAACAACATGTTGCGCAAAACCAGTGTTCCCAAAAAAGAAATTACTAAAAAAACACATCTATCATGTGACACAGACAATGGTTGACAGCAAACCAAATTATTTTAAACATTTGAAATGACCATGTCTCAGAGAATAGCTTTAGATATGACATACCTTTTTATTAAATTTTTGTCAAATCATTTGTATATTACTTTACGGACATAATTTTAAACCAGAGAAAATGACATTTAATATTTTAATGGAAATTTCTTTTAGGTTTTAACAGCGTTACTAAAG
Source organism: Linnaemya vulpina (assembly GCA_963675445.1). Classification (NCBI taxonomy): domain Eukaryota; kingdom Metazoa; phylum Arthropoda; class Insecta; order Diptera; family Tachinidae; genus Linnaemya; species Linnaemya vulpina. The sequence goes on along the minus strand of OY776278.1, from coordinate 42,091,982 downwards.
CTTTCACAATTAGGTTTAATTCATGCTGATCTAAAGCCAGAAAATATAATGTTGGTCGATCCTGTAAGGCAGCCCTACAGGTTAGTTATAACATATAAAATTCAATCAAATAATTTACTAACACATTTTACATTTGTTTAATATTTTAGAGTTAAAGTGATTGATTTTGGTAGTGCTTCACATATTAGCAAGACTGTATGCAACACATACTTACAATCTCGCTATTATCGAGCGCCTGAAATAATATTGGGTTTGCCATTTTGTGAAGCCATTGATATGTGGTCGTTAGGCTGTGTAGTTGCTGAACTATTTTTGGGTTGGCCTTTGTATCCAGGTTCGTCAGAATTTGACCAAATCAGGTAAGTGCTAGAATTTGTTATTAGGTTCTTATTAATATGATATTAATAGTTTATTTTTCGTTTAATTTTATTTTTTTAAAGATACATATCACAAACTCAAGGTTTACCAACGCAACATATGCTTAGTTGCGCTTCAAAGACATCGAAATTCTTTTATCGTGATACGGACTTGACGTATCCATTTTGGCGTCTAAAAACAATTGAAGAATATGAGGCTGAAACGAATACGAAAAGTAAAGAAGCGCGCAAATATATTTTTAATTGTTTGGACGATATTGGTCAGGTCAATGTGCCTACTGATTTGGAGGGTGGACAATTGTTGGCTGAGAAAACAGATCGACGAGAATTTATTGATTTGCTTAAGCGTATGTTAACCATTGACCAGGAGAGACGTCTAACACCGGCCGAAGCCCTTAATCATTCATTCACCCGTCTTACCCACTTGGTAGACTATGTATATTGTAATAATGTTAAAGCCTCCGTACAAATGATGGAAGTATGTCGGCGAGGGGACTATCATCCGTGAGTAACTGACTTTATTTGAAATGTTAAATTTTATTTTTAATTAATAATACTCTTTTTACTTTTGAACATTGCCTTTGTAACGTCTAGAGTACAACCTACATCAACATTAGTTACGAATTTCGTACCCAGTACAACAGAGAATATGACATTTACGATTAACAATCAATTGACGAGCCAAGTTCAACGTCTGGTACGTGAGAGGCCGTTGGCTTATGAAAATCTTTATCAAATCTATGGTGGACGCAATGTGGGGCGTCAGTACGCTCAAGGTCGTACAGATACGTTCCAACATCAATTGGTTTCAAATATTTTATGTCCACCATCGTATCAAGCAATGCCCAGTCCCACCAAACATGTCGTTGTTGGCAGTACGATGCAACCACCATTGCAAGTAAGTATTTGTTTTTCTAAAATGCCACGAAAAATAAAACTTTATTCATAATCAATTGTGTACGGATTCATTATATTAATCCTATATAAAAGCAATTTTATTTATGTGTAAAAAAATGACTGATGATCTTTATTAATATTGCTATAAAGTTTTAAATGTTTTAATTAAAAAAATTATGGTTAAGAAGAAATGTATTGTTTAAATAAAATATTTGAGGAAAAGCTCTAGCACTTAAATATAGATGAAGATTGTATATTTAATTATTTACGTTTCCTTCTAGTTTTTAGTGGAATAACGAAATAACTCCACTGCTATTTTATGGAAGGAGATAATAAATTAAAAAAAAACTGATATTGTTTGGTTTCAGTTTACATGATTATTTTATTTTGACAGGGTTTTTTTTTGTCTTATGCTCTAACTTTTTGTTACCCAATATCTCAGCATGCTTTAGTTATATTTCACATAATTTGTAAACGGAACCGTAAGAGCAAAAGAATATAAAAAATTATGGGAGGGACTTTGAAGCTCATGTCAGCGTCACAATAATCCCTAAATTGTTAAAATTTCACCCCAAATTAACTAAAAACGCCGAATTCTATGGGAAATGCCCCAAACTTCGTTTATCAGACTGCGTTTTTTGCAAAAAATCAGAGCTAAGTAATTACAAAAGATTTGTGAAGTCATTCCATACTTCAGTTGAAAAGTTATGAAAGTAACCAATCGATTTTTTTTTTCCAAGATTACATAAAAAGTCTGAAAAATCTTTTTAAATATCAGAAATTCAAAATTATTTTGTGCATGTATATATACCGCGATATGAAAAATATCAATATAATGAAATTTAAGGAGTCATTAAAAATTAACGACTGGATTACATATGATAATCGAATAGCCGTTGCAATATTATGTATGGCAAAAGACCAAGTTGTAAATTTCACTTGCAATTTAGAATTTTTTTTTGGGAGATTTATAGGAAATACTTGAAACGAAAGGTATTTTTTACCTTCATGGGAGCTTTGAATAATAATACTTTGGGAATAAAATATATTTTTTGCTACAATCTATCATGTCATTTATTTTCTAAATACAATATTCATCATATGCCCGCTGCAGCCACTAGTTACTTGCCTTATTTGGGGAGTCCACTTTTTGACTAATTTAGCCAATAAATTCAGTGAAGTTAAATCGCACGCACAGAGGTAGCAGTGCACAGACCACTTCTGCATATAAAGTTGACCAAATTAATTGTGCAAATATCTATGAGTAAAATTAATTAAATTCAAATAGTTTATAGTCTATCAATTATATCAGTTCATATGCACATACGTAAATATGCCAAGCATTGATTAATTTTTGAATATAACGATTGTTATGAGTAACGTTTTATTTAATACAGTTTATTATTATATAATTTCATATGCATAATTTAACCTTTAAAAATGAAAAGATTTTACTTGACAAAAACTTTTCATTATCCTATAAACAGGTGCCTCCACAACAGTATGTAAATGTTCCGGTACCAGTTTCAATGGTTGAGCCAACTTCAGGCCAGCGTATGCTGTTGACAAATCGTGTACAAGCGAGCGGTGTAGCTTGGCCGCAAACTGGACGACAAATGGCTTTGGTGCCATCATGGCCGCAGCAGGCACCAGCCCATTCTCTTATTGTAGATCCGGCACCTTTCTTAAATGTCGAAGAAATCTATCCCAAGCATATAAATATACCAAGAAATGATCTCAAAAAGGAATCGCCTGTCCACCACTTGGTGTAAGTAGTCAATTAATAAAAATTTAAACTTATGTAATGCGACAGTATTTTATTTAAAATGCAAATGCTTTTCGTTTAGAAGGCTAATAAACATATTTTCACGAAAATCGTACTTTTAAACCTTTTACTAGGATTTATTAATAATTCAAATTTATCAATTTGATATACACATTTATAGTATTTTTATTTAATATACTGTCTCTACATTACAAACGGAGAAAACGCAATAGCCAATTTTAAATTCATTTAGTAAATCACATGTAACCTTTTTTCGTTTTAACTTTTGCAACAAACAGCAGCAAAGGCAATTCATATCGTGTGCCGCGACATGATAAGAAAGAAAATCAACAGCTGTCACCCGTTAAGAAACGTGTCAAAGAAAGTTCGCCACCTCATCAGCAACGTTATAATCGTACATCTCACGTTTCACCACAATATCACAACAATCATCATAATTGCAATTATGGCAGCAGTGGTGGTGGCAATTACAATGGGCAGGGCGGTGGTACTGGTGGTGGTGCTATTGTTACTTCAGCTTCATCTAATAGTAAGTATTCACCACCTTTCGTCAATGTACTCACTGACTCATCTTGAAATGAATGAAACAAAATGTATTTCTTGTTTTATTTTCATTAGATATCAACAATGGCAATGGCAGCCATCACCATCATCAGAGTGGTGGTACTAATTCATCATCGAATCAACAGCATGTTATTAGCAGTAATGCTGTTTATGGTACCAATGGAGGCAGCCATCACATTGTTAACAATTGTGGTGCTGTAAGTGGTTCGACGGGTAATGGCAATGGCTACCACCATCACTCTTCTTCTTCGTCGTCTTCGGGCGGACAACATCATATATCATCGCATCACTCCCAATCTCAACATGGACATCAAGGGCAGTCGCAGCATCATGGTGCCATTGTTAAACAACAGACCATCACAATACATGATACACCATCGCCGTCAGCTGTTATAACGATATCTGACAGTGAAGATGAGGGAATTGAGGGTCCGACGATTGTCAACAACGTTGCACCAATTAAGCAAAGAGCACATGCTCAATCTCAAACAAACTCATCGATGTTGCAACATTCGACTTCCTCTTCATCAGTGAGTTGTCGTAACAATGCCCATCAACATGGCCATTCACACCAACAAAATCAACCTCAACAACAACACCAGCAGCAGCCCCAACAACAGCAACAACAACCCCAACAAATGCATCATCAGCAGCAACAAACATATGGTAAATTATTAGAATATGGTATAAGTGTCAACTCCTATCTTTAAAATATTGCAAAAAGTGAATTGAAAAGTATTTAAAGATGTGGGGTTTTTTTTGCCATAAAAACCAAATAGCAATAACACTATAATGATTGATTAATAGTATTCAGTCGTTAAGTACAAAACATATCGCTCCTTTATTGCAACATACACTCGATTCACACGATGTTTTAAAAGCTTCACGGCGTGTTTTTTTTAATTGTTAAGAAATATAGAGAAGGAAGAGGAGTAGACAAATCATTATGATTTCTGTTTTCCTTGATGTTTTTTACATTTTTCTTCAAACAAAGAGTAAAATATTATAATTCCGTTAACGTAGCAAAAATCAAAAGAACAATTTAGTAAGTAGCGGTTAAATTACAAGTTTAGTCACAACTGTGATTCCAGATTTTTCAGTAACAGTGATTACTGAATAGTGGGAATTGGGTGATAGTCATATCTCACAAGAAATCACTTGATTAAGATATTTTAAATGTGCGCTTTATGGTACGATTTTGCAAAATATGTTTTGCTATAATTTCGGCTCTGCTTAATTCACAATGTGGAATTCTACAATTTATATTGAGGAATAACTAATAATTTGAATTTTTTAAATATAAACTTCAACCCAGCCTCTACTTGCCCTGTACTTTATTTATACAAATTCGATATAGCGAGCTCAAATTAACAAAGTTTTTCAAGTACTTCATTTAACCTCTGCGCGATATTATCCTTCTTTCTTATTAGAAATAATATATTAGTTGAATTCATTTAATTTTTTTGTTTAAAGCTTTTAAATAAAATAAATTTAATATGAATGGATTGGCAAAAGTGTTTTCGGTTTAACCCGATTTTCAGGTCCAATATATCTTTTTTGCTATATGACAGATTTATTGTTTTATGCGAAAAAAATTTATGTTCCTGCGAAAGCATTTCGTTCTAAACTGGAATTTCGTTTTACACGAATATAATTTAGGTCCAACTTTTTCGCCGTGGGAATCGCGTAAGCAGAAGTTTAATTCTTTTTGTCCTAGGCCACAACTCAGTCGATGACCCCTACGGTTCATTGTTCCAAAACTAGAAAATAAGAGATAGTGATAAGGTTAAGACTGATTAGAAGATAGAAAATTTGTTGTAGCTATTTTTACTTTTTAGAATAAGTAAATTATACTACTCGTATTAGAAAAGTTCGACACCATATTCATGACTGTGTGGAGAGCCGAACTCTGGAACTAAGGCATCGTAGTCTGGTGTTCACTATTTCAGCCAACAGTACACTGAGATATTCGTATTACTCTCAGTTGAAGAGGTTGGCTACTTTCCTTTAATTGTATTAATTTTTCATCTACATTCATAAATAAATTGTGTTGCAATAAAGGGGCGATATGATTTATATACATAATTTTTATCTATTCTGCTAGTTTGTTCTATTTTTTTCCTCTCTCTCCCTAACAAATTGGTTGTGGTAATTGTGTATTAGTCAGTAATATTCAAAATTGATATTAGAAAAAAATTGCTGTGTGTTTAATGTTACGAAATTATTTAGTGTTGTTGATTAAAACCGAAAAAGCCATCTTCAGATAATATATATAATATGGACAAATTTTAATTTGCTCTCAAATAATGAAATGTTAGAAACTTCTAGAGCTCTGTAAATGCGTCGCGCGTGTCGCTTATATAAAACATGGATTATTAAAGAACTTATTGTTGACTGTGTTCAATAACGAATGTGTTTGTTAATGTAACAACAGAAAGATACCATATGAACGGATAATATAAAATTGTGTTTTACCAAAAAGAATGCGGATGAAAGATTTTTTTTCGAAACTGTGGAATAGAAAGCTGGTTATTTCTGTTTATTCGCATAACTTTTACGTCTCTTATCAAAGGTATAAAAATTGCTTCTTTGCTTTTAATAATAAGTATTTCTGAAATATAATAGAAAAAAAACACTGCCACTTAGTTCAAAATATAAACAAATTTCAAATCTATATTTGATTTCTACAATTATGAAATTTATTTATTGAGTGGTTAAGCAAAGTTATGCGTTTCATTGGCGCTTTATACCAAATCGTCAGTAAACTTCAACCTCAGTTTTGAAAAGTTTCAAACTTCTCAACTTATCAAGAGACTTCTATAAACCATTTGAGAATTTAAATGAAAACAAACAAATGAGTTTAAAATTTCCATACAAATCGACCATAAAAATATTAAGAGATAAATTTAATTTTCATTAAAGCACAAAACTGTTTCTAAATCATCACAAGTTCAATTTCTATAATATCTTAATTATTTTATCTCTTAAATAATTATCAATAGCACCAACAGGAACAACCAATTCCAACTCAAATAAATATCAACAATATCAGCAACAGCAGCAGCAACAATTGCAATCGATGAATGTTAATCATACCTCATCGCAGCATCAAAATCAAAATCATTCTCAACAACAACAGCCCCAACATCAACAGCATCAACATCAACAACAACATCCACAACAGCAGCAGCAACAACACCAAGTGCAGCATAGTATTGCTGCTATGAAAAATAATACAAGTAATACTTCTTCTTCTTCATCATCATCCTCTAATATAAATAGCAATAGCAATATCACTAGCCATAGTCATAGCAATAATCACAATAACACAAATAGCAATAGCAATATGAATTTCAGTAATAACTATAGCAGTAGTCATCATAATAATACAGCTAGCACGACAGGCTTTGATCAACATATAAATAGAACTAATAATAATAGTACTAGTAGCAATAGCAAAGCAATGAATATTACTACACCTACCACCACCACTACCAATACCAATAATACAAATACCAATACCAACAATACAAATCATTTTTCTTCTGCCTCCATAGCGTCCATTAAACCGTCATCGTCAACAATGACATCAACTAATAATCACAGTAACAGTAATAATAACAATGAATATATAGTTGGCGGAAGTGGAACCGGAAATGGAACTGTATTTGGAAATTTCATTGATATACCAAATCCAAATTGTCTTAATCATCAACATCATCAACAACAGCAACAAAAACAGCAACAGCAGCAGCAGCAACAACAGCAGCAGCATAACCATCATCATTCATCTACAAATCAACAACAGCATTTACATTCAAATAATGAAAAACAGCAACAGCAACTAAACTGTGGTGGCTTGTTACACTCTTCCTCTTCCAATACCAAATCTGTTTCCACTTCTTCCATCCAACACCACCAAACACACAATAATAGTCAAAATACACAACCACAGCAACATCATCATCATCACAAACATTCAGCCTCAAGTCTACTGTATGGTGGTGGTGGTGGTGGTACTAGTAGCAATCATAATATTGTTGCGCCCTCCTCATCATCATCATCTATTTTGCCCTCTGCTTCCCATTCTTCCACAAATACAAATTTTTCTATATCCTCTAACCTATTTGCCACATCCTCACATAATCATAGTAATCATCCTCCAAACAATCCAACTTCCTCTTCAACAAACAATACGAATGCCACAACATCATCATCAGCATCATCTTCATCCAATAATCCATCTAATTCTATAACTCATCATCGTTCAAAACATGTACAACTAGTAATACCATGCGTTACCGTAGGTGATAACGACCATGATGAAATGCGACGCCGCAATACATCGCATGCAGTCAGCAATAGTCCAAAACAGCATCATCAACAACAGCAACAACAACAACATCAGCAACAACAACAGCAACAGACACAGTCCTATCCACAAGCCAACGTCAAGTATGAACCGGGGCAATCGCAGAAGAAACGTATATTAGCTATGGCCCAAAATGAGTGCTACATGCCTCCCTCTACTCATTCAAGCACCAACAGTAGCTCCCAGACATCATCAAGCCTACCACATTTACCCACCAAACAGGAACCAACGGAATTCTACGACTATCCCTCACAACAACAGCAACAACAACAACAGCAGCAGCACTCCCAACATATTGACAATAAACGTTCCTCCTGGGCTGCTTCGTCTGGCGGCTCTCAACAACAAGCACCACCATTAGCACTACATAAGCGTGAGGCACCATCAGTGGCTCCTACTACATCTGGTGGTTATACGCAGCAGCCACCCTCGTCTGGCACTTCGGGCAATATACATCCACCAATGGCTCACTCAAAGAGCTCATCGTCATCCACTTCTTCAGCTGCCGCCTCTGTCGGACCACCATCGTGGGGTGCACCTCAAATATATCGTCAACCTTCTCATACCTCCCAGTTGCAACAGCAACAACCTTCCGGTTCACATTCTTCACAATCTCAACACCAAACCAATACGACAACGCCCATGGGTAACTCACCATCGTCAGCTGTTGCTGCCGCAGCCATGCTACAGCAGGATATATATGCTGCTGCCGTACAAAGCGATATGTATCGTCGACCCACTGTTTTTGTTTCGCAAGCTGCACCAACTTATACGTACAATCGTGCTGTCGTTGCCCCTCCACCGGCTCATAACAGTTCAAGTCGTCAGGTGAGTTTTCGTTTTTCCCATCTTAGAAGTCCCTGCTACATATTTTTATAAATACGAAAATAGGCCATAATTGAATGGTGTTACCCTTTAGTCTGTAACTCCTTGTCAGCATCACTTGAAGATAATATCAAAAAGAAAACTCATCTACTCCTTGTGGACAACAACTTAATACTTCTGACAAGCTGTGACACCTCTAAAACTAGGATATAGCTCGTGGCTCTTAGAATTTGTTAATTACTAAAGAAAAAGTGTTCTATTTTTGAGATTGTCCGGACGTGACGCTGAAAAATAGTTACATAATAACGGGGATTGATAACTTTTCAAATGATGGTGATATAAAAATCTTTTTCAAATATATTTCCATAAGGTTACGACCAGAAAATATTTTATTTATTTACGGATTTCTCAAAATCACACAGACGGTACAAACTTCATCTTTGCTTATAGTTATCTTGTCAATTTTTCTTGTCAGCTCTTGCTGCCAGTTGTGAATTGTGCAATATCGTTGCACGTTGTCATTGTCACATGACGCAGTATTCTCACTTACCGGTCATGCATTATGTACGTCTCGTAACGTAAGTGAAACTGATAAGAAAACAAGAATATGTTTATCGAACAAATGCATAGAAATTATGTAGTTTCTTGGCCTTCCAAAATTTTTAAAATTATTATTTAAAAAAAATTATACCTTAGGGCTTTGAATGTATAAATGGGTTATCAAAGCTAAACTCTTATACGTTCGTGAACATTTTTGTTCATGTTGCTGTATATTTTTATATATATATCATTTTTCTTAGGAAAAGAACTATTTTGTGGCGAATTAATTCTTAAAATGGTTCGATATGTTTTCGAGAAGTCTATGTATAAAAAATTTGCTCAATAATTTAGTCTTTTAAACATTGAATGAATTAGAAGAGTTAATATACAATAAATATGTCGTATATATGTACGCCATACATTCTCTTTTGTGGTACATTTTATTAAGTTTCTTATTGTCCACAAACATTAATGATATATGTATATAAAAAGTATTATTATGTAGATATGCAAAATATTTTTTAATTCTTACCATAAAAAGTAGTAAAATTGTGTGCATAATTTGATATTTTGTACATGTAATAATTCATCTATTTAAATATTGTGAATTCTGAAATAATTGAAAGGATCAACTTATATAAATTATAGCATTAAGTAAAATGGAATTATAACTTGCAGAGACTTAAAGGAGGGCATACATATTCCTAACCAGCTTTTAGGAACCCACACTAAATTGCCCTTCCATTCTCCTCTTACCTATTTGTGTTAACTCTGCTCTCAGCTGCCACAATTAATAATTCTTTGCATTTGTCTCTCCCTCTTTAAAGAAGTTTACAAATGCAAAATAGTAATTGTATTCAAGGTCCTTTGATCCGATTTCCCAAATTAAATTGGGACATTTTGTGAATATTTGTTTGAAAATAGACTGTCAAGTGGTCGATGCTACTACAAATAAACTTCACCACATCTCTTAAAAACATTTAAATATTATTGATTAGTTTAATCTAATAAAAAATTATTATTTTACAGATGGGTAATCTGCCCATCTCTAAAATAATAATTAATATTGAAATCACACTCCAGTAATGAAATTTATATGCAAACGTTCACAAAATTTAATTTCAAAGAAGTTTAATATTTGCTAATTTAAGAGCAACAGAGGTCAAGTTAAAACATATAAAACAAATATAGTATAACATTTGTTAATAAATATTAATAATAAAAATTAAGAAATAAAATAATATAAAACAATAAATTCGTTAAACGTATCTTTAGGTTATACCATCTCATCCTTTGCCCGCTCATATACAATTTCCAACGCAGTACAGCCAATTTGGTCCCCTAAGTCCAGCCCAGGTTGCCGCCAGCAAACATGCACACTACGCACCGACAAATATATGGTATGGGGGCGAATAAACACTGATTTAAACATAACGAGTGAGTCAAGGCGATCAAAAGCACACAAATCGAATAAATTATTTTAATTATTATTTCAAAACATTCTTTTTTCTCAGAATATCAGTATAAAAATTTATTCATATATAAAAATTTAATATTATTTTAGATCGTTTATGCATGATTGCAACAAGCAGCTAAAATCCCAAAAACGTGAAAAAAATACAAAAAATCCTAATGATGATAATTACAACAAAGTAAATGAGAATAATATTAGCATGTATAACTTGCAACAATTGCTGCAATTAAATAATAACGGGGACACTAATATTGATAGCACTAATACGGATGAAGTTGACGGTATGGAAAACACTACGGCTCATGCAGCTGCAACAGTACAAGAAATACAAAATCTGCAATTAACGCAGTGGTGGATTTTGATGATGCAACAAACTATCTTTAATTATAAAGCAACTTTTCAACAACACCAGCAAATTAGACATTTAAATAACATCAGTAATAACTTTAATAAGAGCAGTAGTTTTGATGAAACTATTGCATCAACATCAGTGGCTGCAACTGCAAATCATTTTGACATTTTTAATTTTATTAGTGCAGATGGAAGTGATCATCATGCGGCAGTGCCGTAACCATCAATATCATCTGTAAAAAGGAAACAAAATAATAAATATATATAAAATATATGATTTAATTGAAACAAATACAAAGTATATTGAAATCACCAACAACAACAATACCCAGTAGTAAAACTAACGCATGTAATGATTTTATTTTATTTTTTTAATATATATTTTTATAATATTTTTAATTTGTATGTAAGAAGTGATTAAATTGTTTACAATATTAATTTTTAATAGAAAAACCTATACATTTACTCTGCACTTGCTACATAATTATCTTATATTTAACATAAGTAAGCAAGACTTGGTTTATTTACTCTTTCCTTATTAATTAGTTCTAAGTTTAAAAAGAATATAATATTTTTTATAATAATCATTTTTATTTTATTTAAATAATATTCATGAAATTGCAAACATTTTTAGTAAAGCTATTAAGTCCAAAATCTTACAGTCCCTGAACTACTTTTAAATATCCTAATCACCTACACTCTTCATGTATATCATCACTTCCTTTATTATTCTTAATTAGTATTATACTTGGCCTACATTTTCAATTTGTAACTGAGTTTAATATAAATTATAATTAAAATAAAATTAATTTTAGAAATTATCGTTTTTATTTTAAAGCATAAATATTGATTATAAATTCATGTTAATATAATTTGTATGCCATTTGGGAAGTTTAAAGATATAACATCTCTGTAGGAAAAACAACAAAATGTGTTAAAGGGATAATATAATTTCTAAATAAAACTGTATATAAGTAAAATATAAATAAATATATTAAAAAGTACATGAAGACAAACAAATTTTTCTTAACAACTAGTTGAAAACATAGTTACTTTAAGAAATTTTATAACTTCACATTTCATTTGTATATTCACAACTGCTGTTAGCGCTTATTTTTGTAAGATCAATCCCAGTTGTTTTTCAATAAGTGGAACCCTAACGATGACGACCACATATTCAATAATAACTTTAAAATCATTGTGGCAGTAGTAATAACAATAATAATCAACATTTAACAGTATGGAAAGAGTTCGTTCTATCGTAGAATTATATATAAAAGAATATATGAAATGTTCTTGTTTAAAACAGATAATGTTGAATATGCCAATAATTACTTAATTAGGTTTTTAATAACAATACTTCTTGAAAAAAACTCAAAACTTTTTAACTTATCTAAAGATGGTGCAATATAATAACAGGCATGTGGAGCACTATGACTAAGTTATGAAGGAATTAAAGGAAACATAAATAAATGTCTTAATTCTGATTGCAAGTATGACTTAAACATATTAAGGAATTATATCGTTTATAAATGGAAATTTTAAAATTAATCATAAGTACTTCACCTACTTTTACTATGGTGATGTTGCGAATTTGCTCTCCATATGTCTCCATATTGTGCGCATACTTTTAGAACATATTGCATATTTTCAATAAAAAATTTTGTTTAGCCAGGTCCAAAAGTATGACCTCAACCGTCATACATGCAGTTTTCTGTATTATGTAATTAAAGTTAAATAAAAATATTTATTGCTTTCAAATACAAAATTTTCATTCAAAATTATTTTAAAATATGTAGCATCAGAATAAAAAATAGATGATATTAACAATATACAATTCAAGTCTTATCTTCCAAACCCACATGGAACAGAAAGGCACTGCAATAATTAACAGTTTCATCTCTTACGGATATAAAATTTAACTCAAGTATAAAAAATACAAAAACCAATATAAAATATCAATTTTGCTTAGAAATAATAAATCCCTTTTATGTTTATATCTTTTTTTAATTGAGATGTTATTGAGTTTCTTTTAACATGTATTTAGAAATTACAATTGGTTCTATTTAATCATATAATAAACATCAGTGTTTCACAAATGTTGTTGTAAATGAAACTTATAAAAAGAAAATGAAAAAGGAATTTACATTTTAAGTTAAAGTAAAAATGAAATGAAATATGCAAAAAAATGAATCTTTAAGATATGAAACATTAATGTTTAAATAATTAAAAATACATATTCATACAAATGTATGGGTTCTTAAAAGAAAATATAATTGTAAAAAATTAATTTAACATAAAACTTAGAAGGCATACAAAAAAATACTAAAGCTAAATGTTTTACAAATTTTAAAGCAGCACATTAATTTCAAAACATTTATTACAAAACAATAATTTTTATATAAATACAAATAACAATTTTTATAAATATTTAACATTCTCTCCGCCCCCAAAATTTCTAACACTTGAAACCCCACAAACAAATAGATATAAAATAAAAGTGTTTTAATTACAATTAAATTAAATTGTAAAACTTTATAACGAAACTTAAAACTAGTATTCCTTTTGTTATAACTGTAAATATATAATAAATTAACAATTATGCACATGCATACACTAAATGTAGTTTGTACCTTAAAAAAGAAAAGAACATGAAGCATACTAAGAATTATTATTATTAATATTACTAATGGCAGTAGTTTTAACAAATCCTATTTTTGCATAACAAATTAAGTAACAAAATAAAACGATAATGATGATTAAAATATTTATATAAAAATCAAAAAACAAAATACATACATACTATTATACTAAACTTTTAAAATAACTTTTGAATTTTAATGCCACTTATTTGATTTTAATATTTACGTTTTAAAACTACTTGGTTTATGTATATGTACATATTAAATATTATTTGGAAAAATAATAATTTTTGAAAGTTTTAACTAAAAACTTGAAAAAGATTTCATTGTTTTTGAAAGACAATATCATATATTCTCAATTAACTATTACTGTATACAATTATTACTTATTATTTTCTTAATTGATTTATATATATACTTAGGCTTAAAACAAAAACCAACCTCATAAATACAAAACTGAAATATTATTAATTATATGATATATAATCTTTATTTTAACTTTAACTATTACATTACTTTGCAGTGTTTTTTTTTTTATAAATTTTAAAATACTAGGAGCTTTTCACTTATGTAATAATAATATTAATATTCGTATTATTAGAATTTTTTTTATACATCATATATATCTAATTCATTGGGATTTATATGGTAACGCACGCTAGACATACTATATGCAGAATATTACAAAAGAGAGTTTAAACTTTTATTATTATAAAATTATTTTAGTTTTAGCTTAGCATGTAGATAAAAACAAATGACCTTAAAAATTAATTAACTATTAGCTTTTTCTATATTAATTTCAATCATATTATTGTTCTTGAATAGGTTTATGTACATTTGAATGATTAAATTGCATTAACAATCTGTTATGTTTTCATTAAGAAAATGCAAACTAATTATTTAAAATAGGGCTCTTAATTTAGTTTAAAATAAACAATTTCAATATCCCTGGAAAAACTGTATAAGTTAGACAAATAGTTTACTCACATTAATTGCTTATGTGGTAGTCTCATAAATCAATGTCCATATGTTACTCGAACTAGTTGGCTCTTTTAACTTTAAAAACAGATTTAGCTCCACATTATTTGAAATTGTGTTTCTTAAGATTAATCCGAAACCTGACCAGTCTCTTTAATTACCGAAATGTTTAACAAAAATGTTACTCATTAGTGCACTGTCTACGGGTACCAACTCTGCAGCCGCCCGGCATTCTAGTTTTTCATATAAACCGCTTGTCAAAAGTCATTGCAGCTGACAACTGTGAATGACATTTGCGAAGACATCTAATAATTTTCAATAAGTTCTTAGAAATAGAAAATTCAAAGCAAGTTTCCAAATATGTTAGTAGAAATTGTGATTAATTTCAGTGTTTAAAAAAATAAGCCAAAACTCGCGCCCTCCTTCGTAGGTACTGTAGCGAAAATTCCCCGGGAAATTCTTTATCTTCTCATGTCTCTTTACCTGATCTCGTAACACCAGTCCTTCGTTTTTAATTTCGGTACAATTCACTACTAAAAAAAAGTTCTTCCTTTTTTTCCAACTCAAAATATGTTTTATAAGGTAGATTTTTATTATTTTCATCTCTGAGTTGTTCACATACAAATAAAAACGGCGGCTTTTGGAAGTTTTTTTCCGAAACCTATTTTTGAAACCCAGGTGCTCATATTCTTGCCACGATAAGCCAAAGTGTGTTTAAATGTAAAAGTTTGTTAATAACTAGTACTAACTATCGGGGATGTCATAGAATCAAAGTCGGTTTTGAAAACCAATATGTAGTTTTATGTTCGAATTAAAATGTAACCGACATTCGAAGCAGCTATTACTTACATTTCTGTAACAATATTTACTATTTCAATTGTGCTTTTCGGGAAAAATTAAAAATTGTTGTTTTTATGTATGTAGAAATGCATTAATGTTGTTTAGTGTTCAAAATTCATATATTGTATTATTTAATATCACGAAAAATGCCCCCTATCGTTGTTGCATTTTTGTTATTCGAATGCGGAATATCAGAAAAGATAAAAAGAAGAATTATGAGATAAAGAATCAATCCATTTGAGCCTCTAGAGATAGCATATGTACATGTTTCTGTAAATATTCAGAAGTATAAAACTGCATATATTTGTTGGCTATTAAAGTTCAAACAAAGTGGTCTAGTAGCCACAATAAAAGCATGCCTGTTACGTTGCAGTATCATACCAAGGCTACAACTTAAAGGTCGTTAAAAAATCTTTCGGAAACGATTCTAAAAATTGTCTGGGTAGAAGTAAACTATCAACTGTTTTAGATGATGAAGTCAAGATTGTGAAACGCTTTCTTTGTCCACAGTTAGTGCAACTTGTAATGGACTCTAACCAAAAACTGAACGAGACTCTTTTTATAATAAATACGAATTACTACTTCATATATTCCCAATAAAAAACGACGGCCTTAAACTGTTTGGTTTCCTTTTAATAAAACCAACTTTACTTTCTGTCATATTCAAAACTTACTTACTTAAATCTAGGTCGAACAGAAAAATTAGATTAATTTTTTTTCTTGTCGGTTTTAAATCCAATTCCGATATTATTGGTTTCTATGACAACCCTGGATATTCCTGGGATATTAAAACATATTAAACGTAATTAGCCAAAAAAGAAGTTTTGTTGATTTTGAATCAAATTATTTTTAAACCGTATGTATGTCGTCTGATTATCTTAACACAAGTGTAATGCTGAGTTACCCATATATATTAAACAACTTGAAAAATAAATGGCAAATTTTTGTTGTGGTAGAAAAAATTTAAGTTAATAAACATGTGCATGTACATATATGTATGTAGTTATTTTGTACATACATATATCCGGCATATTCCCTTGTACCATAAAATTTTTTAGCCACCAAATGCTAAAATTTATAAAAATATGTTTGTATGAAAAATATAGAATTATTTGGTTATTTGTGTTTTGGCGAAATAGAATGTAAAATACATAAAAATTCTAATAGTTTTATATACGAAACAAATTACGAAGTAGCTCTCAACCTGCTGGACGTTTTTGTATCGTCCACTTAATATAAAAACAACAGCGTTAAGGAATTGTTTATCTCTACTTAAATTGTGCGATTTTGACGAATCCCTCTGGTTTCCAACACAATTTTTTATTTCGCCTTAATATAATTATATTTTGATCACTTAGTTTATTATTAGGAATTAAATTCGTAGAACGTGTTATATATTAAGACCCTTTTTATAGTTTGATTATACCGAAAGTTTTAATGTGATTTGACTTAACATTGTCTTGATTTGGAACTTTGAGAACAATTAATAATTTTATGAGTTACCTTCTGACTTTATTTTGAATTTTTGTGTTTTAGTTAATAGTTGTTTAGTTACAAAATTATTTTAGTACTTTTTAAAATATTAAGCTTTATTTGTGATTTAATTCAATACTTTTAACAAGAAGACAATTCGTAATAATTAAGTTCAACAAATAGATATATTTTGAAAATTAAGTTTGAATTGTGTACTCAAATACTTCGAATGTGAAGGGATACAAATTAACTGCATGTATATTTCATGATATCGAAAGAAACTTCTTTTACAATTATATATGATACAAATTTTATAAGCTGAAAACGAATTATTAATATTTTATATCAATGATTATTTGGCTTAAATTGTTCTAAAGGAATAATTATTTTAGTATCGTGAAATAGGCCGTAAATAAATATGAATGTGATATCTTTCGTTTTGTTCGTAAATAAGTAACAAAAAACAAAAACTTTTAATATTAAAATACGACAATTCGTTCAGCAAATTTTTATAAATAGTGTAAAGTGAAGGAAAGCTATTTATGAGTTGAAAAACAAAAGCAAATAATAAAATATTCGTTGTTTGTTTTTAATTTTGAATTGTTCGCTCAAAGTTCGCTTTCAATATACAGCACCAGCCGCAAATATGTTATTTTAGTTAAGCAATTATGTTAGTGTATATCTGTTATTCTAAAATTATAGTCTCTTCTTTACTGCAAATCAAATGCTTATAAGTGTATTACATTATGTATTTGACAAAAAAAGAATTAATATATTTGAACATGAGTGCGTGTATACTGCTATTCGAAATTCTAGGATTAATTATTAAGCTTAAAATTATTTGGTGCTCCAGTTTAAAACCGAGAATTTTTTCTAGATTTGATTATAAAATTATTCCATTCGTAATAAAAAATTCTAATTCTAAATCGATTCAAAAATATTTGTAAATTTTCGCTGGTTTAAACTTGAGGCCAACTAATAATTCTTATCTTAATAATTATTTAATAATGTTCAATAATTAATTTTTAATCATTAATACTTTGAAATACACTGTTCGTTTAATAAAAGTTAATACTTTCTCCTAAAAATGTTTCCCCTTTCCGTTTTGCTGAACGTGAATGATTTCTTTAGCGAGAGTTTATAATTTTTTCCTGTAATTGATTCACTTATAATTCGAATACTAACTAGTTTACAAATTTTACTTTAAAGGCAAGGTCCGTTAATAAGGCACAAAGTCATATTCATTTTTTAATATGTTGTAATTATGTTTTTTAGTTGGGTTTCCAAAAAATAGCCGAACTATTTTACTACATAGAAGTTAAATAGTGCAGTAAACTATCGTTCCAATTAAATTATCACTTACCTTTTTATATATAAAAAAGCTTGCGTGTTTGCCTTCACAGAGAACTAAATCAAGGACAATTTTTTCATGGTATAATCAGGATAGTATTTATCCCTTTGAGGGGGAATCAAAATTTTATGGGAGAAATATGATTCATGATGATGTTTCTAAATAAATAATCTTCAAAATTAAAATGGAATACACATGCTTAATTATCAAGTTTGCCAGTCATGCAGTATGTAGACTTTTAAGGTTAAATATTTTATATTGTACATTTGGATTTTCCTTAAAATTTTCGAGCCTAAAAATCTAACAACTGAAATATTTATGTTTAAAATTAATTAATTTCATTTGTTTAAATATATTACAATTTTAAAAATAACTGCTTAACTCAGTCTTTGATGATCTGTTTACAGAAAATGTATTTGAGTTTAATTATTAAGCACTTTTAATGTATTGAATTTTATAAGAAAACATTTTTTACTATATATTTGTAAAAATAAAACACTAAAGTGCATACTTGATATAGTGAAAAATAAAGTATATTAATAAAATAAAATTAGCTGGTAATTATTGTGATGTAGTTTATAATTAAAAACAATTTAACAATAATATTATTAACGAATTAAAACAAATGGCAAATATATCTCTAAGTAAAAAATGACGTTTATAATTTCTACTATAATTATCATTTAAACAAATTACAAAAACTATTATTATATGTAACCAATAAATTTTATCAATTATATAATTTTTCTGTCTTACTTTTATACTACAAATACTAAAACAAAATATCAAAGAGCCTCTTTTTTTTAACCCATTACAAATTACTATTAAATATAAACAACTATTACATAATAATTATAAACATGCTATATGTATTGTCAAAGAAAATCAACAAATTATGATTAACTAATTGAGTAAGATTAAAATACAAAATATAAAAAATAAGAATATTAATAACAAGCAAACACGAATAACACATTTTATTGCAGTTAACTAACTATTAAAGTTTGAAAAGATACTTTTTTTAAGAACAAATACTTTAGAAAATGTGTGTAGTTTTGATCATAACAAAAACGTAATTTGAAGCAAAATATAAAAGAAAATCATGAATAATTAGACAAATATGATTATACGTATATTGCAAACTCAACCAAGAAATTAATTTCAGAAGAAGAAAAAAAAGTAAAAAATGATTTATATACGCCAAAAAAAAAAAAAAAGAAAAAACAAAATAAAGAAATTAAATATTTTATAACTATTATTATAGATACAAGCATACAAAGCAAAATAAATAAACTATAAAAATAATAATTATTTATATTAAATTTACTAACAAATTAAATCAAATACATTTTAGAATATAAAACCCAAAACAAATTAAAAGTGTTGTGAAGTTTAAATATATTTTAAATTAGTTTAATCGTCCTTTTCTAATTATAAATTTCAAAGCAAACGTTTGTTAAGCCCAATAGTGATTTTGCAATTTATTTCATTTGCATAATATATTTTATACGATTAGTGACTTGTATGTAGCGTATCATGGTCCTGTCGAAAAGTGTTTGTAATATCCATGACGTCGAAAACAGTTTTCATATAATTTGTATACGACAGTCGTAATAAGGCTGAATATATATATTTATTTTTAACTAAATGTAACACAATTATTTGGTATATGTATATGTACATATTTATAATTTGCTAAGCTCAAGATACTTTTAATAACATCTGCTGGTAAGAAGTGGAATTTAAGAAAAGTGTTGTCTAAAAAAGTGTAAACCTTCTTTCTTCTAAACTTTGAATGATTGACCTTCATGAAATATTATTGTGTCCAAGAACAGAGTTGATTGGTTGCTAAAAAAAAATCGATAAACGAAATGTAATTTTTAATATCAAAGTAAAAAGCTGCTTGGATCGAGTTTGAACAAACAAATCACTTAATGAAAAAGTAAACGGCGAAGAATATGAGAGATGTCAACGAAAACATCACCTTCTCTAATATTCTCTGATAGAATATTTAATATAAAATAACACTGTAAGAAATTTTATCAACTCACATCATTCCAATTTCTGTAGGCACCAACCGATATCGACTGAAACATCGTAATCGGGCAGTGTTGCCGTTGTTCTACGAAAATGGATTGTGAATTTAATGCTTTTGATCATAAATGAACGCATCGTCCATGGGAATTTCTTTGAATAAGACAACACTTTTTTTCATTTCTACAATCTCGGTAGTATGAAAGTTATATAGTTTGTGTTAATATATCCTAAAAAATTTTGTACAAAAATATAAACTACAAATATAATACACTCATGTATGTATATCATATACAATAATTATTATATCCCTGTGAATTTTCGGTAAATATAAAAATATTTTTTTGAAAAACGGCTGCTGTAGCACACAGTGTAGTTCGTTTCGAAGGATACAACTTTTTAATATCTGAATATATCCGATTCTACATGTTTGCCATGCGTGTGATACAGTGTCGTATTTGCACTATATCACTTTAACTTGATCGAATTTATTTAGACGAAATTTATTCAGATGAAGTCTGAACTATATTACAAATTGTATAAGAATTAAATAAATTAATAGATTTGTTTAAGTTTTGAGGTTATTTTATATTATTATATATTTCGATATTTCGCTATCCTATATAATTTCCTGAAGAAGCTAACCGAAGGCTATGGAAATATCGAAATATATATTAATATAAAATAATCTCAAAACTTAAACAAATCTATTAATTACTAAAGGAAAAAAGGTTAAAAAATTAGATACAACAAGAATTAAATAAATTTGAAATAAAAAGGAAAAGTGATGCAGTATATTGATTTGTTTTATATTAGCCTAATAATTTTTGTTCCTTATTTGAAAAAAAGAAAATGAACTTCATTCGATTCTAGTAAAAATGACTACCTTCGCTAAAAACAGTGCAATGGTCTAACTAAAGGTGGCCACCTTTCACGTGATTAGTGTGAGGTCATTCAGAACGAAACTGCATGAGAAGAATCATTGTGTGTTTGCAAGCCATCTCTAGTT